>CM072515.1:70592477-70750252 GCA_036898135.1 Oncomelania hupensis
CTTGGAACCTAGGAGGAAACCAGCCGTTTTCTGTTTTGCTCGGCTACTGGAACTTCTATCGTGTGTGACAGTGTGTGGGTGTGTGTGTGTTTGTGAGGAAGTGTGCAGGTTTGATCCTTGTTGCCCAAGACAGTGCGGCATCGACTAGGCATCTTATTGCATCAGCCAGTGACATTACAATTAGCTCAATCGGTGGAACTACGCACACTTTAACATTACAATTACAAACGTCTGAGCTGACGATTCTTGTATGCTTCCTTGCTGCAGTCAGATAGAGTTTGAGGGACAACAAGGAGATTCTGATTATGCGATGTAAACCTATAGTCACAAAATAAACGTGATACCCTGGCTGTGTAACGTAAAACTACTACTACTACTACTACTACTACTACTACTACTACTACTACTACTACTACTACTACTACTACTACTACTACTACTACTACTACTACTACTACTACTACTACTACTACTACTGATTTATATAGCAAGCGAACTGAGAAAGGAAAGAGCAAACAGGCTGTGAAATCCAAAGGGACAATGGAGAGCATAGCTTTGGTTGACACATCGATTGGATTGCATCGCTTGTTTTTATGTCGGCGGCGTGTGCTAACTTTGGAGTCATCTAAGTCACGCAACAAGTAAGCAGGGCTACAGTCAAGTACCATTGACGTGCAGTGACAGCTAGCGGTCTTTTAAGGAGTGGTTTTGGTATCATTTTAGCTAGCACCAGTAGAGTCGCATAACAAAGATTGATTTTCAGAGCGCGCTTTCAGCTTAAAGCATTGGTCGCAGTAGAATCGAACTGAAACTGCGCGTTACAAATACATACAACTCGCCGTGCCTTAGCGCACTGTCAAGCGCCCAAGATTTGGGTCCATTAAGCCCCCTTTATCTTCCCTTAGCTATACGCATGTTGATTATGTTGAACTCGGCATTCGCCCTTTGGACAGAATGGTGGTATTCTTTAACGTACCGCTGCGGCGACACGCGAGAAGCGAGAACAGAGTATCAGTAGCCATTTCAGGAGGTTGACTGTTGTGGAGAGAGAACAAAAATCCCATCTCCATTGTTATATGGATCCAGGGCTCACTTGCTAAGTAAATGTGCAAACTGGGCTATTCTCATACTGCTACTACTACTACTACTACTACTACTACTACTACTACTACTACTACTACTACTACTACCCCTTGGGGTCATGAGCAATCTTGCCACTGTAGATTGTTCAAACCTATAAAGGGAACAGTGAAAGCCACAGTTGAAAACCTGTCTTTCCTTTATAGGCAAGACAGATTCACTGCGGCAACAGTACCCCCGTTGGAGTGCCGGGGGTTTTCAGTATAAATAGTATCCCCACTTTATGGAAATTTAGTGCTTTAAATTCCCACTGTCGCTGTCTTCCTCATTTACTCTTTCCTATTCCTGCTCTGTCCTTCACTCTGCTATACTATCTTCTTCTTCGCTAGATCAATGACCTACCTTTTTTCTTGAAAACTCTTCCTGGACAAGACTCCTTGTTTGTGTATGAGGTCTGTTGGATCAGCTTGGGAGTGTTGGACGCTTTCTGCCGGGTGGTCACTAGGGCTTCCTATGATTGTACTATTTAGCACTATAGGCATTTTATATGTATGTGTTTTGTTGATGATTTATAATGATGTTTGTATTCTATTTTGTTTTTGTGACCGGGGGTTCGCGTAGTTGAGGTCAACCCTCAGCCGTCCCCCGCGTGGGATGTCTTTATTGTAAAGTGACTGGCCGGTGGAGGGCATTCAATTTTCCCACTGGGGTTGTTTCAGCAGATCTTTTATGCGGATCGGGGGTTGTCCGGTCCTGATTTGGCTCGGAAGAGTCCGCTGGACCTAAAGCAACAATAAATCAATCAATCACTACTACTACTACTACTACTACTACTACCACCACCACCATTATATGAGTGCTTTTCATTACAGTTTTCAAGCGAAACAATAAACACTTCAGCTGTTAGTCTAGACTTTTGCATTTCTTTTTAATTGGCTTTCAAAATGTTCACCAGGTTGAGTGGTGTGCGTTTTTTTTTTCTCTCTTTCCAGAACAATATATATAAGATCAATAAAGAAGTTGAGAGAGGGGGGGGGGGGGAGGGGGATGTGAATTTGCGCTGAGTGTTGTGGCTTGAGCATGTGTGTGATTTTCGCTTTGTGTGTGTGTGTGTGTGTGTGTGTGTGCGTGTGTGTGTTTGTGATTTGCGCTCGTGTGTGTGTGGGTGTGTGTGTGTGTGTGTGCGTGTGTGTGTTTGTGATTTGCGCTCGTGTGTGTGTGTGTGTGTGTGTGTGTGTGTGTGTGTGTGTGTGCGTGTGTGTGGGTGTGTGTGTGTGTGTGTGTGTGTGCGTGTGTGTGTGTTTGTGATTTGCGCTCGTGTGTGTGTGCGTGCGTGTGTGCTGCAGGCGGGCGTTTATTTGATTAGAAGCGGTGGAAAAGCGAGGAGTAAATTATTCAGAAGTTTTGGGCATCGAAGCAACGTAGCATGCAACATTTGGTATCCAACAGTTGGGGACAGTTTTTCTGTGCAGTTCGTATGTTTTCCTTGAGGGGCCGTTAGCATGTGGTTGTGTTATTTTACTTGGGGGCCGCTCACACATGTTATTCTATTATTGTACTAAAGGGCCGTTCGCATGTGGTTCTAGTATTTTCCATTTCGGTTGTCACAGGGAGGGGGAGGGAAGGGGAGGATTGATGTCATGTTTTAACCGTACATAGTATCATAAGCGTGCGACCTTTGACCCTATTGCCCAGTGAACTACTCGGCTTCAAGAATGCGTCTTTTGTGTGTGGGTTTGGGTAGGGTCTGTTTTATCAACCTAAGACCCAAAACCTTGTTTCAGGTTCTGTCTGTTGCTGGTTTGGTATCTGCTATTTCTTGCTCCTGAATGTTTGGCTAGCAGTCGCCAGGACTATGGAATTTATTCCTTTAAACAAGAACTATGCTTTCTAAATGGGTCTTTTCTTGTTGTGTAAGCTTCTTGGGTTTTTCAGTGGGGCAACACTCAATGCGAATGTTAAAAGGGGGCGTGGTCAAAGTGGATCCCTTTAACAGCCGTTCGCTTATGCCATTCTTTTATTTAACGGCCGTTCGCGTGTGTCATTCTTTTACTTTACTTAACGGCCGTTCGCTTATGTCATTCTTCTACTTAACGGCCGTTCGCGTGCGTGATTCTTTTACTTTACTTAATAATAATAATAATAATAATAATAATAATAATAATAATAATAATAATAATAATAATAACGGATTTTTATATAGCGGGTACTCCAGCCTATGACCAGACTCACCACGCTTTACATAGTCATTACATATAAATACATGCACTCGATCAAACATCGCTTTTGCTACAATACACCAAAAGACGGAACAGTAAAGGTACTTAACGGCCGTTCGCGTGTGTGATTCTTTTACTTTACTTAACGGCCGTTCGCGTGTGTGATTCTTTTACTTTATTTAACGGCCGTTCGCGTGTGCGATTCTTTTACTTTACTTAACGGCCGTTCGCTTATGTCATTCTTTTATTTTACTTAACGGCCGTTCGCTTATGTCATTCTTTTATTTTACTTAACGGCCGTTTGCATTATGTGATCATGTTATGTATTACTTTACTTGAGGCCGTTTTCCTGTGTCGATCAGTATAAAACTATACTTGCAACCGTTCCATTTGTGTGAGTTTAATATTGACGTAGGGCAGTTCACACGCTGTTATTTTCGTTGCGAGTCGTTCGCTTGTGTGAATCTGATAGTGACTGACTTGTGTTCTTTGCCATCTTCTTATCATATCCCACCCTAAATAAAGCACCGCAAAAAACGCGGACATTTCAAAGGACTGATAACATTTTTTGCTCTCTTTTTCAACTTGGATCTAATTGTGACTGGACGTTCTACAAAACAGTACCGCTTAATTTACCGAATATACGTGTGTGTGCGTGCGTGCGTGCGTGCGTGTGTGTGTTGGTGTGTGTGCGTGTTAAGCTTGAATTTATTCCACATATACAATTTTATCAACTGGTGGTGAAATATTGCTGATGGAAAAGAAGCCTTTTGCTGTTGCGTGTTGTCTATCAAATGGAGTTATTCACGCTGCTGAGGACTCTTTAGGGATGAATGAAATAGTATTATTTTGAAACGCGTACTTTGAAGGAATGTTCCAATGAGCTTGAGATGGAGTAAACATCCAAATATGACATTGGAGTCATCGTCACACGATGACGCACAGTTCAACACACAAGATGAATGACATGATGACGTGAGCACGACTCGCTCCCGTGAAATTTGTGAAGGCAATACTGAAGGATCATCTGCAGGGATGTACCCATCATGACGGAATGGCCACGACGTAAGCGCGACGTCAAATAACAAAACTGTTGTTAGTGGACTACTCGCCATTCAATCACACCATGACGTAAGCGTGACGACAGACGAACAAACAAATCAGTTTTGACTCCACCAATATCACACACGCACACACAAACACGTACACGCACACACAAACGTGCGCGCGCGCCTACACGTACAGCGGAATACACGTCATTAAATGACAGCATGACGTAGTACGATTTGAAAAGTAAGTGAAACCCGAGATGGCAGAAGGGCGCGATTACCCAGTGGAGTACGCCGTCAACCTGTCGTTGAGTGAGGATGCCGACGACGACGACGACGATGAAGAAGGGGATAGCAAAGAGGTCAGGGCCCAGATGATGCTGATTGAAGAGTTAAAACAACGTCTGCGTCGTTATCATTTGCCCAGTTCGGGGAGAGCCACTTTCCAACAGCTCAACGCCCAAGCTGCCATCGCCGCTGCGCATCACAGGGCTTACATTCAGGTAAGGGTGATGTGCTTACAGTTTTAGCTGGGACTGATGAATCCTACTCCCTTCCTCACTTTCGGATAGATAGAGGATGTAGTCAGTCACAGCTACGCTGTATATATAGTTGATGTGTATGGCGTGTTAGTGGATGTTGTCATTAATCTAATGCGATCTTGGAGGTGTGAAGGTCAGAGAGTGATATGGACTTATATGTATAGGATTGTTGCCGTTTTTAGAAGCCTTTGTAATCATCATCATCATCATCATCATCATCATCATCATCATCATCATCAACAACAACAACAACAACAAACAACATCATCATCATCATCATCATCAACACCAACAAAAACAACAACAACAAGATTGTGGTCGCGTTGTCTAAGGCGGGACTAATTTGCCTTGTCCATAGTCTAGAAACCAATGGCGCCTGACAGGTTTGGGATCGATCCGGCCTCTGGGCGTTATGTTTTTTCCGAATATGTTCTACTTTCGAATCTGGCAACCTCTCGGGTTGCTTTATTCCGGGTACTCCGGTTTGCTCCCCCCAGCAAAATTTCAAAAACACAACTAATACTAGGTAGGTTGGGTTTAGGCGCGCCACAGGCTGCGGACAATAAAGTGTTTAAAAAAATTATAACAGCAACAACCAAAATCAAACTCAACGACAACAAAATTCTTGCCATTTCCGTCGACATAGTCACAGTACATATTGTTCATCAGGTCGTTAATTTATACGAGGTTCTACGTCGTGACCGTTTAAAGTGCCGTTGATTCACCATGCTCAAGCATAATTATGACACTTCTACTAACACCAAATTAATCTACACTGACCGCAAAGACACGTAGAGTAACAGTATTAAAACGTGTTGTTTTTCATCAGTAAATCTGTTCAATTATCTGTTTTTGTCCGTAGGTCTACCTCCCCCGCCCCACAAGCGTCCCTTCGGCGTGGACATGTTTCATTTTATGCGCTTTATTAATTATTCATTGACGATCGTTGCTGTCGGAATGTGTCAGATTGCTTCTTCTTCTTCAAGAAAAATTTGAAATATCGCTAATGGATTTCCTGCCAAGGTCTTGGTAGAGAGCTTTCTTTTCTTTTCTTTTTTTTCGCTACGCATGAATTCTCTTCAGCTTACAATATTGAGCAAACAGCCGATTTACCAAAAAAAAAAACAAAAACCTTCTAGACATAGGAAGTTTGTTGCCAATGGACTCGTTGCTACGGTCTTGCAAGATTCAAGATTCAGATTTATTGACTTCATGTGAAGAATTTGTTTTGAGCATATGGAAATATATCAACTTAATAACCGCCCGAGATGCCCACTTGCTTTGGTCTGGCGCGCCCCAAACACCTGAGCAGAGTCCCGAGTGACAGCTGATCGGGGGACGAGGTGAGGCCAGGGGAGAAAGGGCCTCATGCTTGAGGGTGTATTTATTTAGCTGGCATTCACCCGTCTAAGGACATGAGAGTCAGTATCTTTGAAGTCCCTGCGATGGAATACGTGCGTGAAAAGTCTAGACCTCGGTTTATACTCTCATCCGAAGGAGCAAAACGAAGGGTAAAACTTGAAGTTTATGGCAGATAAGTCAGAAATCCGTTGCCAATGCACTGCCTGCTAAAGAAGTCTCGTGAGAGAGCAGTATTTTTCAATGTAATACGTTGAACAATGTTTATAGTTGTCATCATGGAGGCAAAACCCTATTTTTTGGACATTGACATTGGTCTGACCTCAATTAAGGCCGAGTTTGGCATTTCAGGTGACAAGCTGCTGCAAGGGGACTCAAACGCGCATCATTATTTTCTGTCGGACCTGGCTTATGGTTTGATAGAGATTTTTTTTTCTCACCTGATGAGATTTTGAGCGTGGTTGGGTAGGTGGGGGAGAGAGAGAGTGTGTGTGAGAAGGAAGGGGGGGGGAGGGAGGGAGGCTCTCGA
Source organism: Oncomelania hupensis (assembly GCA_036898135.1). NCBI lineage: Eukaryota > Metazoa > Mollusca > Gastropoda > Littorinimorpha > Pomatiopsidae > Oncomelania > Oncomelania hupensis. The sequence goes on from CM072515.1 coordinate 70,599,256, forward strand.
GCTTAGTCTTAGTGTTGTTTCTAGGTGAAAGAGGGAAAAAGAGACTTAGTGGGTGGGGGAGAGGATCTCTTTGAACTTTGAAACATGTTTGGGGTTTTGTTATTGTTTGTTGGTTGGTTTTTGTTGTTTCAATAGGATTAAGGCGTTAGGCTCCAATGCCGTGTGTGAGCACAGTAAATAGTTGGGGCGGTAGGTCGTGTCTGATCAGCGTTGTTCGATGATGATGATGATGATGATGATGATGATGATGATGGTGGTGGTTGATGGTGATGGAAGAAAATGTGAGAGATCACATGACGAGAGAAAGTGTGTGTGTGTGTGTGTGTGTGTGAGAGAGAGAGAGAGAGAGAGATTGTGAGTGTGAAAGGGAGAGGGAAAGTGTGTATGTGTGTGAGTGTGAGGCAGTGCGTGTGTGTGAGAGAGAGAGAGAGATGTCGAAACATGTAATAGGATAATAGTATTAGGTTCTTTATGGACATATCTTACAGGTAGTCCCTAATAAAAAATTTAGAACAACAAACCAAAGAATTAACCAAACATTAATTTGAAAATAACATGTACCTTAACTACGGTAAGAAATCACTAAGAATATAAATGCACCTAAATACAATATAATTCCCCTCCTCCCCCCTCTCTATCTGGTAGAGAGAGAGAGAGAGAGAGAGAGAGAGAGAGAGAGAGAGAGAGAGGTACAAATAATGATGTTATTGGAACAGCAAACTGCAGTAGGGTCAACTTTAGGGTAGACGTGGAATGAAGTCATTGTCTGGTCACCCGCCACTCCAACAGTGCCACGGGAGTTGTGTTGAGGATAATAGGGACAGTGGAGGAGGGGAATAAAGCCAGAGAGACGATGTACGTGCTGTGGGAGAGAGGAGGCAGTCATGGACGAGAGAGAGAGAGAGAGAGAGAGGGGGGGGGAGCTAGGGAGGTAAAGGTGGTGGGAGAAGGACAGAGAGATAAGGCCAACCGTTGGGCAGACGAGAGTGGTGTCTGGCCATCAGTGTAGGAGTAGAACGGATGCTGAGTAGACACACAGACAAGCTCTGTCTTCTCCGGAGATACCACAGCCCCTGAAATCACCAAGCCCAGTTACAAACAGAGAGGGAGGGAGGCGTGAAAGATCATGATGCATATATATCATGTCTGATACAATGGCTCTCAAATTTTTGAAGCTATGCACCGACTGATGACCAACAACACCAATGGCATCAACAGGGACATCAAGGCCATTCCCTCAACACGGACCGTGTTGAGGGAATGGCCTTGATGTCCCTGTGGATGCCATTGGTGTTGTTGGTCATCATTTTGGTCTTCTCTGCACTTACTTCCATATGCTCTGGAAGAGGTGTCAAGCCTCTGTATCAGCTGTTCAAGCTCTTGTTCCTCTCCAGACAGTCCATCAACCTCATCCTCAAAACGGAGGTTGATCTACCCCCTATGCTAACTGTGCCTTTGTGATCTGCAAGGGCATCTGAAATGATGCGCTGTAGGGAGATGTTGATGATTGTTGCAGAAAGTAGGCATTCTTGACGCACACCGATTGTTGTTCTCTACCAGTTTTCGATGGCGCTGTTATGGAGGACTGCACTGGTATCCTTGTCATACAGGTTTTTGATGACTTCAATAATTTTAGGGCTGATGTTGTACGCTCTCACGGTTGTCCACAGAGCTGCGTGCCAGACTCGGTTAAACGCTTTTTTGAAGTCTACAAACACATGATAAAGATGTTCAGGGTGGAGAACTGTCAGCGGATCCGCGGATTTCCGCGGAAGGCATTTGCATTTCCGAGAAAAAAATATTTAGTTCCGAGATTTTTATTTTTGAATTTTCGTCCGATATATTTTTCGCGGAACACATCCGTGCCGCATCCAAGTTATTTTCTCGGTCAATCAAAGCGGTCAGAGAAAGCGCCGCCCGTGACTGTTATACGGAGCTATGCTATAAGGCCTACTATATAGGCCTACTATGAGCAAGAAAACAAAATCGGGCGACCACGACTGGGAACAGTAGCCTTCTTCCTTTGTGTTACGCTTCAGCGATTCTTTTCAATGTCTTAGCAGTCTTTTGAAATCACAAACAATGTCTTGCTGTGCGCAAATTGTCAACCGAAGTGACAAGTACAACGGCGATGATAACATCAAGAACAAGTGGAGATGGGAATGGACCGAGAAGAAAGTAAACGTTGGAGATGGAGAGCAGCGCATCTCTGATTGTTTTCGAAAAGTTGTCACACCGCGTGTGTTCCAAAGGTGTTGTGTACGCTAATCGGGGGCTGTCAACTTTGATGGAGCACATGAATTCTACTAGACATTTGGAAGCAACCAAAGCAGTTGACAAAGAAAGCAGACAGGGCAGATTTGTTGGAACAGATTAGTGAAGCCAGAGCAGAACATAGGGAGGCAATAACTGTACAAGTGGATGTACATACCATCCCAACACGAAAGCGACCATCTTCTTTGCCATCTACAAGTGCAAAGAGACCCCGCAAAGCACAAACAGAAGCTCCCAAAGAGAAAATAAAACAGGCTTCCATTTTCAGTTTTTTTAAATAACACTTGCACATTGTTTTCATGGTGTTGCTTTGTACATTATTTTTTGTATGACACTGAAGACACTGGTGTGCATAAATCAAATGTGACAAACTGAGATAGCTCATGTGACAACTTAACATACATGAGGAGTATGTGTATAGTGTTCTTGTGTTGGACCTCATAGTCAGGAGGCCGAAATCTGTAGCTGTTAAAAAAAATGCTCTGTTAAATATTTCGTGATAGAAGCATCCAACTGGTATAGATCGACATCTAGTATGGTATGGATAACCTAGGTGGGATGGACATTTCAGTGGTTAGTATGGCCGCCATGACAGTTTTAAAAATGGCTACCGAAATCTATCTGATAAGTCCTATTCACCTATTTTTAGCAGCAAATGTTAGCAAAAAGTACCACTTTTCCCATGTTTTTTGGCATGCAGAATATGCAAACTAAATTAACTTTTGATAGGTGTGTTGTGGTGTTTTAAATTGCAGGTGTTAAAAAAGGACACGTTGAAGATGGTTTGTGGTGCGATTTTTTTTATTGTGTATGCATGATTACATGTTGTTTAAAACTGTGAAAACTTTAAAGAATTGTTGCAATATGAATGTTTGGCATTTTAATGTTTTAATATCTTTCATTTTTTTTTTTTTTTTGTTTGGAAGTTTGAGAATGGAGTAATGTTTCTATTTTTTTAAGAATTGACTTAGTATCTTGGTATCAAGTTAAACATAAGTAATGTCTTCAGTAGTTTGGTAGTTATATTACCATTTTGCAGGAATGCTTAAACAGTATGTCTGATCAAACTGAAAGAACACACATTTAGTCGACAAAAGTAGGTGTCCTTGGATTTCGACAGTTTTTGCATAGGCATGCTTTTGTGCAACCAAGATTATTGGATGCACACTTGCAACGTTTTGTTGCACAAGATGCACAGCCACATGTTAGCTCCAGACAAAGCATTCGTGATGACTCCTGGGTCAGCAACATTAGCTCAAGAACTTCTGTTCCAGTCTCATGTTTTCATCCAGAGAGATGAATCTGTCCCATTTTCCAATTGCTTGACTTCTTGACTGCACGTTTCTCTTGATGGCCTTCCTCCCTTCATTTCTTTTTGTCCGTGCTGTTGATTTGATAGTCAACTTGTTGTACCGGTCAAAGACCAGGTCAACCCTTGTGCAGGAATTGGAGAAGAGCTTGGTAACTTCTCTGCAAAATTGTCACTCCATACCCCGAGTGTTTTTGCCCCCATCCGATTTCCCAAGGTTTGTATCATCGCCATCCCATCAACTATGGTGCGCGTTGGGTGAGGAGGTGGAGCAGCATTCTGTGGTAAGCCTTGCTGGAGGATTTTGCCGAGATCAGCTTTGTTTCTTGGCAGTCGCAGTCGGCAATCAGCAGTTGCTAGTGAAAGAGGCACTGGGCAAAGTCCTTTCTCCAACAACTTGTTGATGTCAACATCTCTTCCAGCTTCCATAGCCGTAATGACTCGCCTGAACAAGTCCCTGTCTGCTTTCAAGGCAACCGTTTTCTCCTTTCCAATGTTGATTGCTAGAGTGTACATTGACTCAAAGGTTTTAAGATGTTTGGTTTTCAGCCGGTCATGAAACTTTGTTGTCTTTTCCACAAGTCTGTCGTGCACGAACGCCCCAATGACATTCTTTCCACTTTCTTCGGCTGTGAGCAGATCGTGTGTCACCACATCACTGGCAACATCACCAGTTGTGAGAGAAGTCAAGTCAGATGATGTTTGGGAAAATGGGTTGAATTTTTCCAACAAGTTGACGAGTTTTTGCTCGTGCTCTTGGTCTTGTTTCATTTTCATTTTCCCACAGTCTTTGTGTGCTTCATGTTCGTCTTCATCTGACAAATTGAACATTGTCTTAGTGTCTTTGGCCAACTGAGCCCGTTCATTGAAATTTAGGCACCATCTGTCCCTGGCTGTGTCAGTTTGTGTGAGGCCGCCAGCTACTTTCCCTGATGTGTTGACGTGTTCTATTGCCTGATCATCAGGTATCTGGTTGAATTTCTGCTTGGTTTCCTTTGTGACGAAGTCTCCAGCCATGAAGCCATGATGTACTTCTGGTGCTGTCTGTGGCAACATCTTCATGTCAGCCAGGAAAACAGTTCCCCAGCGAGTGTAATGGTAGTGATCAAAAGCTCCAAACCATGGAAGCATCTCTGCAAAGGATGACAGAAACAGCTCCCAGTCTCCATCACGGAGAGAACGTGTGAACCTCAGAAGAATGGATACTAGTTTCATGTAGTTCTTCCAGTAGCAAAAGGTGGCTAGCTCGCTACATGATGCTTCAAACTCGTCAAAGAGAACTTTGACTTCGTCAGTCTTTGACAGCAGAGCTGTTACGGATGATTGGATCTCTTTGTCATCTTTGCCTGTGAAATCCTCGGCAACCTTTCTTGATGCAGCTCCCAAGTCTTCACTGATCACTCTTTCATTTTCTTCAGCCCATACTTTAAAACTTGCCCATAGAACTGACCACAGTGCTTCCAGTGTGAGCTTGTGCACCCAGAATGCACGGTTCCACCCTTTTCCACTCATGGCGTTCTCTGCTGCTCCTTCTCCAAGGATGCCACTTTCTGTCCAGAGAGTTTCTAGACCCGACGAAGCCATGTACTCGCCTAGGACCTTGCAGAAGTTCAGCTGAGTATGAAACCCTCCGAGCATGATGACAAAGCCCCGACATTCTTCTGGCTTGTCCCACTGCAGCATTTTCGCTTTGCAGTACAACTGCTCATCAAACGTGAGTACGGTGTACTTTTGCCTCAGCTTTTCTGTCATCGCTTTACAGTTCTGCATAACTGTCCATATTGTGGAGAATTCATGCGCTGGTGCATTTAGTATTGGCATTGGACCAATTACAGTCACTGGTGGGTTTGACGTGCACACCTTCTGGTTGAAACTATTCCAACCTGGAACAACCTGAGCATTTGGCTATTGCTGTCTAGCCAGAATCCATGCAAGGTCTTGTGAGTTTGCCTCCAAAACCTTCTGGTCATTGGCCTGATACTAAGCCTCCTGTACTGGATGTGCAAAAACGGGTTCTGGCTTTGGGTTGGTCATGTCAACTTCTTGCACAGCAGTGATCTCTGGGGGTGCACGAAGCACTTTTGAGCGACATTTCTTTATCTGAATGTCCAGATCTAGCTCCCGTGGTCCTTTGCACCTGAGAGCCACATACTGGCTGGCATGGAATGTTCCAGTGCCACTCAAAGTTTCTTCTAGAATGTCAATGTTGTCATTCGAGAAACGAATGTACTCTTCGTTCGTTTCGTGCAAGAAATTCCTGGGAATTAACACGTTGCCCTGGTTTTGATACTGCTCAACCACTTCATTTGCAATAGCTGTGTCTGCTCGAAGGACAGTGTCATAGGAAACTGAGTGTCCAGCAGCATGGAGAAGTGTGACAAGGTCTTTCGAACGCGTGGCTTGGTGTACAGCAAGACCAATACCGAGATGTTTTGGGGTCAATTTTCTTCCTCTTGACGTTGTGAACACAATATCTTGACATATGCTGAGAACTCTGTTTCTGACTACAGTTTCCTCATCATCATCATTGTCAACTAGCTCTTCATTGTTTTCTCCTGCGCAAAGAAGGTTGATTAACAAGTAAAGACTTTCTGGAACGACTTTCTTTGCATTGTCTTGGGTTAGTCCACCGACAATTTCATGTCCTGGAGTGTGTTTTATGTCATTGTGGATCTTCACTGCCACTCGATACACCCAGCTGAAATTCTCATCCTCATGATGTATCAGGCTGTGCATGTGTTCTTCTGCAAGAGGTTCATTCTCTTCATCAGTAGTTTCTTCTTCTGACATGTCCTTCAAGACAGTTCTCACTGCCTCATTGGTGAGAACAGATGGTACTATCAGAAGAGGTTTCTTTACGTCCAAAGGCTGTACAAATGTTACTTTCTCCTTGCCAAGAAATTCCTCCACCCTTTTTTTGAATATGTTACTCCTGTACACACCAGCATCAACACCAAAATCTTGAGACAGTAGCTTTGCATAGTGATCCCAAACCGCCTTCAAAGTGAAAATGTGTCCGTCCGCCATCTCCTTGTCAAGTTGGGTCAAGACATTTTCAAAGCAGATACATTCTGGTGTTTTAAACTGACCTTTCCCATCTTTTTGTTCATACTTCCTGCAGAAACATACGTAACAATTGAGATGGTATTTTCCCTCAGCGGCCATCATATCTGATACTCCAGCTAGCCGACAACGCATGGTCGGATCAAACTGAGCAAGCGCAAGCATCTTGGTTGATGTTTTTTTCAAATTTCACGCTAGTAAGCTTCTTGCCTGGAATGTTCTTCTGGCAGAATACGCATGTGGACCAATCCACAGCACTTTGGGAAGACCTGAGTGTTTTTGGTTCAGAGGCAACTGCAGAAGACTTAGATGTGGAGGGTTCCTGCTCGTCATTACGTGCAGCTTGTGTATTTATGCGCAACTTCAATTGTTGCAATTTTCTTTTGTGAGTGAAGTCACAGAAACATGATTTGTGCCACTGAAGTTTCTGCAAAAGTTCACACTCAGCAGTACATTGCAACCTTTCGAGAATGTCAGCATATTTTTCGTCATTGTATTTTTGTCTCTCCTTTGCACTTTCAACAACAGTTTTGAGGCCAGCACTTGTTGCTTTTCGCCTTGGGTTAGACTTAGTGGTATTTTGAGGGTCTTGACAAAAGCAACATTCCTCCCAGTCAAAGTCATCTCCATCCCCACGGCCTCTAGTGCCAGTAGGAAACAGTTTAGTAGCAGCTTGCATCTCCTAGTCCTGCAACAAACTATTAAGACCATTTGATTGTGTGTCTAGCTTTTATTCATTGTCTTGAGGTTAAAAGTAATGCTAATACGAGTGTGTGTAAAAGTTAAAGCATAGTTGTTAACAGATTCCTTGTTAGATTAAGCAACATAACGGCGCTGATGAAGTTTTTAATGTTTTTAGCATTTACTAACAAAAGATCATATGAGCACTAATCTTATCACATTTTAGCATGCATTTTTGATTTCTGCGTACTCAAAAATGTATAAGTAGCAAAAATAAAATCTAATTTATCTCAAAAAACACCCGAGATAGGTTGTTTTTATCAAATAAGCGCAGCCATTTTGAAAACTGTCATGGCGGCCAAATAAGGCAAATTCAGAATGTCCATCCACCCAGGTTACATTAGTCTGTATCTATACATACTATCTAGACTGGATGGATGCTTCTATCACGCAAAATTTAACAAGTTGCATATATCTGAGTTCGGCCTCCTGACTATCATACTTGTGTTGGGCCTCAAACTAATCAGATGACAAACTAAGAATTGATATCAGATATGTGGTTTTAAAATTATAACTTTCCTGTAATTGTGAGAAGCTGAAATGCTGCTTAAGTGACAAAAACTGAATGAACCTATTGCATTGGAAATGTGGAGTTTGTGTGTAACAGTGGTGGATCTCAAACTTTGTTAGGCCTACAAATCAAGATTCTTAACTCTAAAGGCATGTGCATAAAACATTCTTCTTTTTTTTGTTATTTCTATTCATGTTTACTTCGTGCTTTTTGCTTTCAGGAGAGGCCCGGAATTACTTTCAAAATTGCATAAATTCATTTTCTAAGGCCTTAGGCGACCCCTGGGCCACGGCCGGATTTCAGAGATTTCTTGATTCAGTTGTTCTCCACCCTGGATGTTGTTGGTGCTGTATGTATTTCTCGCAGATTATTCTGAGGTTGACAATCTATTCAGTGGTACTGCGTCCTGTCCTGAATCCTGCTTGTACTTCAGCTATAATTTGTTCAGCTTGGGGTTTCAACCTGTTGAGTATTATTTTTAGGAGAACCTTGCTGAGAAGGCTGATGGTGTTAGCCACCACCCCCACCCCTACCCCTCTGCCAGATCTTGTTACAGATCCCCACCCTTCTGTCGAAAATATTTTTTCATGTGAAGAATATGCCTTGCTACAAGGTTCTGCTTGAAAAGTCAGTTGTAATAAATGCACATGAATTGGCAATTATAGTGTAAATAACACAACCAGCTTTTTAGTAGTTCATTGGACCCCATAAACATTGATTATTTATCTAACTTCGAACTGTCTATGTTGTCTAAAAATACTACTACTACTACTACTACTACTACTACTACTACTACTACTACTACTACTACTACTACTACTACTACTACTACTACTACTACTACTACTAATAATAATAATAATAATAACATAATTCCGAAATGAGACCCGTGAATGTGACCGAAAAGAAAGATCCAATTCAGTTCATTAATTTATTTTAACGTTTTCTAAATATGTGATTTTAGACCATACACCCTTTTTCATCCAAACATATAGTCAAATATAACGGAAAAAAAAATACTGGGACACTTTTAATTTTACAAAAATAAAATAAAATGACATGAATGTGTTGTTTTTTTTTTTTTTATAGAGCAAATGGGTGACATTGACATGAACCATAACATAATCGTCTTGTTCGAGATTTTCTAACAGCAGACTAAAATCCAGACCTGTGGCTAGCGGCTAACAAGAGTGATGCTGCGATGGCTGTATCGATGTTGAGATCGTGATCTAGAAGTACAGGGCTGTGCAATAGCATAGTCTTTGACTTTTGACCAAGGTCAGACACATTAGCGTCTCCAGGAACACTTTTATTCTGTTCACCTTTTTAGCTGTATTATAAGAGTTACCTTGCGGTGCATTGAATACATGTTATGACAGTCAAAAGCGTTTCGGTGAATATTTTGCGCACGCGCGTGTACGTTGTGTGTGTGTGTGTGTTGTTGTTGTTGTTGTTGTGTGTGTGTTTGCGCGTATTTGCGAGTGTGTAAACATATGTTGTGGTATCAAGTTTTATTCATCAGATTAACATAAGTTGTACTGATGTAACATAAGCAATTTACAAAATCTACCATGCGCACATATTTTCTAAATTAATTAATTAATAATTAATCGAACTATAGAAATCATCATACTACTGACATGCACATAAACTTTTAACATTATACATTCCCTTGTAACAATTAGTGCACATTAAGAAACAAACAAAAGAAAAAAAAGTACCTTTCAACTTCACCTGTGAAGAAGGAAGTATTTACAAATGTCATTTTGCGTCTTACAGAAAGTTGAAGTTGGGCCTCCAGGCCTTTACCACCTCCCACACTCCCCATAAACAAACTAAAAGAAAAATAATTAAATAATCAATCAAAATTAAAACAAATGAATAAATAATTCCCACCGCCCTCCCTCTCTTCCATCCAAAAATAAATAAATAAATAAGACATATTTATTGAAACTAATAATGCTTAATTAAATAAATTAGGTACAAAGAAAAAATAAAAAGAAATTTGCTAGACTAATTGTTAGAATTTATGTAAAAGAAATTGAATAATTCATGACTTGTAAGTAAATCTATGAGCATTAAGCTCAATGACCAATCAGAATGTTCGTCTGGATATACAATACTTGAGATTGACATAGGTAGATTTAATTTGTTTAATCTAATGAGGAAAGGCTGAAAATGGTTGTAATTTTGTTGACATTCAATTATTAAGTGGTTTACATTCAAAATGTTACCACAATTACAAAGTACTGGAGGATTTATGAAACGAGCACGCCAAGCATTTAGCCTTATTCTGTGAAATAAACTGTCTTTGATATTATATATATCTACCATATATATATATCAAAGACGGTAGAATAATAAGACAGGCAACTTGAGGCTTATGAGCGATCCTGGATACAGAGTACTGTCCCTTAGGGCGTAGACGAATAACAGTCAACTTTCTCTCTCTCTGTATATCTATATGGCCTCGTGGCGCAGTGGATTAGTCGCCGGTTTCCTATGCCGAAGGTCGCGGGTTCGATTCCCGCAAGGAGCGAACGTATGTGACTTATGTACGAGACTATTGAGATTATCGAAGGTTTTCTCCGGGCACTCTGGTTTCCTCCCCTTCAATAATGGTACTGGACGCAGTCAATATAAAATTTCAAAATTTTAAATTCGATTTTCTTTCCGTCTTCCAATAACGATCTTCCTGCCTTTACACCAACTGTTTGAGTGGTGGATGTGTATTTGTTGTGTGTGTGTGTGTGTGAGGGTGGATAAGACAGGCAAGCGGGTATATATAATACTGGATGCTATATATAATTATTAGAAATAGAGATTATAGTATCAGACAAGAAAGATAGAAGAAATATAACACTGCAAAGAACAGAAGAAACACACTAAAAAAATAACAGTGCTAAGTTTGATTTTTTTTTTCAAATATTAACTTTATTTTATTTAATAAACAAAAACAGAACAAACAAAAAAATTAAGAAAAATCAAAATTAACAGTAATAATAATAATAATAATAATTATTATTATTATTATTATTATTATTATTATTATATTATTATTATTATTATTATTATTATTATTATTATTATTATTATTATTATTATTATTATTATTATTATTATTATTAAAAATCAACAGTTGTTAAATACTACAGCATGCACGATCACATGAATTTAATACTATAATGACACTGTTCCTTGTATTCCTGAATGAACGTTTACGTCTACAAGCCAAGGGAAATAACCTAGTCCTTGTCCTCGGCTTCATTAGTATATGTATAGAAGAAGTTGCCCGTCGTATTGTTCTACCGTCTTTGATAATATCAACCATGTATTAATACTCCTTTAATATACATTTTGTTCTTCTGTTTTATGAAACTTACGTGAAACAGTTTTCCATAATGCAATATCATCGGCAAAAAGTGATATTATGAAATCTTTGGAATGAACATTTCTCATATCATCAATCATTATAGAAAATAAAATAAAATAGGATCTATAACACTTCCTTGGGGAACACCCATATTTACTGCTTTTGACTCTAATAGTGATCCCCTGACGCGTACTTGAAAAGTTCTGTTTGATAAAAAGCTTTTAATGAACATATATCAATTACCTTTAACGCCAATTTTTATTTGTATTTTTTTTTATGTGTGTAAACATATGTGAGAGTACGAGAGAGAATCAGAAAACGTCAATGTGCCAGAGAGAGAGAGAGAGAGAGAGAAAGAGAGAGAGAGAGAGAGAGAGAGAGAGAGAGAGAGAGACAGAGAGAGACAGAGAGAGAGACAGACAGAGAGACAGACAGACAGAGAGACAGACAGAGAGAGAGACAGACAGACAGACAGACAGACAGACAGACAGACATTGTCTCATAGTTTATATATAGCTCAGTGGCTGAGATTGAGGCGAGACATTCTCCCTCTTTTTTTTTCTTTTTTTTTTTATTTACTGTACTTGAAAAATGGGAGCAGGCTTGATCTAGTCCCAGCTACGCTTGTATGTACAGCAGAATGCGGAAAGAACGGCGATAGGAGTGGCACGTGCTTCTAGAGAGAAGAAACGGTGCCGCCACGCATACTGAACACATGTTGGGCCCTCGAGTACCCCGTGGGTCTATGCATGGCGCGGTCTAGACAATCGCTATTGTCCCAGTTGATATTGTAAGTTAACATATGGTATTTGGTCCACGGTTTAGCCCCAGACTTCACGTTTTCTTAGTCAATGCATGGGTCTCCTAAGAGGTCGTGCTACCACTGAGCTTCTGGATAGTCGGCACAAATGCCAGCAGCTGCTATTTGCAGCAGACGACAATGTCACACATGTGTAAACTCGCATACCTTTTTCATATATATACCTGGGTATTATTACCTACCATGTAGTACAGTTGTTTGATTTTTGTGTTGTTTCTTGCAGCTGGTGCCGGTTGAAAGAAAATGGAGAGGAAGAGTAGAAAGGGAATGCGTTGCAGGCAGATGGAGGGAAGTTTACTTACGCCACAGAGCGAGAGAGAGAGAGGGCGAGAGAGAGTATTCATGCATTCACCAGGCTACCTAGACTAGGACCCCTTGGGGTCATGAGCAATCTTGCCACTGTAGATTGTTCTAACCTATAAAGGGTACAGTGAAAGCCCCAGTTGAAAACCTGTCTTGCCTTTGTAGGCATGACAAATTAACTGCGGCAACAGTGCCCCCCGTTGGAGTGCCGGGGGTTTCAGTATAAATAGTATCCCCACTTTCTGGAAATTTAGTGCTTTAAATTCCCACTGTCGCTGTCTTCCTCATTTGCTCTTTCCCATTCCCGATCTGTCCTACCACTCTGCTATACTATATTCTTCTTCGCTAGATCAATGACCTTTGAAAACTCTTCCTGGACAGGACTCCTTGTTTGTGTATGAGGTCTGTTGGATCAGCTTGGGAATGTTGGACGCTTTCTGCCGGGTGGTCACTAGGGCTTCCTATGAATGTACTATTTAGCACTATCCTATCCCTATCCTGTCCCATAACCCGAAGGTCGTAGGGGCACCACAGATGATCGCTTAACCAGCATACTCCATCTTTCTCTGTCCTCAGCAGCCCTCATGGCTTCGCTCAGTGTCAAACCAGTCCATTCTCGAATGTTGTCCTCCCACCTCTTTTTCGGTCTCCCCCTTCTTCTACCTCCTTGCACTGTGCCTTGCAGAATGGTCTTTGCAAGGCCTGATGATCTGGTGACGTGGCCATACCATCGGAGTTTCCGTTTCTTCACCACTGTGAGCAGGTCATCGTGTTGTCCAATGGCTTGTGTGATGGTCTGTCGGACTTCAACGTTGGTGATGTGTTGGGTATAGGAAATGCACAGAAGTCTTCTGTAGCACCTCATCTCCATGCTTTGTATTCTTCGTTGGAGATCTGCTGTGAGGGTCCATGCTTCGCAAGCATATAGGAAGATGGAGATGACCAGAGAGCGCAGCAGTCTTACTTTGGAATGTAGACTGATGGTTCTGTCTTTCCAAATGGGCTTCAACCTTGTCAGGGCAGCAGTTGTTTGTGCGATCCTGGAGAGGACTTCCTGTCGAGACCCATTGTCTGACACAATGGCTCCTAAATATTTGAAGCTGTGCACTGTGTTGAGGGATTGGCCTTGTACTTTGATGTCCGTGTTGATGCCATTGGTGTTGTTGGTCATCATTTTGGTCTTCTCTGCACTTATTTCCATTCCATAAGCTCTGGAGGTGGTGTCAAGCCTCTGTACAAGCTGTTCAAGTTCTTGTTCCTCTCCAGCCAATCCATCAATATCATCCGCAAAACGAAGATTGGAGATTGCTCTGCCCCCTATGCTGACTGTGCCTTCGTGATCTGCAAGAGCATCTGACATGATGCGCTCTAGGAAGATGTTGAAGAGTGTTGGGGAGAGTAGGCATCCTTGACGCACACCGATTGTTGTTCTGAACCAGTTCCCGATGACGCTGTTATGGAGGACTGCACTGGTAGCCTTGTCATACAGGCTTTTGATGACTTCTATAATTTTAGGGCTGATGTTGTACACTTTCATGGTTGCCCATAGAGCTGCATGCCAGACTCGGTCAAATGCCTTCTTGAAGTCTATGAACACATGATATAGATGTTGTTGGTGCTGTAGGTATTTCTCACAGATTATTCTGAGGTTGAAAATCTGTTCAGTGGTACTTCGCCCTGCCATGAATCCTGCTTGTTCTTCAGCTATGATTTGTTCAGCTTGTGGTTTCAACCTGTTGAGTATTATTTTCAGGAGGACCTTGCTGGGATGGCTGATGAGGCTGATGGTGCGGTAATTTTCACACTCCTGAAGGTTACCTTTTTTGGGAAGAGTGATGACAAGCGACTGGGTCCATGGTGTAGGCCATTCCCCACTCTGCCAGATCTTGTTACAGATAATGGTGAGAGCATCAGTCATCGCTTCTCCTCCTGCTTGTAGCAGTTCCGCTGGTATGTTGTCCACTCCCGCTGACTTCCCTTTCTTCAGCGATTGCACTGCTGCCTCAACTTCTTCCCGGAGAATTGGGAGGATTTCTTCTTCTTCTCTGCTCTCGGGACATGCTAGAACTGATGGGTCTCCATTTGGTGTATGGTTGTAAAGGTCAGAGCAGTACTCTGTCCATCTGTCCAAGACTTCTTGTTCTTCTGTAAGGCAAATGCCAGACTTGCTTTGGATAGTGGAGACTTTGGGCTGTTTAACACTTGTCAGCCGCTTCACAGTCTGGTAGGCCTTCTTGCTGTTGTTCTTGTTCAGATTGTTCTCTATTTCCTGGCATTGATCTTCTATCCAGTTCTCCTTTGCTGTGCGCATGCCTTTTCGGATGTCATTGTTGATTTTTCGGTAGACATCAGCTCCCTGTTGAGGTGTTCTTTTTCTTTTTTAACTCTCTTCGTTTATCACACAGATCCAAAAGTTCAGGTGTGATCCACGGCTTCTTCTTTGGTCGGTGCTTGCCAAGGATCTCAGTGGCGGCATCTGTTACAGCTGAGTTGAAGGTATTGGTCATGGTGTTGACATCTACTTCGCCTGCCCCCAAAATAAGCAGTGGTGCAAATTTCCCTCCAATTGTGGCCTGAAATATTTTTGCCACCTCCGGGTCTTGCAGTTTGTCCAGGTCGAACTTCAGCCTAGTGCACTTTGCTGTATTTACTCTCTTCAAATGGAGCCGGAAAGACATCATCACGAGATCGTGGTCACTTCCAATGTCTGCTCCTGGAAAAGTGCGTGTCCTGCCAATGTTGATGCTTGATCTGAAGCGTTTCTTGACCATGATGTAGTCGATCTGGTTGTGATGTTCCCCGCCGGGACTGTGCCATGTCCATCGTCTGGATTTTTTGTGGAGACCAAGCGTGTTTGCCAGTACCAGATTGTTGTATCTGGCAAACTCCAATAGCCTCAGACCCCTGTCATTTGTCTCGTTGTTGCAGTGGGGTCCGCATGTGTCTCCCCAGTTGTGGTGCGCATCTTGGCCAACCTTGGCATTCCAGTCGCCTTGCACTATGACTATGTCCTTCTTCGGCACTTGGTCAAGGGCCGCCTGTATATTTTCATAAAAATCCTCCACTTCGCTGTCTTCATAGTCTGATGTTGGAGCATAGGCCTGGATGATGGTAATGTTGAAAGGGGTTGCTCTCAGACGGATGGTAATGAGTCTACTGGAGACTGGGCGGCAACCCATGACAGTGGCTAGAATGTTCTTGTGGACCAAGAATCCAACGCCGAGTTCGTGCCTGTCATCTCTACCGCTGAAATAGAGCTTGTGGCCTTTGTCAGTCGTTGTTTCACCTAGGCCTTTCCAGCGCAGTTCGCTGATACCTAGAACGTTCCATCGATAGTGGTCCAGCTCGTGGGCCAGTTCTTCTAATTTTCCTTCCGCAGTTAGGGTCCTGACATTCCAGGTTCCTATGACGATGTTGTTTCTCGTGCGGATCTTGCTAATTTGTCCATCAGTAGCATACTTTTCACCTCCGTCCTGGTGGCCAACGGAAGGCGCGGTCCTTGTGTAGCCGGGCGACGACCGATCCGGCATGGAATTAGTGGATAGCCTCATCATGTGTTGTGTCTTGGGCAAAAAAAGACCTGGCAGGGCCCAATCCTCTCCAGGCTGTTGGCCACAGCCGAAATACACGAATACAGTGTGGCTCGCCTTGGCCCTGAGCACGTGGTCGTTGAACCTGTAGTAACGTGAGGTTCCTCCGCCCTGGCCGGTGACTTCTGTGTAGAAGACTTTCGCCCAGTGATGCCGTGCTAACATCACCCCTGTTAGTCGCCTCTTACGACACGCCGGGAAACGTTGGGTCTATTCTATTTGCCCGAACCCACAGAGCACTATAGGCATTTTATATGTATGTTTTTTTGTTGATGATTTATAATGATGTTTGTATTCTATTTTGTTTTTGTAATCGGGGAGTTCGCGTAGTTGAGGTCAACCCTCAGCCGTCCCTCGCGTGGGATGTCTTTATTGTAAAGTGACTGGCTGGTGGAGGGCATTTAATTTTCCCACTGGGGTTGTTTCAACAGATCTTTTATGCGGATCGGGGGTTGTCCGGTCCTGATTTGGCTCGGAAGAGTCCGCTGGACCTAAAGCAATAATAAATCAATCAATCAATCAACCTAGACTAGGCATCTTTTTAAACGCTGATGATTTGAGGAGAGTTTACATTACATTACATAATTGTTGCTTTAGGTCCAGCGGACTCTTCCGAGCCAAATCAGGACCGGGCAACCCCCAATCCGCGTTAAAGATCTGCTGAAACAACCCTAGTGGGAAAACTGAATGCCCTCCACCAGCCAGTCACTTTACAATAAAGACATCCCACGCAGGGGACGCTGAGGCTGCACTCTAATTTATCGAACCCCCGTTTACAAAAACAAAATAGAATACAAACATCATTATAAATTATCAACAAAACATATACATATAAAATGCCTACATTGCTAAATAATAACATCATAGGAAGCCCTAGTGACCACCTGGCAAAAAGCGTCCAATATTCCCAAGCTGATCCAACAGACCTCATACACAAATAAGGAGTCTTGTCCCGGAAGAGTTTTCAAGAAAAAAGATAGGTGACTGGTCTAGCGAAGAAGAAGATAGTATAGCAGATTGATAGAACAGAGCAGGACTGAGAAAGAGCAAATGAGAAAGACAGCGACAGTGGGAATTTAAAGCACTAAATTTCCAGAAAGTGGGGATACTATTTATACTGAAACCCCCGGCACCCCAACGGGGGTGATAGAAGAGTGTTAGTGAGAAACGTCCATTGTACACATTGTCCTCATTGTTGTAATAATAATAATAATAATAATAATAATAATAATAATAATAATAATAATAATAATAATAATAATAATAATAATAAGAATAATAATAAGTTTATAGCGCAAAATCAAACTTAAAGTTTGCTCTAAGCGCTCGCACGCATACACACACACACACACGTATACGCGCAAAGATAATTCAGATTCAGATTCAGATTCAGAAAACTTTATTATCTCCAAGGAGAAATTCTAACATGGATTTGCTGTCAGCAAAAGGTAATAAAATGTAACAATACTATAAACATGTAAACATGTACGTGTAATCACGCTTATGTACATATTAACAAGTACATTTCCGACACATTGTAAAACTTAAAATACATATCACACTACATGTCCTTATTGCACTTCAACATAAATAAAGAAAACACCTACCCACAAACACACACACCCACACACACACATCCACACACACATGGGTTAGACATGAGATTATAAAATTATAAACGTTATAATACAATCATCAAACTTTGCGTATCATTCTATAATACAATCACAGATTTTAAAACGTATGCATTAGTTAACTAGATACATACTGAATAGTTGAAAAATTGCTGCAAATATTATAAAATTCATCTCTAGTACTCCCATAAACCACTCGCACCCAACTCATTCAGTCAACACTTATTAAGAATTTGTACTGATTTGGGTACAAAACTGTTCCTAGCTCTAACCGTAGAAACATTTGGCACTCTGAAACGGCGACCAGAAGGAAGGAGCTGGTAGTGCTGGGCTAGGATGTGAGTGGAGTCTCTTACAATCATGCTCGCTTTCTTTCTTACTTGCCTTTCGTACAACACACACAAACTCTCCTGCTTTTCACCCACCACTTTCCCACACACCTTCACAATTCTATCCAACACATTCTTACTCCTCACACTGAGACCTCCAAACCAGCAAAGAAAACCAAAGGTCAGCACCGATTGAATAAAACATCTGTAAAAGTTACATAAAACAGACTTGTTAACTTGCAGAGAGCGCAATTTCTGGAGGCAATATATTCTTGACTGACATTTCTTATGGATGGAAGTAGTGTTGGAATCAAAGGTAAGCTTATTGTCAAGTATTGTTCCCAGATATTTGTATTCCAAGACTCTCTCCACCTTTTCTCCATCAATCACTAAGTCAGGCACAGCAGATGGGTTTTTTCTAAAATATATAAATATTTTATTTAGATAAATATCCAAATGTGGTAAAACATTATGAGATAAAACAGTTAAGCAATGTAAGAAATAATACAAACATCACACCTGACATGGATAAATATTTGGTCAACACGGTATAACATTATGCGATAAAAGTCGTTAAACATGGTAAGAAATAATAATAAACATCACATCTTAGTTTGAAAAGGCACGTTTAAGAGAGAGACACACACACTCACAAAAGAGGACATCACATTAAGTAATTGAATAAAGCGTGATTTTAAAAAAAAAAAAGCCAAAGTAAAAAGTACCACATAGAGACACGAAAAGAAGTAATTTAGTAAAAAAACAATATTTAAAAGACATAATTCATAAGAATTTGTTTATAACCAAAATGAGGAAACTAAAACAACAACTGCTCAAAAGACAGAGTAACAAAAAAACTACAACAAAAACAAAAACAGGAGAACACAAGTTTCAATGAAAGAAAATAAAGAAAACACAAAGAAAAAAGATGACAAAGGAAACAACAGAGCATCGATTTGGAGTTTATGATTAGTGGGCCTGGTATCTAACATGATCGATTCAGTCAATTACAAGCAAGAAAACCGACACTGCACTATTGTATGGAACAACAAGACAGAACATAAGAATAGAGAACAGACAGAAGAGAACAATTAACTAATAACGAAAGTAGGAACATTGGGGTAAGTCCTTAAACACTAAAATTTGCTGTCAGATAAAACATCTTGCTAAAGAGCAAAGATTTAAGTAAAAACAAAATAGATAAAACACAACAAGTTGAAGTAGTTAGATACGAGAATTTGTAAAAGCGAAACATAGAAAAGATAGTTAGAAAAAAGACAAACCTTATATGCTTATCTCTTTCTATTTTTTGAAATGCAATATTTTTTTGTCAAATTTACATATGTATATCAAATGTTCATTAGTAAGTTAAACAATAATCAGAATAGGTTACCCAATTATTGTGCAGTTTTTCCTAATTACATAGTCTAGGCACTGTATTAGCCACACTGACCAATTCTCCTGTATTTGTAAATTATAAACAACAAAATCAAATCCTAGCCATGCTAAGCATATGATTCGACATCAACCATGGCGCTATCCGACACACCCTTTTTTTTTCCTAGTAGGCCTGCATATATTTTGAAATCAAGTGATAATAAGAATGTACCAATATTTGCGCAATTGTCCATTTGCGCATAAAGGAATTATTAGTGAACTGTTTCTCGGAGTATATAAATAATGCAACACCCGCTATTTTGTGAGTGCCCTGACAGTTGAAGCAGTAGCAGCAACTAGCATAGCCTACAGTTTATCGATGTTGAAGTGTATATGTAAAGAGTCATTATAAATAGGCAGCCAGGTTGGCACAGTAGAGTAGCTTGTAATTTTCTTCTGGCTCAAGTCACTCTGACTGGTATGTACATATTATGTTGATCTATTTTGTATTTCATGCATTGTTTAATATTGAGAAAACATCGATTCGCGATTCGCGTATTTTTCCATTCGATTTATGATTTTCATTATGATTTTCTTGATTTTCATATTTTTAATATTATGTATTATTGTGATGTTAGTTTGATATTTGTCTCATCGACAAGAGCATAAAGACGCCATTTTGAATTACTGATTTATAGATTGTTATAAACGATGAAGATAAACAGGTTCTTTTGTGAACACACATTTTTCTTTTTGATGCGCTAGTATTATTATCCAATTTTATAACCTGATGAAATATTTTGGAAAAGTTTTGAAAGTATGACCTTGAAGTTCGTACTCGGTTCGAGTCTCTTGTGTGGACAATTAAGTTGGAATTTCGTAAATTCACTTGTAAATACATCATCGTCCGTAATTAATTTTGTTTTGATAAATTAATAATTATATTAACCGATTGCCAAAAGATTTCCATTATTCTTTTGATGCGGAATAGTATCTTTATTTTTTGCGAACGTTTTGGATCGATCTTTATCATTAATTTTATATTTGAATAATTTTGATCGAAATTTCACTTCCGTTTTTGTACTTTTATATTGTCTTTGGATTCTGAATAATTTCCACTGTCTCAACGTTTTTGGAATACTTTATTTCCCAGTAGTTTTATTATCTTACCATTCTAGATATTTATTAGTTCTTTTTGTTTCTTTACAGGGGTCGCTTTCTAAGAACTAAAAATAGACTCAAGCCCGTTGATGATGAAGATTATGTTGGTAAAAATGATGGCGATGACACCAACGTAAAATCTACGTTGTCACTGTAAACAGTCTGACTTTGCTTCCTGATGAGCAAGAACCCTTCCTGAGTGCTTGTGAACTTTCTCACTTCCATCCTCTATCGCACCACCCTTCTACATACAGGCAGTACAGCATTATTACACAAAAGACACTTATGGAACACACACACAAACCACTATTCAATCACACACAAATAATACAGTTATAGTAATACAGTTTTGTTTCCAGCTCGAGAACTGCTGAACATGCTCTTAAACGACTCCTACACATTACAGGAATGGTTCTCGGTATAGTTGTCTTGGCATAAACTGTGGAATCGTTGGATCTGGCGAGCTTCCACAAATGGGATCAGCTGTCTGATAATGATAATCTTTGCACTCACACGGACAGAGAGGCGCGTGAGTTTGAATATTTTATGTTCCAGGCGGTGACACAAATTATCCATCAAACCATTGAGATAGGGAAGAGAGAGAGGGAGAGGGAAAGGGATGGGGGTAGGGTTAGATAGAGGTAGGATGGTCAGTTCGTGGTCAAACTAACCCAGTCACATCCAAGGCAGTATTTCAACCCTTGAGAAATTGCAGGTACACTTGGACGTAGTGGTTTCTTAAATTATATGGCTACCTCTTTCTATCCTTGACGTGTGCAGAGAGTTTATCTGTTCTTTAGAAAGCGTGAACACCAATCAACGGAGTGGATGGTGGGATGACCCCGCTTTGTCTCCCCTAGTTTTTCCTAATACGATGTCTAGGCCTGTGGGCTACGATGACGACAATAGCCCACCCCCACCATAGTTTCCCTTGTTTCTCTTCACATCGCTAAACAAAATCCAGGCCTGTGGACTGCAATGCATACGATGACTGGTGGCATTAGTTTTCCTCAGCGTTATTCTAACACCTTGTTAGGGAAGTAGTTTCTTTCCATGGCTGGGGCAGGGAGAAAAACAGTACCAAATTCTCCGATAGAGGCGACGTTCTCTGTCCCACAAATAACAAACCTGATCGATCGCTTCTTTCCTCAGTTACGGGCGGTTGTGTCACAAAACGTTGCTGAGTCTTTTGAGACCAACTCCCTGCTTCTGTAGAGATTGTAGACCTCGAAAACTCGGCTACGCTGGACGGGGATGAGTATGGAGAGTTAGTTGTATCTATGCTCCGCTCACTGTGCAGCATCCAGAGCTTGTCCTGCTTAAATTTGTGTGCGATATGTAACGGGCAATTGAATGGGACTGGATTGGATAAAATGGAATGTGATAGAGTTGAATATGAACTATGAAGTGTCTCAGGAAAGCATTGATAATGGAGGTTCTGAAGCGCAGAGTACAGTAAATATAAACTAAATATAAGGGTTAAAAAAACAACTAAAAAAGACAATGTTGCAGAATGGCAGAGGGCGAAGAAGAATTTATAGATGTAAAACGTGAGCAGTTTTATGAAAATGTCAAGCAGCCGCGAGCAGTTATCGGGTGCTCTGGTTGTGGCTTTGACATAAATCTTCGACTCGGACCAATTATTTTGCTAACTTGAGAAGAGACGGAGACGGAGAGAGGTATGTATGAGAGACAAATGAGACTCTCTCTCTCTCTATCTCTCTCTTTCTCTCTTTTTTTTCTCTCATTAGGTGTGTGTGGGCGAGGCGTGGGTGAAAAAAGTCGATCGACTAATCCCGGTCTAGGAGGCGACAGCTAATGCTGCGGCTGGGGATGACAGGTTCAAGGGGTAGAAAATTGACTTGATCCCAATTAAAACCATCTTGTCTACGGGTCAATGGCAGCTTAGACCGTATCAACTCCCCTGATTTTTTTGGATTTTTTTTTAACTTTAAAAGAGTTGTTTCGTCTTTTGATACATAATAATTCATAAGCAAATGTTTTAGTATATCTAGAGAGAGGGATATATAGACCCTATAAACAATGACTAATTAACTAATAATAATAATAATAATAATAATAATAATAATAATAATAATAATAATAATAATAATAATAATAATAATAATAAATTGCATTTATACAACGCATTTTTCATTAGAATAACAACTCGATGCGCTTACACACATCATTCGTACGCATCATCTCAACATTCGCACTACATCTTGCGGAACAAGTGCGTTTTTAAGCAGCTCTTAAAGGAAACAAGGTCTGTACAATGTCTTAAACCGGCAGGCAGCGCATTCCAAACCTTGGGTGCTCGAAAACTAAAAGACCGGTCGCCAACTGTCTTAAGCAGACGCTTGGGCGTTTTCAACAGTTTTTTAATCTGATGAGCGTAAAGAACGGGTTGTAGTGTAGGTAGTGAGTACCTCAGACAGATATGGTGGAAGTGACTGGTCGAAGTGACGGAAAGCTAGGACATCAATTTTGTATTCAAAGCGGAAATTGACAGGGAGCCAGTGGAGCTGCATTAAGAGAGGCGTGACATGATCACTAACCTACCAATCAACCAACGTATTTGTCTATATATTTTGGTGTGAGGCGGGTCGTCTTTTGAGAACGCTTGGATATTAGCGCTATGTTAGTTCCTTATTCATTCATTGGATTACGTCAGCCATTCACTTACTCTTTCACTCACTCATTTAGCGAGCGTTGTGGCAGCGTGGTGTAAGGCGGGACTAACTTGCCTTGTCCACAGGCTAGAAACCAATGGTGCCTGACAGATGTGGGATCGATCCCGCCTCTAAGCGTTATGTTTCTCCCAATATTATTTACTTTCGACTCGGGCAACGTCTCGGGGGTTTTCTCTGGGTACTCCGGTTTGCTACCCCAGCAACATTAAAATAGATTTTATAAAATAAAATAAAATAAATAAAAAACAAAATTAATATAGATTTGGTTTTGGCACGCCGCTTCGCCTTCCCCAGGGGCGGAGGCCCCGAATTTCCCGATAAAAAGGGACAATAAAGTGTCCACACAAAAAAAAGTCAAAATCAATCATTTCTGACACGCCAGTGCAAAGTCAGTGTTTAGTTACGGGCATTCGCAGCGTTTGGCTGGTGAACTACTTATAAGGTCTAAACCTTTTCATGTCTATCCGTATAATGTCTTAATTTCTTGGGATGTTTTAAATGACCCAACATGAATGTACAAAGAGCCCTCGCAACTCGTTAGACCTAAAGGTACCACTGTAAGAATTGTGTCGTGCGGCGATATCTCATTTTAAACAATCAGGATTTAGACATTAAAGGACGACGGAAGGTTGGCTAAAATGAACTTGGAGTTGTGAGATATTATTTTCCCTCGCTATCACTAATCTCCAGGTGGGTCAGCGCCCAGTCTTTTGAGTTTCATTGAAGGCTCCAGTGACATTCTTATGTAAAAACAGCAAACACTTATCTACACTTGATATGGGGAGAACGTGCTATTGATTCTTACACACGCCAACCCGCCCACATGTATGCAGCAATGATGTTTAGAGGGAGAGAGAGAGTGAGAAGGGAGGGGGGTGGTGGTGAGTAAGGGTACGGGGTGGAAAGTGAGAGTTTAGACTACACGATTAAATAATGAACATGACACCTTGATTGTGAGCTAGCTCTCGTGGTCAAGCTGTTTTGTTTATTTGCTGACTGCAAGGTCCGTGACTAATGATCACTCTGTAGCACTTGGTAGACGGACGCGATTCAGTTACGCACAAAGAACGATTTGGAATGATCCAGCAGATGGAATTTTCTTGCTCATTCAGTACTTCGTCATAGACAAATCGCCCATTTCACAGTAACTACAAACATTGAATAATAGCCCAATCAATTCCAGCAACCTTGCAACATAAATCGTCCCCTATATGCTTATGTGTCCGGGGACGTAAATCTACACACTGAACTGAACTGACTGAACTGGGTGTGAATAATAGCCCAATCAATTCCAGCAACTTTGCAACCTTGGGGTAAGCTGATAGTGATAGGTCGAATCCCATGTAGCAATCGTGAGATAGGGTCTAACGTCGATATTTCACTATTAAATTGGTCTCACCCTCTGAAATTTTTATCGCTAGTTTTCAATCTCTCAAAGACGGTAATGTCCCTCCACCAGGAAACAGCTTAAAAGTTCGAAAGCCGGATAGATGAAACACGGCAGTTTAACACAGTATTTCGTTGCAGCGGTCGTCGAAAAACTAACGCGACGTAGCTAAGGAAAATGCCTCGCTTGGTCTCGGACACGACGTAACGACGGAACGACACAACTTCACAATATTATTAATAGCTACTTATAAGAAGAGGGAACACTGAGTTATTTTTGTTGTTATTGTTGTTGTTGTTGTTTTCTCTAAAGACAAGTACTACTATATGGACAACTCTCCCCGCAGACCTCCTCCAGATCCGACAGGTTTATCAGCTGCCGCCCGAGGACAGAGGTTCCGCCGGTCCTCTCTTCCGAGCGTCATTCGACTCACAAACGCCATTCTCTGACTTTATGAAATCCGATTAGTCAGTCAGTCAGTCAGTCAGTCAGTGTGATAAATTTAGCTAGTCAGCCAGAATTATTATTGTGAAGTTGTCCTGCCCATACGTCGTAGCTGAGACCAGGCGAGGCGTTTCCCTCTGCCTCAGCTACGCTGAATCTATATCACGTGTTTGTAGACTTCAAGAAAGCGTTTGACCGAGTCTGGCATGCAGCTATGTGAGCAACCATGAGAGCGTACAACATCAGCTCTAACATTATTGAAGTCATCAAAAGCCTAGACAGGGTTACCAGTGCAGTCCTCCACAACAGCGCCATCTGGAACTGGTTCAGAACAACAATCGGCGTGCGTCAAGAATTCCTACTCTCTCTAACACTCTTTAACATCTTCCTGGAGCGCATCATGTCGATGCCCTTGCAGATCACGAAGGCCCATTCAGAATAGGGGGTAGTTGTACAGCACCATGGCGCTTGGTACAATAGCTTCAAACGTGCACAGGATTATTTCCCGTTCGGATGTTGCTCAGTAGTGAGCGGCGTAGCTGCAGCTATGTTCCTTCGCCCCCCTTCCCACCTCACCTCCCCCCTCCCCTCCCCTCTCCGCCCTCGCTCTCATGCTCTCACACAGCTGTTCTCGCTACATTAGTGTGAAACTTTCACACGATTATCTCCCGTTCAAATGTCGCTCATTAATATTCAGATATTGTCCTTGTTAGTGTGTTTCTTTCTTTTTTTTCATCGCGAAGAAGTCAAGATTTGCAAGCCTTCAACTGTATCTCCAGACAGCCACACCTACATAGCCAATAAGAACTAAGCTTTTCCAAAGTGTTTAATGTTGTTGGCGGTGTTGTCACTGGGCTTTATCCCAAAGAAGCCAAAGGAAAACATGGATAGGATAGGCCACTATCTCAACTATCTGGAAGCATATTCACACTTTTCTGCTATCCTATGCACCAACGGGAATCCCCTCTATGAAAAATACTTCCGGTTTTTTTTTCTCCGCGTGTTTTAGTGAGTTATTTTCAAATATTCAAGAATAATAACATGTGTCACTGGCCACCTGTATCGTACCCTCACATATTTTTATTTTTTTTGCTGCATTTTATTATCCCTTTCTATCGCCAGTGGCGCGCCTAAACCCTACCTACCTAACATTATTTGTGAATTTTTGAAAAATATTCGGAAAAACATAACGCCCAGATGCTGGCTCGAACCCACACCTGTCAGGCGCCATTGGTTTCTGGCTTGTGGACAAGGCAAGTTAGTCCCGCCTTAGCCCACTTGGCCACAAAGCTAGCCTAACATAGTCAGTTACTTCGTGTTTTGTGAAGGTTGCGACGGCGAAGCTATGGAAAACTACAAGTTTTCAGGTCCTGTTTCACTTTCTGTCACCCCTTGGGGTCATGAGCAATCTTGCCACTGTAGATTGTTCAAACCTATAAAGGGAACAGTGAAAGCCACAGTTGAAAACCTGTCTTTCCTTTATAGGCAAGACGCTTCACTGCGGCAACAGTACCCCCGTTGGAGTGCCGGGGGTTTTCAGTATAAATAGTATCCCCACTTTATGGAAATTTAGTGCTTTAAATTCCCACTGTCGCTGTCTTCCTCATTTACTCTTTCCTATTCCTGCTCTGTCCTTCACTCTGCTATACTATCTTCTTCTTCGCTAGATCAATGACCTACCTTTTTTCTTGAAAACTCTTCCTGGACAAGACTCCTTGTTTGTGTATGAGGTCTGTTGGATCAGCTTGGGAGTGTTGGACGCTTTCTGCCGGGTGGTCACTAGGACTTCCTATGAATGTACTATTTAGCACTATAGGCATTTTATATGTATGTGTTTGGTTGATGATTTATAATGATGTTTGTATTCTATTTTGTTTTTGTAACCGGGGTGTTCGCGTAGTTGAGGTCAACCCTCAGCCGTCCCCCGCGTGGGATGTCTTTATTGTAAAGTGACTGGCCGGTGGAGGGCATTCAATTTTCCCACTGGGGTTGTTTCAGCAGATCTTTTATGCGGATCGGGGGTTGTCCGGTCCTGATTTGGCTCGGAGGAGTCCGCTGGACCTAAAGCAACAATAAATCAAATCAATCAATTCACTTTCTGTCGATGATCGACGCACCTCCGAAGTCGCCACAAATACATGCCTCTACGATTGTTTTTTTGCATCCTTTCACTGAGCATGTACTTCCTCCACCGTTTTTATACTTATCCCACTCGTTTTCTGGCTCTAACAATCGTCGTTTTCGGCAATTTGCCATATTTAAAAGTCACGCATCAAGCTTTGATAAAAGCAAAACAAGCCAAACCGGAACTTGGTTTCATATAACCTCGTTTTAATTTATAATGGCGATACCCACGAGTTTTTATGAGAGGTGCCGGAAAGTTGTGGATAGATTAGATTAGATAGATAGATAGATAGATAGATAGATAGATAGATAGATAGATAGATAGATAGATAGATAGATTAGATTAGATTAGATTAGATTAGATTAGATTAGATTAGATTAGATTAAGATTAAGATTTGATTAAGATTTGATTAGATTAGATTAGATTAGATAGATTGATTTAGATTAGATTAGATTAGATTAGATAAGATATTGTCCCTTTCCTACCGTCGGTGTAAAATTGAACTTGCAAATATTACGTTATGGGGTGAAGTTAGCCTAGACGGTGCTAGTCATCTTACTGTTTCATTACTTTCATAGTGGCTGTGTCAAGTTTAGGTTCAGAATAGAGGTCGGCGAGTTCTGTTTCACACTGTCCATGGTACACTGTAGTGTTGTACTTTCGCTGCCAGTTTTTTTTTTACTTTTGATTTTGTAAAATGGTGATAACTATTTTGTGTGTGCTGAGAAAGCGGACTCAATCTTCACCCGATTGGCAACCACAAATATGTTCCAACCCGAAGGAAGTGAAAAACCAGGTCAACTCGCTACATATGCATCAGCCATACCGAAAGTCTTGTAACGTTTCACTGGGAAGAAAATAGTCTTACGTCTTCTGTCTTGTGCCGTGTAGGACCATCGCCGTTATTTGATCGAAGGATGGGTGGAGCGTTTATGTGTGGGTGGGTTGGGGGAGAGGGAGAGGGAGTTTGACGTGGGTTATCAGGTAGTAGTAGGGATATGGCCTGCTGACTTAATTAGAAGGCTCGGGAAGGTATAAAATAAAATGTTCGAGGTTCTAAGATCCCGAACCTTGGACCCAAAAAAAAAAAAAAGGTTCTGCAACCTAGGTTCGGGATCTGAGAACCTGGAAAGAAAAGGGTTTGAACCTTACCGAAGCTTTCGCGAACCTTCCAACGAAGACAGGCCAATAGTGAATCTGGCGTTATAAGGATCACGTCTTTAGCTGCAGGACACGTGTGAAAGTAGCCCCAACAGACTTGGCTTGTTATCAGCACGTGCAGTTTGTCACATGCAAGCTATCGCGGTTTGCTGAAGAGAGACGGCTGTGTAAACTTGCACAAACTTACGTGTATACTATCGTGTACGTGCCATGTATACTATCATGTACCTGGGTGCCAGATAACTAGCTTTACTGGTGGAGCCTGCAGGCGTTCGTCTTTCAGAGGTCGCCGGTTCCATCCTGTTTTCTATTTGTGCAGCGTTTTCACTTTCTTCCTGCCTTTCCTCTCTTCAGATCAAATCAAAATCGAAGTATCCTTTATTCCATAAAAAGTAAAATTCATGGTACACTTGAAGAAATGCCTATACAACTCACGCGCATACCAGGTAAGATCACTAAACATTAGTCACCTTAACACTTTTACACACGCTCTCTGACGTCATAGAAAGTTCTACAGACTGCAAACATGTGATCATCTGTTACTGAATAGATCTGGAATGTTCGGTCAGTCGTGTTAAACAGAAAGTTACCAGTATGGCTACAATACTATGGACTAACAGAATCAAACATACATTAAGCAATGCTTTTTCTAGCAACAACAATAAAGCACATCAAAGGTAAATACATGCTATACTGGCACTCTTTGTAGCTCAACGCAATATTCCTAATGAACCTGTGTGTCTCATTCGTAATTGGTCCCACGCCTTTCACATATTGCCTCTACGGCAGTTTAAAGAACCAGGACTAGGTCATTGTCAGATCGCAAACTTCTCTTCTTCTTCTTCTTCTTCTTCTTCTTCTTCTTCTTCTTTTTCCAGTAGATACTCAGGATCGACCTAGACTGATCGTTTATAGTGTTAGGTTGGCGTTACTTTGATTCTTGGTCTCTATCACAGATACTGCTCTGGCTAACTCAGATGCTTCTGCTCTTTACCATAAAGTTCATTCACAAGTTTACACGACTTCGTGGGGTGCTGTTAACGTCGCTGACTGAGGTCTAGGTTTAAAAAATATAAAGAAAGAAATAACTAAATAAAAATTTAAAAAACAACGTTTTCTTATTAAAATTAGTTACAGGCTGACATGGGGAAGGGAGGGAGATTACCCTCGGTGTCCTGAAACGTCTCGTAGTTAAGTCACTTAAGTTTGTTCCACGCGGGGTTTGAACCCCGAGACCTTTTGCCTAGGAAACCAGCTCACTATGAATTAGACCACCCTCTTCTTCTTCTTCTTCTTCTTCTCCTCCTCCTCCTCCTCTTCCTCCTATTTTCCTTTTTTTCCATCTTCTTCATAGAATACATAAAGCTGTCATCCACTCGTAAACTTAAAAATAATTGAGGTTGTTGGCCTGTTACCAGTCGTCATCTGTCTGTCTCGCTTTACTGCACAAACGCACAAGTCATTCTGAGTGTCAGAGGTCTGAGTCAGGCTGGTTAAAGCCAATGACTCGGCAGTCGCTGAGGTGTGATACTGTATCCGTATGGACAGCCTGTAAACTAGATTTCTCAGCCTCCCATCTTGTTTGGGTTACTGGTTTGAATTAAAATTATAGTCCACACCTGTCTCTCTCCATTTACTGCTCAGGGTATAATGTTATGAATGGAGGTGTGCTTCACTATATCATAATCATCATTATCATCATCATCATCATCGTCGTCGCCGTTATCATCATCATCATCATCATCTTCTTCTTCTTCTTCTTCTTCTTCTTCTTCTTCTTCTTCTTCTTCTTCTTCTTCTTCTTCTTCTTCTAACATCTTCAAACTTCTTCTTCTGTTTCGCATGCTATTTGGTCGTATTAGTCATCGATCGTTATCTTTTTTCCCCGGTACGTTTATCTCTATTATTATTATTATTATTATTATTATTATTATTATTATTATTATTATTATTATTATTATTATTATTATTAATTTTTGTGTGTATTAAATTATGTACGTTTCATTTAACCCTTGATCTCATTCGTTATGCTAAAAGCCTAACACACCTCATTACAACTACTCTCTCTCTCTCTCTCTCTCTCTCTCTCTCTCTCTCCTCTCTTCTCTCTCTTTCTCTCTCTCTCTCTCCCTCCCTCCCTCCCTCTCTCTCTCTCTCTCTCTCTCTCTCTCTCTCTCTCGCATCTCCTTGTTTTCCTGGAACTGGCCAGGCGTGTTGTATGCTGCACTGCAGGTAGAGAATTTGTATTACTGGGGAGCTGGGGGCCGGGTAGTAGTCTAGATAGAGAAAGTTTGTTGTTCTCCTCGTTTGGCAAGCCTCGTGCTTCACAAGTGATGCTCGATAAGAGTTTGAAACCACTCGGCCGTTCTTTCTTCTGTCTGTTTCGCTGGAAACCATTTCTACCCAAACTTTGTGTGTAATGGACAACGCTAGAAACCTTTCTTCGCTACACCAAACATCGTGTCATAGAAGCCATTAGTAATTTACTTGTGCCGAGCGTAGCTGGTTACACATTCTGTCAAACTCAAAGTGTGTCTGTAATTGAGAAATATTTTCAAAACCTTATTGCACACCAGTAGTAGTAGAGCGGCACTCTGAAAATTGTGGGTTTGAATATCGAATGCTGATGGGGCTGCTGCAGCAGGAAATCAACGTTAGTTGTTCTACTCGAAACCTTTTTTAAGGTTGAGATCTTATTGAGTGACATTTAACCACCAGTTGTTATCGTTTCACAATTTTTTTTGGGACACAGTGTGTGAAAAAAACTTTTTTTTTTCCCAAGTGCCAGTTGTTTATGAATCTAAAATCACTCCGTGCAAAAGGCGCGAAGCGAAACAAGGCGGATCAGTAAACAGGTGATGTAAAGCATTGGAAGTACGTATAGTCTGGCAGTTGGCAAAGTGGAATAGGGTAAGGTTGAAATATTTACAGAAGCGGTGGTATAGTTTTAAACTTACAAGTCTTTTTGTTTGTCTCACATTTTCAGCTTTGGTTTTGGTGACACACAGTTTGTACGCTAAGCTCTATAAGAGGAGGTTTCTGTCTACTGTTTGTCTTATGGTGCGCACACTGAGTAGCTGAGACTACACGACGCTTACGTTGGCCTCTCCTCTAGCTTGTGTAAAAGCTAAGCTTAAGTGCCTTGTCTGTTACGCTGTGTGGATGCTAGTGTTAAAAGTATCCACGTTGACCATGCCCCCCTATACAGATCCTTTCAGCATTCACAATGAATGTTGCCCCACTGAAAAAAATCTTACAACGAAAGAATAACTCTTTGGAAAACATAATTTGTTCTTTTTAAAGGAATAAGTTCCGTAGTTTCTTGTGCCTATTAAATAGCAGTGACTAGCAAAAAATTGCATCTACCGAAACGAGTAAGAGAAAGAACCCGTCAAAACAATTGCTCATAAGGTTTCTCGTTTTAGGTTGATAAAATAGACCCTGCTCTACGCCAGGCACCAAAGACGCACGCTTCAAGCCGCGTGGTTCGTTCAGAAATAGGGTCAAAGTTTACACGGCAGTACCGTTAAAAACGGGATAAAATCACTCCAGGTTAGATCCGATTTGGAACGTTTAAACTTTAGCGGTTGGTTTGAGCCACGAGAGGCCACTTTATCATTGTTTAATGGAAAAGCCACTTTATCATTGTTTAATGGAAAAGCCACTTTATCATTGTTTAATGGAAAAGCTACTTTATCATTGTTTAATGGAGAAGCCACTTTATCATTGTTTAATGGAAAAGCCACTTTATCATTGTTTAATGGAAAAGCCACTTTATCATTGTTTAATAGAAAAGCCAAAAGCCACTTTAACTGGGGGGAGGTGGGGGGGGGGCCTTTTAATTTTTTCTGTCAGCTCTGCCTACCGTGTGTCTTCAACACCACGTGCTTTCTTTTGTCTGGGTGAGTTTGGGAGTTGATTTGTTAAGCGTGTGTGATCCGATCCGGCGGTTTTGAAATAGGTACAATATTATATAGTTTGGCGTTGTAGTCGGTGATAAATTAGTGCTTGCTGGTATTGTTACTGTTGCTTTTGGATCTGCTTCAGTTGTTGTATTTAGAAGAACAAAAAGTTTAGGAAGATTGTGAGAAATTGTGTTGTGAAAAAGTTGTGATCTTTTGAAAAAAAAAAGTTCTAAGAAGATCGGTTAAACACAATTTTTCTGTTTCCCGCGCATGCACGCACACACTCACACATACACACACATAGGTAAGCAAACAACACATTGCCTATGCATACACACACGCGTGCGCGCACTCACACACACCATGCACAGGTCAGTAGATACAACAATGCCAGATCGTAGAAGTCAACTGATCAGACCAAGAACGCTTGCTATGCGAGCACCTCTGGACTTCCAGATGTACAGCATGAGAAGTTACCGAGTTTCAGACGAGAGAGGGAGAGGAAAAGAGAGAGGTTTGATTTATTATCGTCGTTTTGGCGATAAGCCCATATTGTTGTGCACGAGCTGACGTGTACCGTATATGCGTACAGGCATCCCTCGTTGAGAGAGAGAGAGAGAAAGAGAGAGAGAGAGAGAGAGAGAGAGAGAGAGAGAGAGAGAGAGAGAGAGAGAGAGAGATTACTTTTGATAGAACAATAATTCACCAAGCTACACTTTATATGGATATCACTTGTTTGAACGTTTCCTGGAATTACCGAGGCCTTTAACGAGCAGCGCGAAGTTCACAGAGGGATTCTGGAACAGCTTGGGAACAACTGGTGCAATGTTTCTTCAACGCTCCATCAATAAATATCACAGGAATTATTTCCACGTAGGCAGAAGAATGTATAATGTTCTGGCGGTAATTATAATCAGGTGATTCGTTTATTTCAAGATAAATCGTCGTTAAATTTTTTCTCTACATAATTATTGGAGATGGCTATGTTCTTTCGCGAAGACAAAAAGATTTTGTGGTCCTGTTCATAACAAAGTGTTCATTTAGACAAGAGAAGCTTGATGAGCGTAGTCCTTACAAAGCTTTGATCTCTTGTACGTTACGTAGCTGGGTGGTAACATCTGCTGTTTGTCATCTTCGGCATTGTTGTCTTTGAAGTAGGCTTATCAACCACAGTGCTAGGGTAAGGTAATTACTATCTCACGGAATTTCATATCATGGACTGTTGAGAGAGAGAGAGAGAGAGAGAGAGAGAGAGAGAGAGAGAGAGAGAGAGAGAGAGACTTCAGACCTTTATTTTAAAAGGTTAAGATTTTAGGCATGAGCCTAGTCTTTACAATGAGAGAGAGAGAGAGAGAGAGAGAGAGAGAGAGAGAGAGAGAGAGACCCAGACATAGAGACAGAGAGAGAGAGAGAGACAGACAGAGAGACAGACAGACATAGGGACAGAGAGACAGAGACACGGACAAAGAAACAGACAGAGAGAGAGAGAGAGAGAGAGAGAGAGAGAGAGTTTTCACTACGCGGTATGCACGAATTATGTTCACAAACAGAACCTCTCACGCCTGCAGTATATTTTCGTCATCCAGAGGTATATGCAACTTTTATTCACAGCTGCATAGACATAATTTGCAGTCTCCTCTACTTGCAATGATTTGTGTTGTGAAGGTTATATTTAGTGTATTCTTTTAATATTCACGCTTTGAAATAGTCGGGGTGAATCAGAACGAGCCAAGTGCCGGTCGGTCGTTTTATTGTACTTGCCAGCTCAGGGATTTGGGTTAGCTGACGTCCTATCCTATCCTATCCTGTCCCATAACCCGAAGGTCGTAGGGGCACCACAGATGATCGCTTAACCAGCATACTCCATCTTTCTCTGTCCTCAGCAACCCTGATGGCTTCGCTCGGTG
The DNA here is from genome assembly GCA_036898135.1 of Oncomelania hupensis. Classification (NCBI taxonomy): domain Eukaryota; kingdom Metazoa; phylum Mollusca; class Gastropoda; order Littorinimorpha; family Pomatiopsidae; genus Oncomelania; species Oncomelania hupensis. The sequence goes on from CM072515.1 coordinate 70,633,367, forward strand.
TCAAACCAGTCCATTCACGAATGTTGTCCTCCCATCTCTTTTTCGGTCTCCCTCTTCTTCTACCTCCTTGCACTGTGCCTTGCAGAATAGTCTTTGCAAGGCCTGATGATCTGGTGACGTGGCCATACCATCGGAGTTTCCGTTTCTTCACCACTGTAAGCAGGTCATCGTGTGGTCCAATGGCTTGTGTGATGGTCTGTCGGATTTCGTCGTTGGTGATGTGTTGGGTATAGGAAATGCCCAGAAGTCTTCTGTAGCACCTCATCTCCATGCTTTGTATTCTTCGTTGGAGATCTGCTGTGAGGGTCCATGCTTCGCAAGCATATAGGAAGATGGAGATGACAAGGGAGCGCAGCAGTCTTACTTTGGAATGTAGACTGATGGTCCTGTCTTTCCAAATGGGCTTCAACCTTGTCAGGGCAGCAGTTGTCAGCAGTTGTCAGGGCTGACGTGGTCTATCGAAAGGTATTGCATTGCATACAGCAGTACAACAACAGCAACTGCCGATGTCTGTCAATGTCAAATAGTGATGCAGCTTTTAATTAGAATCGGACAAAGGCACAATTTTGATATAATATGTTGAACGTTGTTGTGCTGTTTGGTGACAGTCTGCCGCTGCGGTTTGGTTGCGGTGTTTAGTGTGATGTGTCTATGGAAGTTAAAGTTTTCGCGATTTTACTGTTGAGAAAAATGTTATTGATTGATCAGTGATAATGTGATATATACATAATTTTATGTTATAGTAGGGTGGTTTTTTTTTTTCTTTTTCTCTGTCGCACTGTCCTTTTATAAGGAATCTTATGTTATTATTTTATTGTAGGGTGTTTGTTTCTTCTTCTGTTTCTCTGTCGCACTGTCCTTTTACACAAAACTGTCACACCACACACCGTGATGTCCTTGTATTTGTGGGGACAACAAATATATCTTGAATCACGAATTTTCCTCTGTGCGTATGCGATGAAAGTGTGTGAGGACTTTGGTGAAGAAAGGGATTTGATGCTCGTTAGCCATCTTGGTTTTGTTGGCGCCCAAATACATGTACTACAAGCGACGTTACCGGTTGATAGGATACTTATCGCCGATCGTTACCTGTTGATAGGATGCTTATCGCCGATCGTTACCTGTTGATAGGATGCTTATCGCCGATCGTTACCTGTTGATAGGATGCTTATCGTCGATCGGTACCTGTTGATATGATGCTTATCGCCGATCGTTACCTGTTGATATGATGCTTATCGCCGATCGTTTTGGGAGGGGGAAGGGTTCCGATATATTTTATTATTTTTGTTATTTATCATTCATTATAGCGCTTTTTCAGCTCAAGAGCTGCTCATGGCGCGGTCGATACTGGATCTAACACAGCCCGCCCGAGCCGCCCACATGCGGCCTAGGGCGCACAGTCCAAGGCTCAGATGACTGAGCACTATCCTAGGGGAGGAGGGAAAACATTAAACAGAAACAACCTTCAAACTAATAGCAACAGTAAGATGGCCAGTGCTCACAGCCAATGTTATGTCCGGGCCACCGGGAATCCAATCTGCAACCTTTGTAACACGAGTTCGCCGCTCTACCAACTGAGCTATCCCGCGTTATGACAGGCAGCCGATTATCACTGTCGTAGTTCAGAACTGAATCCATGTACTTTATTCTGATTTTATTTTGATTAAATCGAATTAATGGAGTTGGATGAAATCCAAAATAAACCTACGACTGAAAGAGTAACTTGAAGTGAGCTGTGTTACTGTTAACAGCGTGTGTGCATCAAGGAAGAATCGAATACGAGTAAAATACTTTTAAAAATATAAATATTTTTAACCAGATCAAGTATTATTCCCATGTACTTTCATGCTTCCATAAATACCATGCTAAAGATTAACACCGACCTTGCTGCAAATGTACATCCAGCATTTGATTGTTTTCACGCTCAGTTCCCCCCCCCCCTCCCACCTTTCCAAAGTCCCCCCCCCCTGCTTCCTCTCCTCCAAATACAAATTGTAATGCTCAGTTGTTCGGTCGGTCGTCCGCGTGTCTTGATCCACTTCAGGCAATCGATCTAGATGACAATTATACTTTCCAAGCTTTTCAAATGGAATAAACTGTATCCCTGTAGAGATAGCAATAATGGGCTCTGAACCCCAAAGCTCATAGAGTTACTCAAGGAGGCCTTTTATTGCAATTTATGGCTGTTTTATGACCTTTTAAAAAGCGCTCCAAAGCACTCTGGGAATCCGCAATTTGCTAAATATAATACATATTCGTATATCTTGCGTCTTTGGTTAAAACAAAAAAAAAATTACAACCCTTCTACATTATGGTTGTATAACATTACACATTAATATCTGCTGGAATGATCTTTTGTTTAACAAGATAGTCCCGAGTAAATAACGATAATGAAAAGATACCAACCAGTTTACCAGCATCTGAAAGATCCATTTTTCCTAATTCAATAGGTTTCATTTTTAAAAGAGATTTTGCAATCATAGCGTAAGCTGTATTTAAGCCCACTAAGACAACACTATGGTATCCAAGATTAACAATTGTTTGTTCATATGGTACACTCATTTTTTATATATAATAAAAAAAATAATAATAAATTATTACTGCATTGAAAACACATCTAATGATGACTTCAATGATGGCTTCAATGATAAAGATGATTCAATTTCTTTTTCTACAAGTGGTTTTGGGGGTTTCTGTTTATTTTTTCCTTGGCGGTATTTATATATTATGTACCCACTTGCACCCACTACACCGGCTATACATAAATAATATATGTTATTTGAAGATTGTACTGGTTGTATTGGTTGTATTGGTTCTTCTTTATTTGTTGTTAATGTTTGTTGCATTATTGTTTCTTCTTTTGGTGATTCCTTTTTTCCTAATATGTTTGCTTTTGTTTGTCTGTTCCATCTATGTAACTTGTTAAATTCTGCTAACTTTTTTCCAGCTGCAATTCTTCCTGGGCTCTTTTGTTTAGTGACTGTCACTGGGTTCTGTTGATTCTCTGAATTCTTCACCTCCGTCTCCTTCTCCATCTCTGGATTGGAAGAGTCCATTTTTAATAGCAGAGAAATTTATGTGTTGAAAAGTAATTAGCCCGGCTGAAAATGGGGTCAACAAGCTTCCAAACTTATAATACAAATTTCTTGATACCTCACTAATCCCATTGACAATAACTGGATCTTTAATCAAATCATCAAATAAATCATTCTCACAATCTAAAGTAACAAAGGCCGACACAGCTTTCGTATATAACTTTACAATCGAACGCCCCAGACTTTTAACCATTAAAGCACCAAGGACTTTATCATATTTATTATGTAATATAATGATCTCTTCAGGCCTCAGTCTTTGTACTTGTTCAGGTGTTAAGTCAACACCAAGATAATACTTTGACTTTCCGGAAGCTACTAATGCAACCAGCCTGTCTTTTTTCTCGTTGTCAACACCTGTAGCTGTAACATTAATAGCTTCTTGCATTAACAAGTCATCACAATTCATTTTAAATACAAATAAAATAAAAAAATGGCCGGTGCTGCAATGGTGCTCGGTTCTGCTGCTGTCAACGCCTTAGCCTTTTCAGGATCAAATTATTTGTTTTCAAAACTGGACAGTAAAGAAGAATCAAAACGGCATAACTTAGCAATGGAAAAATTACAACAAGATCAGGCCGAATACGAGAAAAACAGACTAATGCAGCTTGATTTTGTTAATAAAAGATTGAAAGAAGAAGGTCATGCTGATAAAACATTTGAAGACGTTGATGAAGCTTTGCACCAATATTATTTATTCACCGGCACAACACTACCTTCATTAAAGCAGCCAGTGTTATCCGATTACTACACACCTAACATTGCACCTACAATGTCAGAGACCGGAGAATTAATTTTAATTGTGTTTGGAATAACAGTAGTTTATTACCTCGTTAAACAAAAATATAAATCTAAATAAAATATGACTTCGCGTTTGTCTAGATTATATTATTCTCAATCCGGATATTGGAAAGGGATGATGGCAGTTAATAAACTAGTAGAAAAGACTGGCTTGTCAGCAAACGTGGTTAAACAATGGCTATCGAAGCAAGCTGTATGGCAAATCTATCTTCCACCCCCGAAGAAAATAATAAGACCAAAATTTGAAAACTCCAGACCAAATGACACGCACCAAATAGATTTGTTATATCTTCCCCATGACAAAATATACAGAAAGAAATACAGGTATGCCCTTACTGTTATTGATATAGCTACCAGGTTTAAAGACGCTCATGCTCTTAGGACTAAAAATTCTGCTGAGGTCGCTCAAGCCTTAAATGCAATTTATTCAAGAGGGCCTCTAAGGTTCCCTAGACTTATTCAATGCGATGAAGGGTCGGAATTCAAAGGAGCTGTTAACCAGCTTTTGTTAAAACATAATGTAACTGTTAGAAGAGGAGTTGTTGGATTGCACAGATCACAGGGTATTGTAGAAAACTTTAATCGGCAACTGGCAGAAAGATTATTCACTTATCAGTATTCAAAGGAACTCTTTACTGAAACCACTAATACAGAATGGGTTGTTAGGCTGCCTCGAGTTTTAAGGGAAATGAATTCAGAACCAACCAGAGTTACAGGATTAAAACCAGTTGAGGCTATTAAAAAGAAACAGATTGTTGTTACCGTTTCAAAGCCTGGTCAGCCGGATCTAACTTTGATGAACAAAACTGTTAGATACCTTTATCAGCCTGGAGAAGTTGCTAATGACACTAGAAGACGAGCTACCGACCCAATTTGGTCATTAAGCGTTTATGAAGTTGACAGAGCATTATCTACTGATCCGCCCGTATATTATTTAAGACCGAGAAGCGATCGTAGAACACCACAAAGAAACTTTGTAAAAGAAGAACTTCAGATTGTTCCACCAGACACAGAGCCATTAAGATAAATGAACTATAATCATCACCACTATTACTTACCTTCAACCTTTTTTTTTGACTTAGTGACTTACATCTAACTTAATTAAGTCGACTTTTAAAAAAACTTATAACTTACAATAATTAAATTATAAAAGAACTTACTTACATCTAACTTAATTAAGTCGACTTAAAAAAAACAACTTATAACTTACAATAATTAAATTATAAAAGAACTTACTTACTTACATAAGTATTTTATAGCCAGTTGGTTGGTCAGTTTTTAATAATAATTTTAAGTGCTTGCCTTTTTTTAGCTGTTCTTTTAATTTAGTTCTTTCCTCTTTTGATTCAATTACGTCATTTTCTTTTAAACAGTTATCAAAGCTGTCACGGTCTTTGCAATAAAACAGGCACACGAATTTTACTTGTTCTCTAAAATCCTTTAATATCGAATTAAATTTCTGCGTGATTAACCAGACACTAATTTTCACATGGCGTCCACTGAAAGCCAGCTTGCTCAATATGTTCCGTTTTAATACAATATCTTTTTCTGCACTGCAATCATCGATTAAGAATAACGTATTACCCTCATTCTCAAACAGGTTATAAAAATACGTTAAATACTCATTGAGCTTGCCATTGGTATTTACAACAAAGATATTTTCATCTGTCCAGACATACTTACGATCTAAGTAGGTTTTATTATATTGAATAGTTGGGCAAAAAATTATTATATAATCAAAGTGTCCTGCGTAATATTTTTCTAACAAATCCAGAACAAAGACGGTCTTTCCACATGACGTCATGCCAACGATCATTCCGCAATGAGGATCACGAGGTAACAAAGAGGTCATTTTTTAATATACTAAATCTTTTAATCTTCCATTTTCAATGTTTAGCTGAGCATCCATAATTATATACATGTATACTGTAACTGATTCTGACTTAGCACTTGCTTCCCTATGCAATTCAATTGTTATACCATCTGTTCCGTTTTCAATTCTTCTTCCAGATCCATGAAGTTCATTGGTGGGTATGGTTCGAAAGTCTAACCACAACGCAAATTTATTCACCAGATAATCTTGCAGTCGTGTGTCATGCAAATGAAGATCCTTAGAAATCAAATCCACAGTGTCAGTCCGTAATCTACCTCCACCTAAGATTTTCCTAATCTCATCAAACTGTTGAAACCCCATCATTCCATTAGCGAATAATTGATTAGGCTTACCTTCAATCACGACAGACGCTTTTGAAATATTAGGATTGATAAAATTTTCGCTGTCACGATTGTAATTTGATTCTTTCACAAACAACAACAGTACACCTTTAAAACTTCGAGCAGGTGAATTTATGTTGATGGTCCAGAGTGCATCTAATAAATCTTTATTAAATTGTCTGTAGCGAACGATCCTATCATAATAAATTGCTAGTTTGTCATATTGGCCCCTGATCATCCTACTGAGTTCAGCGTGAGTGACCACTTCGTATTCAAGCGTGATGTCTGTAATTGTATACCTAGCATCATTGTCAGAGCTAATTACTACTTGAGAATAATCATTGAAAATAATTTCGTAAGACAGCCTGTCGTTAAATGAACCTTGATGAAATGGCAGATGACTGTGTAGCAGTTCAAAATCGAGTGGAAAATAAAACCTGTTTTTGTATACAGCAGCTAATGCATTTTCACCTTTGTTAGAAACGACAGCATCGCCAGCTTTGATTCGAAGTTTTGCCACATTGGCGGCTTGAATCCCCTGACCAACTAAATCTTCCCTTTCATATTTACTCAGCCACAGATCTGTGTAACAAAACAAAACACCGGCGTCATCGATACTTTGGATTTCTCGCCCATCAAGTTTAATAACCATTCTTTTAATTATAGCTCTGCCTAGATTGTTGACTACGGTTCTGTTAGGATCATCGTCAGAATTCAGACTAATTTTAAATCCCAATTTAGGACTGCCCGGAACTATTACATCATCAGGACCTAAATTTGGAAATCTTATGGTTAGTAGCTGATTAGGCTCTATGCTGCTTGGATTGTTTGTAATAATTATTGTGCTTTTCTCACCTTTGATGCCTAAAGGTGTCCTCAATCGACGTGTAGGGTCTAACAAGTTTCCGTAGCTTTGCATTTTTAATGCGATAAAAAAAATTATATTTAAAAATGGCAACAGGTGGTGAAGCTCTTGATGAAGTGTTTAAACCTGATGAACCTAATGAAGACCACGACGTCACACTGCTTTCAATGGTAGGAGATGACATGAGCCAAACAAGGCTAAGTATAGGAGAAGAATTACGTCAAGTAACTGAAACCCAAAAAGCCAGAAAAATCAATAAATTTTACAATTACATCGGGCGCGAGTTACCTGATTATGTTAGTCCCAGCGACTTCGAACTAGACAAAAATAATCACTTGTTTATAAACACTAGTGTATCCGGTAAAAAAGTGAGAGTACAGTTAACTATGTTAAAGAATCCTGATAAATTTTATGCGTGGTCTACTTTGAAAACTAAACTCCCAGTGACTGTAATACGATCATTGGGGCTTTCCGATAATAGAGTGCCAGCGTTGCATCGCCAAGCAGTAGCTTCACTTCAACGAATAGATGCATCGTTAAGTTCAGAAATAGAACTACAAGACTTAACTAACTTAACTAGTTCTGCATTAGAAGTAAATAAAGAGTTAACAACCTTACAAACAAATGAGGACACCAATATTGATCAGGTTATGGAAACTATCAATGACACGCCATTATTGCCACTGCGTGAACTTCAAGGCTTAGATAAAGCTTTACAATCTGTGAGAGGGGAGACAATGATGAATTTGGCCAAGCTCGGTGAGCTCGACAAACATATAGAAAAACAAAAAAATAAACTAGCAGAAGCTGATGACGCGAACTTAAGCATTGAGGTAAAACAGATGATCGAAAAGAGGCTCACCGACCTTTACACAGAACGTGCGGCGAGGCTAGAAGCCTTGTCCATAAACAGAGAAAAATTAATAACTAATTTCGCCAGGATAAAAGAAACGGTGCATAAAATTTTACACGAAGACACTACACTTGCAGAAAGAATTCAAACACTGTTCAGAGAGCAAGGTGTTACAATACTCAGCATTCTTACAGCTGTTGGGATGACAATAAGCACACTAGTCTTAGCACTGACTAGAACCGTAGGCATTGGTGCCGGTGGACCTGGCGTACCTGGTGGACCTGGCGGTAGTCCGGTTAAAGACTGGATTAAAAAGACGTTACAAAGCATAGCTAACTTATTGAAACGCTTAGGTGACAAACTTGTAGACGCACTTCCAGGAATATTAGGTTCTGTTTTTTCATGGATATTTAATACTGCTTCTAAAGTTGTGGTTTGGGCGTCTGAGCATCTGTGGTCTTTGTTTATAATAATATTACTCTGGTTACTTAAAATAGTAAATCCCAATTAACCCAGCAAACAATAAACCCCCTGTAAGCGCTAGACGTGAAACCCCATGATCAGTTACCGGCAGGCCTGGCAGGCCTTGCAGTTCCGGCAAGCTTGGTAAGCTCGGAAGTGGTGGCGAACTTAAAGGTTCATTATTAGGCCTAGCAGTAAATACCGTATTCACTGTATTCGCGGTATTCACTGTATTTATTGTAGGATTGTAGCCTATATGAAACTGAGGGTCAGCAATCACTATATTGTTGTTGTAGTTTGATATAGTTCCTATCCTAAGCTGAAGGTCTGAAGGCAACATATACAGTCCTAAACCTATTACGTAATCTACTTTCGATCTAGCATACTTTAAAGTGTCCTGATATCTTTTAATACTCGCGGGCAAATCTACTGCCGAATTAATAGAATCTTCAATGTTGGCTAGAAACTGCTTTTGTGCATCGAAGCTAGTTCCTTCCCCAATGATATTACTTCGTGTTTCTGCTTGAGACCCCAGAATGCACCACGCATACGTACGAATAGATTCATTCAGCCTTTCCACCCCACTTTGGGTAAATCCGTTTGATGTGTCTAATATAAAAGTGCTGTATGCTGCACTTTGTTTTTGTCTGATATACAGTAAAGGAACCTGGCTGTTGTGGTTAAATGATGTAAATCCAGGTACGTAAGGCCCCGTGTATAAATTACCTACAGCGTAGCTAAATAAAGTTCCCATTCCGTGATTGAGGTCTAGTTTTTGTCTGAAGTCTGTTTTAGTATCAATTCCGAATTCATTGCACAACCTTTGATACGCTTTCTTGTCAAAGCCGTTGTTAAAGGGATTAAAGTTTTTGTCAGTAGGTAACGGAGCCTGAAGTTCAGACAACACCCGTCTCACTTGATAATACAAATGGAACAGATAAATAGACTTCAACATAGGATCTGGGTGATTAAGGTGATGAACGTAAGAAACTCCGCAACCAGTTGTAGCGCATGACACGGCAAAATTAATTTGATTCTGAAAGAACTGCATACCCCCGTTGTTTAGCCATTGGTTAGCTAAAAAGTCGCTCGTAATGTCTGGGTTGAGGTAATGATCAAAAATATTATGGGGGATAGTTTCGAAATGGACGTTGGCTGCCACAGCTATTGTCAGCTTGGTTAGGTCGACTGCTTTTTCGTAATAATAAGGCCCTGTAGTATACTTTGCAGCTTTGTTATATTTATAAGGCGCGTACATTTTTTATTATATTAAAAAAAATATGTTTGTAACTTTCGAATCTGTAAAATCAGGTGTGCCCATTGAACTTCAGCATCCTATTGACAACAAAAACAGCGACCTTAACGTAATCCTACACGAAATATTCTACACGGTTAAATGGTTAAATATTAGTCATGATCTAAACAACAACTGGATAATGATTAATAAAAAAAGGCACTTTATTCATGCCGGCTATTATGACTTCTGCAGACTTACTGAAGAATTGTTTAAACCTCATTCGATTGAAGCAAAAATGAACCCTGCAAACTTGATAGTAACTTTAACTTTCCATAAAACCCTGCATAAAGACATTACCAGCGTTACACTTGCGCCAAAGCTGGCAGAAATATTAGGTTTCCGTGGCAATGAATTATCTTTATCTGACAGCTCCAGCACCGTCGGCAGTTCTATAAGATTTATTGGAACAAAACCTATGAATTTGTTAATTAATAATAGATTGTTTGTGTACCTTCATCAACTGAAGACATCGGAAAACTTAGTAAACGGAACTCCTAGTACATTGCTAAGGATAATCTCAACTCAGAGAGAATCTTACTGCGATCCAGTTTCATTGAAATTTCTGCCTCAAGAACGTCACTTAAGTCAGGACTATCATACTAGTTTCTGCTTCAAAATAACTAACCAAAACAACGAAATTGTAGACTTTGAAGATCTTACAATTATTCTCGAGATAAAATAAAGTTTAATTTTAAAATACAATGTCAATCGGCCCTCAAATTCCAGTAACCTGTCCTACCATTGAACTGAAAGACTTAGCAGACACAATCGACTTTGATGCGAATGCTATTGTTGGGTCTATTTACGGTTTCGAATTTACACAAAATGGATATTATAAACGAGCGCTAGTGCCGGCAGTGCCTGAAGTGCCGCAAGTGCCGCCGTCAGTATTGCCAGAAAAACCATCTATCGATCAGCTAAAGGATTTTAATGCCGGTAAAGTAGATCCCGATTTTAAGTATGCTATTACTAAACGAGAAAATACCTGGTCTTTAACACCTGTAGACACGGAATTAGATTGGCTTATTAAATTCAAGTGCGAAAGCCCTTACACTTTTATGGGACCAGACAATAAATTTAAGAAAATTATTAACGCCGGGCCTATGTTAGTTAGTCTAGTGCCGGATGAAAACAATCGGGAAACCATAGAAGTCAAAGCCTACAAAAAAAGCAGCTATGTTTTACATAAGCGTGAAACCGCAGGGAAAAATGTTAGAGTTATTCTGCAGCCTCCTTTACAGCTAGGTAGCACAGCTATGATAGTACTGGACATAATTGCTCACAGGCCTACGCAGAGAAATTTTAATGTAATTCCGCAAGTGTCTCTAAGTTGGGTTGATTTAGATGAGGATCCCAGACGAGTTACAGTATTTATGAAGAAAAGAGAAAATGAAAATCAGTTTTCCGTATTTACTTCATCACCCAAGATAACTTTTGTCCCTGTTCCAAATCCTATTGACAGAATAGCGCAAATTAGCCTAGACAACGTAGATCTGTTAGCATTTTATTTCAGCGATCAGATATTTTCTGATAGTCAAATAGAATATTTTGCTAATAAACTAAAATCAAGTTAATTATTGTTAACCCTTTTTTTTCACACTAAAAATATGACGACAAAATTGTATCCTGCTATAGTAGAAGCAGTAGTGGATGAACAACCAATTGTACAGCCCAGTGCTCCAACGTTAGACTTAAGTAACTTAAGTAATGTTCAAACGTTCAGGCTGGAAGAAATAAGAAAAGTTAGGACTCAAATTGAATCAGATATCCAAAAGTACTCTAGATGCAGACGAAGGTATTCCGGCGCTTATAGCACAATAAATTACGTGTCTACTGGTCTAAATGTTATTAATGCAGCGGAAGCTGCGGTCAGCGTGGGATTATTGGTGACTGGAATTGGTATACCAATTAGTATTGGATTAGGAGTGGCTGCCGGATTATCTTCAGTGATGTCAGTTTTACTTGGCGTAATTAATACTAAAGTATCTAAGAAACTAGAAAAACACGACCTCATTTCTAGCCTGGCGATAGCTAAACTTACTAGCATGAACTTAATAATTTCAAAAGCTCTAGAAGACACTCAGATTCAGGACCAAGAGTTTGTAATTATCCAGCGAGATTTTGAAGAATATAAAAAGTTGAAGCACGACATACAATCTAAATCTAGGTCTGCACCTGTTAATGTTGAAGAAATTAAAAAAAAATTAATAGAAGAAGGGAGACTACTGGGACGGAAAGAGCAGCTAGATGCTTTGAAGAAAAAGCTTGGCGCTTCAGAATAAACACAGTTAACATTTACTCAAGCCTTCCAGGCCCTCCTTCTTACTCATAGTCGCAGTCATAGTCGTAGTCGTAGTCGCAGTCGCAGTCGCAGTCGCTGTTTCTACCTGTAATTTATAGTGACCTAGAGCGTATGCGAACTCCTTAGTTACTCTTATTCTCTTTGTGTCATTAGCGCATAATGTTTTTTTGGTCGTCACAGCAGTGGACACTATATGGTTTTTAGACTTTATAGTTGTGTTAGGGTATGGTTTAACTTCTTTTCCATCTAAGGCTTCCAAGTAGTTTTCATGCCTGATATCTCTGTTTTTTATTGCAGCTTTTTGGGTGCCTTTTGCTTTTGAAGATTCTCCAGATTCGTGTTTAATACTGTACTGCTTAGATCGCAGTCCTGCATATTCTTCTATTAGTTTCCCGTTCATTTCATCTTTCATCAAACCTATTTTTTTTTTGGTTTGCTTTGCTGTACAAAGGGTGAGTTTCAGGGTAGTCACTAGTATCGTAATGTTGTAGTTCCGATTCTAAGTCTTTATAAATGTCTTCAGTAGGGATGTCTAGTATAAGGGAGTCTGTGTCTGTGTATAAAACTCTGGCCTCCGGGTATTTAGGTTTAAAGTAATCGTAGTAAAATTCGAACATTAGTAATTTAGAAAGGTCAAGAATAGTCATCCCCATAAACACTGGTTTGTCTAGATTAACTTGCGTGGTTTTCATGGTAACGGCATACAGGGAGTCATGAAACTCTTTGTAACCAAGGTATTGAGGCTTAGATGTTAATTTAATTGCTTGATTGGGTGATGTAATTAGCCTGACGTCTTTTCGCTTGTATGGGTTCTCCATAGTTTTACCAAAACAGCTGTTATTCAGCAGCTTAAAGAAATCTTTTTCAAACGTAGATTGCGCTTGTTTTCTGAGCTCTGTGTTTTTATTGATGTACCCGGCCAAGACATTCGTTTGTTTAAAGAATAAAAGCTTGTGAATCGCTGTGCACTTCATGCCATGTCTGATGTAAAACTGCAGGTTTCTGTAGTGACAGACGTAATTAGATTTATTATAGAGGTTGGGAATAAGTTTAAGTTGCTTGTCTGTACCATGCAATCTTTCTGGTGCTAATGGGTAATCATTATGTAGGTCGTGTAAAGCATTGGGATACTCTAGGTCAACTTCGACAATAAACCCTATAGTATGATCTTTAGGGTGATTTAAAATACTGTTTAACCAAGTCAAGTTTGCGGGGTTTGGATTAACAAGTAATTTGAAATCTGAAACCGGTAAAAGCTCACTCATTGCCCAACCGTATAAATTGTTGGCGTCAAAGTACATTATATAATTAGATTTCTGCGAGGGGTCATAGTGCTTCAGGTATTTATTGTTGGCTTTGCAATAATTATGAGCTGCCACGCTTATTCCTCCACGAATGCCTGACTCAATCATTGTCATCATTACCTGGTCAGTTATGAGATCAATTTTAGAACCGCTAAGTTTTAAGAAAGCATCCCAACTCATTCCTGGCGAAGAAATATAATGAGAAGGGTCGAGGGAGTAATGATGTAAACTCGTTTCTCTGTATTTTTCAAACACATCAGCCAACAAACAGACGTCGGCTTTTAAATATATGTCGTGGTAGTCACCAAGGTTTTTACATCCGAGTGCATTCCAGACATTCTGGGCATGTTGGTAATCGGTAACAGTTATGAAACTTTTATTGAGTGAAGAATAGAAATTTTCTTTAGGGGGTAATTCTAGTTCTTCAAACACTTCCCAAGAATCCATGTATTCATAAGGATACACACCTTTCCGAATAAGTGTAACGTCTGGAAAATATTTGCTAGTGATAGGGTAGCTGGGTAAGTTCTTAGCTAGTGTTTCTAAACTGGAAGACAAATGTTGAAAGCTGTCATAAAACTTTAATTTATTCAGAGTGAAAGTTTTATATTTTTCTTCTGTCTCGGCAATACATGACACTTTGTATGCTTTCGTCACTGCCTGCATGATTAAATGGGAGTCGTAATTTCGAAGATTGTGAATGAAAATAGGGAGAGAAAAATGTTTGATTCCATATTCCAAGTTGCATTTCTGATGAGCTGCACCTCTAAATGCCCCTGTTATGTGACAATGATCTCTCACCCTTTGGGACTTCGTGTCCTTCGGGTCCTTCGGGTCAAACTCTTTATTACAAATGTGGCAATGTGTAGCTGCTTTAAAATTATGGGAGTCAGATTCAGTAAATATCATGGGCACCGGATTATCTAGCTGCAATAAACACAATTTGTATATTTTGTTCATCTCATCTAAGAACTTTCGAGCTGCGTCAGGCCCTCTGTAAATTACCGGCTCTGTATGTTGTCCGTCGGCTCTAACAACTACATACCCGAAACTGTAGACTTCGTGAAGGTGTGTAAGGAATGAATTAGGCGTACAAAATCCTTGTGGACCTTGGTATTTTAAAATCAATGATTCGAAGTCGGCATAAACTATATAAGGCTGCTTGAATTGTTTGTTGATGTTTTTAAAATATACTTGAGAACCTGGCTTTGGTAACACAAGGCGGGTTTGAATATCTGTCATACTTTTGCAAATTTTACTGTGCTTGTCAGCCACTTGGAGATTAGAGACTCTAGTTAAACAGCGTCTGCACAAATATTGTTTGCCATGATGTTTTGAAGTGTGTCCTAATAATCTAGATATGTTTCGTATCAGTGTATAATGTTGCATGCTAGGATCTTGCGGGTCTGTTATTAGTAAAAGATCGACGTGGTGATTGAGGTCTGAAAACGATGGGGCATTAGGAGAGATTCGTAAAGGCATAAGTTTTGATTCAGGGTCCCAAAAATATACATTGACTGTTATAGGAGAGTTTTGTGATTCAAATTTGTCAATGGCGTCAAGGCTAACAGGGAAATTAATGTCTTTAAGATTTAAGTTCGTTACTTTATCTTTGTATAGCAACACCCTTTCGGGATGTTCTTTCGACTGAATAGGATATAATTTAGCCAGAACACACCACAAAAAATATTTGTCGTCAGTGTTCTTAATATTCAATACAGCCTTCTTGTCAAGAATTTCTTTGGGAAGAGGGATATAAGATTTTCCTTTGATTGGATTATACTTTGCAATGTTCAGTTCTAATGATTCTAAATTTCCTTCTGTCCACCCGGACCCTCTCAAAGTTGCACGCTCAATGCTGTCTTGTAACTGGTTGATCAAGATGTTGTTATAAGCATTGTCTAGGTCTGAAGATTTTAACACTTCAATTTGACTTGAAGAAATCCACACAGTCATCGTTTCATCAATACTGCCGGGTTTAATAAAAGTTATCTGCGCATGGATTCGTATTTTAACTGGAGATTTGAAAGTAAAATTGTTGAGTACAAATTCGTAATTATTATAAACAGATTTAATAACATTTTGACTGTCGAGAATAGGGAGTTGTACAGTTTGAAATATGTCTTTAAACAAAGGAGATTGTGAAAGACTTTTTGTGTCCGTCATTTTTATACTGATAACAAAACTTTAAATAGTTTTTTAAAACAACTTTAAACTGAATAAATTGAATAAAAAAAAAAACAAAACAAAAAAACAAACAAACTAACCCTAACTTTAATATGAAAAGCCATCACATTCACAAAAACAATAACAATCATACTCACAGTCATGATCACATTCGCAGTCGGGTCCACAATCACAAACAGTTTGTTTGACTACATGAGGATTTAGATGGCGAACTTGTTTAATAAAATGTAACCAAAAATATTTAAAGTAATATGATTTTGGGTACAAGCCACTTTTGTTGTATTCTTCTTCTTTTGTAAGTTTATGAAAGACTATTGAGAAGTCACTTTTGCATTTAACTTTGTAATCTTCATTTATTTCATATTGTCCAGTGAAGGGGTCAGAAAAATCATTATAAATATCTGGATCATATAGTCTGCATTCAAAAAAGATTTTCCAGCGTTCATCTTTTAACATATGAAAGTGGGGAGAATCATAAAACATTTCCATTTCCTTACAGAACCTTTCTGTGTCCGTCATTTTTAGTCTTTTTTATTTTCTTAATTAGGAAATCTTAATGGTTCTGTGTCTGGCGGAACAATCTGAAGTTCTTCTTTTACACTTGTATAATTTAATTGTTATAAGATAGAAGTTACTTGCTAAAGACCAGTAAGTCATTTTGTAAATACTTTCTAAAGTGTTAAAGTCAACTTATAAATAATTATCAAAGTTACCTAACTTAAGTTAATGTGTGAATGGGGAGGGGTGGTGATGATGGGGATGGGTGAGGGGAAAGTGGGTGATGGGGAGGGAGTGTGAGGGGATGGGTGATGGGGAGGTGGGTGATGGGGAGGGAGTGAGGGGTGGTGGGTGAGAGGATGGGTATGAGGGGGTGGAGGGAGGGAAAGAGTCTCATGTTTGCTTGTTGCGTTTTGAGTAATTGTTGTGAATGCAATTGGGATGGGGAGTGGAAGGGGGAGTGATAGTTCAATAGCGGAGTCGCCTATTGGCAACCCCTTTGTTGTTGACGAGCGAGTGGAATACAAGAGTGAACAAGTGTGAGTCATGCAGTGGAGTCTTTGGCTAAAAATAAAAAACGTCCCGCGTTCCGATATGGCCTGGTTTTTGGCCATGCCCTTCTACTGAGTCATGCAGTGGAGTCTTTGGCTAAAAATAAAAAACGTCCCGCGTTCCGATATGGCCTGGTTTTTGGCCATGCCCTTCTACAGTCTCGCCAGGTTTGGGTCTAGTAATCAATACGTTGATTCCTTTGTTTTTTGCTGCCGTTTTTAACCTGTTTCACCCTTTTTTTTTTTTCTACAGAATTTATTCTATGCTCTGCCACTTTGCTCGAAATGCCTCATTTTCTGTCATAAACTGAATAATTTGTTTAGATTTGATTATGAGCTCTCTTAGTGGAATATTTAACCTGTGAAACTTAGGATAGCGACCAAAATAATGAGCCAAGTGGCGCAATTTCCCGGCATAGCTTTGAGAAATATTTAGGTTTTGTTCTAGATAGTCACCCCACTTTAATGTACGTTGTGACTTTACAAAATAAAACGCCCTCTCTAACAACAACCCATAATATAATGAATCACTAACAAAAGCAGCCTGATCATTTTTAAGCTTATCTGCTTTATTGACAAGAATGGCAGTTATTTGTTCATAGCCCAAAGTTTGATCTTGGGCTGCTTGAGAAATATCAGGCATTTCAGTCAGTGGCGGAGCATTGGGTTCAATCAATTTATCTTCAAGAAATTTATCCATGCTTCCCACAGTAAGCGTATTAGACTCGGTGTTCAAAAATGCCAAACTTTCCTTTGGACGTTTGGGTTTTTCCAAATTTGGTTCTGTGGGCAATTTAGAAAAATATTCACTCATCCGGGCATAATATTTTTTGTATTTTTGTAAAATGATGAGTTCTTCTGCAGAAAAAGATCTCAAAGGTATATCTGATTCTTGACTCATAGTCATACTTGGCAAGACCGGTCGAACGCTTGACGATGATTCCATGTTTAAAAACACAACACTATATTCCACAGAATGATCACAAAATTGTTCACTTCTTTCTTCCTTGACGCTCAGTCAGTTTTTAACAGATTATTTTCTTTTGATTCTGTAACAGTCGAGTAACAGCTTTATGATTGCTGAAAGAAGAATTTACTCAAATTGAGTATAAAACAGGCAGTATACTGAAATGCGTCTTCACGACAGCTAGTATTTCTCAAAAGTGAAGGCTAGGCTGGCTTTGCACACGGTTGTTAGGGACCGTAACTAGTAAACACGCCTTATGACGTATGTTAAACAGTAAACAGAGAAGTTTTAATTAAAAACATATGCATGCGCGTTCGTATGCATATGTGCGTGTGCATGTGTGTGTGTTTATGCATATGCATGCGTATGCAAACGTAATCGAGTGCATATGAGTGAGCGTGCATTCATAATTCTATTTAGAAGTAACGAGCAATTAATTGAATGGCGACATACCGGAAGCGTCCATGTTGTTGCTAAGAGGAAATGACAAAGCGCTACCATTTGCATCGTCTGCTATAATGGCATTTACCACAGCTTAAAACCGAAAGTAAATAATGTTGCATCATTGCAATAATTTTCTAACTTATTCAAGGTTTAAGAAAGTGTTACACATTAATGCTTAATGTTACAATTATAATGCAGTGTGTTGTGTATTTAATAATAAAAAGAATTAAGAAAACAGCGTGTAGGTTAAAATCAATACCGTCACCATACAACAGGCGTAGGATTCGCGTTATATATAGCTAATAACAGGTAAAGAATTCTACAGTTGTAAAAATAGGAATTTCAATTTAAATTTCATTCAAACTTAAAGACGCAATAAATACGCATATATATTAGCAAATGGGGGATTTACAGAGTGTTTTTTAATGCATTTAATTGCTATCAAAACAGCCTTATATTGTAATAAAAAAGGCCTTTAGCGACTCTTTGAACATTTTGTTTTAACCAAAGACGCAAGATATACGAATGTGTATTATATTTAGCAAATGCCGGATTCCCAGAATGCTTTGGCACGCCTTTTAAAAGCTCATAAAACAGCCATAAATTGCAGTAAAAGGCGCCAGAAAAACATGAGGCGCTTTACGCTCATATTTACTATCTCTCCTGTACATCTTTCATGATATGAGGCGTCAGTTTGGCATGTTCCTCTTGCCCAAGGCTTTACTGTCTGCATCTTTTGCACTATGCAGAATAAAGCCGAGTCGCCAAGTTTGTTGTACAAACCAAGAGAGGTAACTCTTGACGAACAAGGACTAGGCCTATTTAAGGAATATTGGCTTTGACTACAATATCCCTGTTCTTCGTGGAGAACACACTAAATGTAGAGTTTGTTTTTTTTTCTTAATTATCCCTTTTTGTTCCTCTTTCCAAAGACTTTCTATGGTCGCGTTTCTGTGCTGAATACAAACGACAAAAGCTTCTTCTTGCTAAAGGGACGTAATTTGACCACACACCCTTCACAGATCCCTCTAACGTTCACAGTTAATGTTGCACCCACTGAATAAAATTAGGTTGCAATAACACCACCACACCACCACCACCAACAACAACAATAATAATAAAACCATTTCGGAAGTACTAAACTTGTTGTTTAAATCTATAAATGCCGTAGTTTTGTGTGCATATGAACAGCAATCGCTCTATAGCGCTAAGACTATCAACTGGTAGAGCGTATAGTATAATTATTGGTGCACCATTACACAGGGAAGTCGCTCCCTGTCAGAACAGAAATGAAAAATTCAAACTTGAACGGGTGGTTTGAGCGACGAAAGCCCACTCATTGTTTAATGCAATAACAATAGGAAATTTAGGGTAAAACCCTTTTCGCCCAAAGAAATAAATACATTCTTCGACTTTAGGGGGATCCTTTAAAGTAGACTTTAGGCAACCCATTACTTCACTTACATTACAACTTGGCTTTTCCTCCAGTACACTCACCCCCCTCCCTCACCCCTCCCCACTCTCGCGGTGCCCAACCTCCTCTCTTCTTTCTTCGGGTTCTAGGTCAAAGCTCATTGTTTTGCTGCCTAAGGTTGTCAGGTCGGCATTTCATGGAGAATGTTATTTTTATCAATATTGCTACTAGGGATATTTTGTGCCAACTTTTGTTTCAGCCTTTCCTAAAAATGATCGATTGTTCTCATTCCTTCCTTCCTTTCCTGTCTTCCTTCTCCTCGTCCCCCTGCTTATTCTCTTCAGCACCGCCAACATTCATTGGTCGGACTAATCAAATTCTTCTGTTTCACGCCAGCGCATTTAGACTATCGTGTGCATGGAACTCGATGTGTGTAGATGCAATAGACATGAAACTCGATCACGAGGCCATTGATTTGACACCAAAGCCAATCAGCTTGACCGTTAGGTTAGCCGACCGCCCTCATTGATATCACACACACACACGCACACACACACATCTTTCTGTTTCTCACTCTCACTCACAGAGTCACACGCACAATAATGATGAAGAAGGAGGCTGTCCACTTATTAACAAAAATAAATTATGATGTTAGCGTAAAAGAAGTCGATTTAGAATAAGGAGAACAGCAGACACCTATTGTACAATCAGTGTGTCCATTTGAAGCAGGATAGAAACAATTACTGACCAGAGCAAGTTTGTGGTCAGATCGGGTTTGTGTGTTCGGGACGAAACCAAACTAATGTTTATCTAGAGTCTGATTAACAGTTATCTCGTACAGGGTCTCTAGGGGAGCGGGCTTTTGATTTGAACACTTTACCTCTACATGAACTCTACTCACAGGCTGTAGTCTTGTTGTTGTCCTTCTTCTTGCTTTGTTGTGTTTTTTGTTGTTGTTGTTGTTGTTCTTCTTCTTCTTCTTCTTCTTCTTTTTCTTCTTCGTGGGGATGCCGGGGATTTATGTATAAATAGTATCCCCACTTTCTGGATAGCATGTGCTTTAAATTCCCACTGTTGCTGTCTTTCTCCTTTGTTCTTTCTCATTCCTACTCTGTTCTATCAATCTACTATCCTACGTTCTTCACTAGACCAGTCACCTACATTTTTTCTTTAAAACTCTTTAAAAAATCCTCATTTGTGTATAAGGTATGTTGGGTCAGCTTTGGAATAAGCAATGTGGGCATTTTATATGTATGTGTTTTGTTGATATTTTATAATGATGTTTATATTGTATTTTGTTTTTGTAAACGGGATTCCACCCCTTGGGGTCATGAGCAATCTTGCCACTGTAGATTGTTCAAACCTATAAAGGGAAAAGTGAAAGCCCCAGTTGAAAACCTGTCTTTCCTTTGTAGGCAAGACAGATTCACTGCGGCAACAGTACCCCCGTTGGAGTGCCGGGGGTTTTCAGTATAAATAGTATCCCCACTTTATGGAAATTTAGTGCTTTAAATTCCCACTGTCGCTGTCTTCCTCATTTACTCTTTCCCATTCCTGCTCTGTCCTATCACTCTGCTATACTATCTTCTTCTTCGCTAGATCAATGACCTACCTTTTTTCTTGAAAACTCTTCCTGGACAAGACTCCTTGTTTGTGTATGAGGTCTGTTGGATCAGCTTGGGAGTGTTGGACGCTTTCTGCCGGGTGGTCACTAGGGCTTCCTATGATTGTATTATTTAGCACTATAGGCATTTTATATGTATGTGTTTTGTTGATGATTTATAATGATGTTTGTATTCTATTTTGTTTTTGTAACCGGGGGTTCGAGTAGTTGGGGTAAAGCCTCAGCCGTCCCCTGCGTGGGATGTCTTTATTGTAAAGTGACTGGCCGGTGGAGGGCATTCAATTTTCACACTAGGGTTGTTTCGGCAGATCTTTTATGCGGATTGGGGTTTGTCCGGTCCTGATTTGGCTCGGAAGAGTCCGCTGGACCTAAAGCAACAATAAATCAATCAATCAAACGGGATTCCATAAATTAAGAGTATAACCTCAGCGTCCCCTGCGTGGGATGTCTTTATTGTAAAGTGCCCGGCTGGTGGAGTGCCTTCAGTGTTACCACTAGGGTTGTTTCAGCAGACCTTTTATACGGATCAGGAGTGAGTCCTCTTTCAACCAAGTTGTGGTTTCGATTTTGTGGTCCAGATTCGACTCTTTGCAGTCCGCTGGACCCTGTAAGCAATGAATAACAAACCTAAAACTAAACTAGATTCGGGATCTTTGGACCTCAAAAAAGAAAGTATTTGAACCTTCCGGAACCTTCCAAAAAAGACAGGTCATTATCCTGCAACAACCACTCACTGCTAATCTCCACTGCTAAACACTCCCCCGTTGGGGTGCCGGGGGTTTCAGTATAAATAGTATCCCCACTTTCTGGAAATTTAGTGCTTTAAATTCCCACTGTCGCTGTCTTTCTCATTTGCTCTTGCTTATTCCTGCTCTGTTCTATCAATCTGCTATACTATCTTCTTCTTTGCTAGACCAGTCACCTACCTTTTTTCTTGAAAACTCTTCCGGGACAAGACTCCTTATTTGCGTATGGGGTCTGTTGGATCAGCTTGGGAATATTGAATGCTTTCTGCCAGGTGGTCACTAGGGTTTCCTATGATGTTATTATTTAGCAATGTAAGCATTTTATATGTATGTGTTTTGTTGATAATTTGAAATGATGTTTGTATTCTATTTTGTTTTTGTAAACGGGGGTTCGATAAATTAGAGTACAGCCTCAGTTCAGCGTCCCCTGCGTGGGATGTCTTTATTGTAAAGTGACTGGCTGGTGGAAGGCTTTCAGTTTTACCACTAGGGTTGTTTCAGCAGATCATTTATGCGGGTCAGGGGTTGTCCGGTCCTGATTTGGCTCGGAAGAGTCCGCTGGACCTAAAGCAATAATTATGAAATGTAATTTACTGCTAACCACCCCACTGCGCACACTGAAACTGGGCGAGGCTTAACGTTCTCCTCTCCCGTAGTTTACCGTTGAGAGGTGCATGGCGATTCTCAGCAAAGCTGTGTGCCCAACTGCTCTCTCTCTCTCTCTCTCACCCACGGAATTGTGGAGACGTGGTAGGTCTGTAAGGCAATGTATTTATTATTTCTGTAATCTCTTTTACATAGCGCTTTACAGCTCAAGAGTCGCTCAAGGCGCTGGCCGATACAGGATCTAACTCAACCCGACCGAGGCGTGCACTTGCAGCCATTGGGCGCATAGTCTGACGCCCAGACGACTGAGCACATTACTGGGCGACCGGGGATGGGGAAAAGTGCATGCTGGGTGTATTTGTTTAGCCGGCATGCAGGCAAGTGGAAATTATTATATTATGGAGTGATTTGTGAACGATGTCGCATCGCCTTTTTCTTCTTTTTGAACTATATGCTTGGGGCTTGTGTATGTATGTACTCGTTGGAGTGTAAACTTACTTCCCCGTTACTTTTGTTTCCTACGATTACACTTTTTTTTTTCTCGCAATGTGTATGTGGGTTTTATAATTGTTCTAAATGTTTTTCTTTTGATGACTGTGTGAACTGGTGCCACGATGTCCAGCCTTGTTATGTGGTTGTGGACCATTTAATGTGATGTAGTTTTATTGCTGACGTGTACTAACCCTAATTTCTTTATGCTATTTCATGCCGTTCGTTTGCTGTCTTTAGTACATTGTGTACCCCAACCCCCTCCAATCCCCCACTCTGGCTGCACTGCCCCCTGGGCTAGGAGCCTCGTTCATCATGCAGGTAACTTGTGTGTGTAATCAAAGGGCAAAGATCCAAAAAGGGAGGTGGGGGGTGGGTGGGGGGGAAGACTTGTTGGAACTAGTATTATCTTCCCAGACTTTGGCCTATCTTGGTGTAGGGTACCGGGTGGGCCATACCTAATGCTTGGCCACAGCAGTCACAACAGACTTACCACGGGACAGCGCCTCGCGGATTGAGTGCAGTAATCTGCTATCCAAGGGAAGTAATCGGCATGGGCAGGACGTGGTGGGCGGACATCGCTAACGTGTTTGCCTGCTTAGTATAAACAATGACTAACTAACAAACGGCGCTCTTTGATCCTGATCGGTTCCTTAAATGAAAGCGCGGTGAGGTTTCCATACAGATGGTATGGCCCTACTGAGCGCGTACTCCTTAATGGTGTAAAACAAAGGTTCTAACGGGTTGTTTGGTATAAGGACGGCAAGAGGAAACAGTAGTGGAGATTATGAGATGGCTTGCGCGCAGCGCTTGTTTTCGACTGTTTTGAACAAAGAATAATGAAGTTTGTTGATAACTCTGAACGTAAGGATGAGATCGGATGAGAGTATAAACCGAGGTCTAGTCTGCGTCGCAAACATTCCATCATAACGGACTTTACAGATCCTGACGCTCATGTCCTAGACGGGTGAGTGTCGGTGACAAGAACACACCCAGCATGCACCTAGGTACTTCTCCCCCCTATCCCTGGCTGCCCAGGATTGTGCTCAGTTGTCTGGAGCGTTATTACGACGCGCACAAAGGCTGCAAGTTGGCGCCTCGGGCGGCTTGAGATAGAACCTGTATCGGCCGGGCCTTGAGCAGCTCTTGAGCTGGAAAAGCGCTAGATAAGAACGATTAAATAATAATAATAATAATAATAATAATAATAATAATAATAATAATAATAATAATAATAATTGTTTGTGTATGAGACGTACTCCGTGTGTCCTTGTTTGTGCTGGATGGCGCCCTATCACCGCTTTGATGAGATGTGCATGACACTGGCTAGATAGACCTTCAAATGCTGCGCTTGTTGTGCATGGAGGGGTTGGTTTCTCTTGCGACTCTGTCGTACGGAACAGTATTTTACCACCATCAGACTTCTTCAATGGTGCTAGCACAAGCAGTATAATGTTTTAAATTCGGCAAGAAATCGGCTTGTTGATAGTTGATCGGATTGTTGTGTCTTCTCCTATACACATAGAGGGGAAAAAGAAAGAAAAAGAGAAAGAAAAAAGAAAGAAACAACAAGAGAAGAAGAAGAGTGTCGAGATTGAAGAATGTTGAGGAGTAACTTATGGTTGAAGGAGTTTTAGTGTTAGCGCGCCACGTTATAAATCAACTGTAACATTGTGTCTGGGTGTTAAAACTGCTGTTTGGAGAACAGAGGGGGAACATATACGGTCTTACTTAAATTTACCACGTGTGATTCCTTTGTATTGCTCATGTAAAGAAAGTGCTAACTTTGTATTTTCGTTATTCCGTTTTAACAAGATCAGATTAGATAAAAACTTTTATTATCAACCCAGAAAGAACGGCTTTTGTTTTATTTCTTCTCTTTTTTTCTCTCTCAGTTACTGACAGTGATAATTAATATGTGGAGTTGCAATCAGAGTTTTGACTAGTGTAGGCTCGTTGTTGTTATTGAGCGATGACGTGGGGTTTTTGGAGGTAGCGTTGTTGTTAGGCCATCTACTTCTTCAGAGAGCGGCTGAAAAAAACCCAAACTAATTGAGTGATGGAGGCTGTGAGGATATTATATTTTTCAGGAGTCTGTTTCATACCTGACCGACTTTTTGAGGCAGGGAAACCTATGATACTTGTTTGCCGGTAGCGAAATTCGGAGATGCTAGATGATATATCTTTCTTTTTACTATTCTTGCGGGCCCTTGTGTGACTATGTGGTGTGCTTGTGTGTGTGTGTGTGTGTGTGTGTTAACGAGAGAGAGAGAGAGAGAGAGAGAGAGATGTGAGTTTTAACGAGAGAGAGAGAGAATGAGAGAGAGAGAGAGCAGGTGCACGCTACCTGGTTATAACCAAACGTCTACTTTGTTTTTTTGCGGAAACGAAAAGAGGCAGGCAAGTATCTGTTCGTTTTCTTCGACAAAATGCACCAAAAATGTGTTTTTATCTCGTGGAGCGGAAAACGCTTCTTTATTTTTCATCGTTCACTCTCTTCGCAACTGTGTCTCTCCTGTCTCAGGTAAATATCATAAAAATGCTATCTGTATCTCTGTTTCATTCTCTTTCTTTTCGCAGCCCTCATAAAATTTCCATCTCGCACGTGCTAACGATGTAAACTTGCGCAACATCTGCTGGTTACCGGGCAATCTTTAATAAAATTAGTTCCCCTACATTCTGGAAATGTAGTGCTTCAAATTTCCCCTTTTCTATAACTCCATTTATTTCTGCCTTGGCTGTTTCTTTTCTGTTGTTTATAATATTCACTCTTTCAATATTTTAGTCGCCTACCTTTTGTCTGAAAAACTCTCCAAAACACCTCATTTTGTGTATGGGGTCTGTTG
This sequence comes from Oncomelania hupensis, assembly GCA_036898135.1. NCBI lineage: Eukaryota > Metazoa > Mollusca > Gastropoda > Littorinimorpha > Pomatiopsidae > Oncomelania > Oncomelania hupensis. Next base: position 70,658,929 of record CM072515.1, read on the forward strand.
GGTCAGCTTTAGGATATTAAACGCTTTCAGCCAAATGGTCACTAGGGCTTTCTATGGTATTATTATTTAGCAATGTAGGCATTATATATGTTTATGTTTCGTTAATATTTTATTACGTTTACATTCTATTTTGATTTTGTACACGGGGGTTGGATACATTAGAGTATAGCATCCCCTGCATGGGATGCCTTTATTGTAAAGTGACCGACTGGTCAGTGTTGCCGTTAGGGTTGTTTCAGCAGATCTTTTATACGGATCACGGGTGAGTCCTCTTTCAATCAAGTTGTGGTCCTGATTCGGCTCTTTGCAGTCCGCTGAACCAAAACAAAACAAAAAAAAAACAACTAACTAAATCTGTTGGTTTTCCAAAACAAGCATAACCATAATTTATACACACACAGACACACAGAGAAACACACTTACAGCCGAGAGCTACACATAAACATTTACACACATACATATATACATACATGCATACATAAATACCTGCATACATACATACATGATACATACATACATACGTTCATACCAACATACACATATATTATATAAACATACGTACACATACATACATGTAACATACAAGGAGCAACTTCAATCAAATTATTTCAGAGAGAGATAAATTCCTAAATAAAACGGTGTTTCGGATTATCAGGTTCAGAATTACATTATTATTATTATTATTATTATTATTATTATTATTATTATTATTATTATTATTATTATTATTATTATTATTATTATTATTATTCTTATTATTCTCAGGTTCCTTCCGGAAATTGAAGCCCGAAAACCGGTGCTATATTATTAATTATTGAAGCTTGCGAGAAAGAGCTAGAGACAGAGAGAGACTGAGAATGAGAGAGAATGAGAGAGAGAGAGAGAGAGAGAGAGAGAGAGAGAGAGAGAGAGAGAGAGAGAGAAAGAGAGAGAGAGAGAGAGAGAGAGAGAGAGAGAGAGAGAGAGAGAGAGAGAGAGAGAGAGCGTGTACGTACTTCGCTAGTGAGCAGACTTTGATTCAACCATGGATTCTTCAGTATATGGATGCACGGCTTTCGGCGAGAAGGCCCAAGTTCTCTGCTTTCCCTCTTTTTTGGACGTGTGTGTTCCAAACTTCCGGTTGCTGAATGGCGTACATGTTTTAATAGTGATATTTTAACCCTGTTGACATGTCCGCCAAACGTCGCCCTCGGAGCAGTTGCTGCTGTTTCGCCGTAAACTAAAAGAAATAAGTCAAAAACAACGATAGATTAAATATATATACACTACTAAAGTTACAAATGTATCATGAAAATGTCCATGATAAGAAATGACTACAATCTACATCTCTACCTTGCCTCGCAAGTTTTGGCCTAGGGAAGCACGGTGGCCTAATGGTAGAGCTTTGGCTTGCGGATCTGAAGGTCCCGGGTTCGAGTCCAGGCCGGGGCATTGTGTTTTGTTTTCTTGGGAAAGACACTTTACTCCCATTTCCTACTCCTTCGGATGAGAGTATAAACCGAGGTCTAGTCTGTGTTACATTCCATAATAATGGACTTTACGACGCTCATGTCATAGGCGGGTGAGTGCCGGTAACAAGAACACCCCCAGCATGCACCTTGTGGAATCATTTTCCTCGAATACGGGGTATCCACAGTATTACGAAGAAGAAGAAGAAGTGACAATGAGTGAATGACACTCCGATAGCGGCTATTTGCACAGTCGAAAACATCAGGTTTTACATTTCAAAAATCGATGAAGAAAATTAGATCTAGTACTTACACTTTTCTTCTTCGTTAGTACATAGAAATTTAGAAAGGAAAAAGTATCTACATGCCTCAACAAGGTCATCTAATTGGTCCATGGTTTGTGCTTCCATGATGCGGCCAGAAGACTTTCTGCAACCGGAAGTATCGAACACAAGGGCAAAACCACGTGACTTGGCTGCGAACTCCCTTAGTCATAGAAAGAAGGAGATGTGTTTCCATAGTTTGTACTTCCATGGATTCAACTAAGTGAAGGTGTGCGCAGCGGTAGATTTTACTCTCACTCTCGGGCGTGTGTTAGTGTATGTATGTTGTGGGTGTGTGCGTGTTTCCAGTTTTAATCTTCTGCAGCTGCTCTCAATTACACAAAAGCCTTGGTGCAGAACGGCGCCGGAGGCATTCTAATGCTAAGGGATTTCTGACAGATCTTGGCTTATGGGGTCCCTTGGTTCCTGACTAGAAGATTGTGGATGTGTGGCCTGCGAGCTCAGACAAGGGTTTTTAGCTCACAGCTTCAGGTAGGCTTAAAATAATATGATTATTGTTTTGTTTGGAGCGTGGAAAAACACTGGGTGCTATTTTTCTGTAGCTGAAAAACTGAACTGGTTCTGTGGAAGAGAGAGGATTGGATGATAATAATGTACACACACACACATACACACCTACACATACACACCTACACATACACGGCGCGCGCGCACATATTTATAATAATAAAAAGAAGAAGATGAAGGCTATATACATACACAGAGATGCGCATCTGAACGTGACACTGTAGATGGCGTGAGAGGAGAAAAACAAAGGCCTGTGCAAAACATCAATAGGTAAAGGTGCATTGTACATAATTTGCGCAACTGGAGAGAGGGAGGGAGGGGGAGAGAGAGAGAGAGAGAGAGAGAGAGAGAGAGAGAGCGAGCGAGCGCAAGCAAGCAAAATGCTGCCTCGGGAAACCTTTCAACAGTTCTTTTATTTCCAATGGTGTGTGTGTCAGAGAAAGAGAGAGAGAGGGGGGGGGGGGGGTGGGGGTGGTGGGTGGAGGGGGGCTTTTAAGAAAATGAACAGGAGTCAATGGAGCCACACACCTTAGCAGTGACCGAATTATTTAGTTACTGACTTCAACTTCAAATCTGGGCCTATGTAACATGTATTGAACAACGACACTGAAACTATAGAATGGGGTATTGTCCTTTTACTTAGCGCGCGCGCGCACACACACACACACACACACACACACACACACACACACACACAGGTCGCAATTTTAGAGGTTAACAATGGAGCTTATAGTCCAAGGTTAGAGGAGCGGCTGTACTGGCCAATGCAATAATGGTTGTTAGAGGAACATAATTAACTGTACTAAGGAATAAATGTTAATAAATCTGAACTCTTTTGATGCGTGCACCTTTAGTCCCTCTCACCTTTTGTCTTAGCGCACTGTTCCGGTCTCCACATTTGTGGATTTGGGCGGAGGCGGGCGAGCTTCCGGCGAAGGAAATGATGCTGGTTTGGTTTACACTTCTCTTATCCTTTGCATTTCTGCCTTCTCCTTCTCCTTCTCCTTCTCCTTCTCCTTCTTCTTCTTCTTCTTCTTTTTCTTCTTCTTCTTGCTGCTAGTTTCCGTTTACCGTTGTAACATGACAAGACGCTTCCAGACTCATAGCACCGATAGAAGGTGGCCCACGTTTGGTAACTTTGCGGTGTCGTTTATGTGGGTGTGTATGTGTGTGCGTGCGTGTATGTGTGTGTGTTGATGGTCTTTAATAGTTTGTACACAAAATGGCAACTATTATACCTCAGTGGCGGAAGGATACTCAGTGGTCAGGGCGCACGCCTTGTGTACGCACGTCTTGCGGCGACGTGGGTTCGAATCTTGACGTCAGCTCTTGAGAATCTCTGAGCTTTTAAGTGCATTATATAAGAATAATCTTTTTTTCCCCCAAAGTACAATACCCGCCGAAAGGATATATGGAATACTTTTCTCCACTCAATATAATATGGTAGGGCCATTGTTGGTTTAGAGCAAATTATGTGTGTGACAGCTGTTTGCACTTTTGCTTGTTTGGGCGGATACAAAATCTGAAAAAATGTTGACTTGGAAGCTCACAATAAAGTATAATACAGTATAAGAACAGCACTTATGAGGATCTATTGACAAAGTGCTGAATGGGTTCTGCGTGAAAATGTAACCATAAATACCCAATTGTTGAAGAGATTGACACTGTTGAATGCATGAATGATGTGCATAAAAACAATCAATATTTAGAAGTGAGGTTTGAAAGGGAGACATCAACAGTGGTATTTGGTGCAGCAGTCTAACATTTCAACGTTTCAAACTGCGCACAAAATACAACTAGTTATATAATTATAATATCAATTGATCTTATATTTAAATGTATTATGAGCTGTTCTTATACAGCGCTTTTCCACCTCCAGAGCTGCTCAAGGCGCTGGTTCGAACAGGACCTATCCCAAGGTGCCAACTTGCTCAGTGATGCCTGCGTGTCGTCTGGGGCCTCGGACAACTAGGCTTAAAGGCTCAGGCACTGTGCGATCAAACACTGTGTAACCTGAAACAGTGTTAGTTGATGTGCGAAAGATAATATTGATCGGTTCAAGAGAAGGTTGAATCATCAGATGACTGATCGGGAAACCCCATCCATGTTGCATAACGCTTTAAAACAACAATATCAGTAGGTAGCTATGGTGCAGTTTATTCTCCAAGAGAAATAAGTTGTTTTTTTCCCCCTCATCAGTTCTGGTGATGGTAGATTTGCCCCCGAAGGTTTAATTGAGTCACTGTGCGGATGTATGTGAGATCATCCATCTTCCATTACAAGAGTTCTGACGATCGCTTTCAAACTAGAATCGGTTTTGTGTCAAGGTGTCAGCTTCAGACATCAACAAAGAACATTTCCCTGTTTATTGTTAGCGTTGAAAGTTGAAAAACGGAACAACCTTCCTCTACAGCGTAGGCGATGTTGTCTATACACAACGCTGTTGTAGCGACCGCGTTTTTCCGCAACCTTGTTCTTTTTGGTTGGGTATAAAAGTATCAGCTTTCAAACTATCTTTGCGTTTGCATGCGTGCCTGCGCGTATAGTAGAACTCGGATTCCCTTCTTAGGCGGGTGGTGACCCATCTGGGCATTAGTATATCAACATTCTTGTTATAGACCTTTTTGATTGTATGGTGGCGTATATTATTTTTGTAAGTTTACCTTTGAGGCGCAGCATAAGTATAGGCCTTTTGCCGCTAACGGGCTGGCTGTTACCAAAGTTAGATAGCTGTGACCAGGGCTGGCGTGCATGAACGAACTTAAAAGCCGACTTAGACTTAAGTAGCATGTTTCAGTGAAGCGTTAAGTCTAAGTCGGCTTTTAAGTTCGTTCATGCACGCCAGCCCAGGGTTATATAGCGATCGGTGGGTTTAAGACAACGTTGTCAGTCTCTGTTGTACTAGTACAGCTTCCGTCAAAAATGCTTGTTTGTTGTTGTTTTTGTTGTTGTTGTTGTTTTCTCTTCCCTCCCTGTGGGTTGGGTCACTTTTTGAACGCTTGCTACATCAACCGTATCGTTGAACAATCGATATTAAACAGCATTGGCAGTTATTGTGCAATATCAATTCTCTCATCATTTCTCTCTGGGTTCTTTTTTTTTTTCTTTTCTTTTTGCAAGCGGTGTGCGTTATTCTTATATAACGTCTCGTTGAGTCGCTTTCTGTGATTAGCTATGTATTACGTTCAATGGTCGTTGTAAAACAATAGATTGTTGTTAATGTTTATTGTGCAGAATAGTATGAACTTAGTCGACATAGTCTCTCGCTCTCTCAGGCTCTCTCACGCACGGGCGTTTGTGCCTCTGTGTGTGTGTGTGCGTGCGTGCGTGCGTGTGTGTGTGCACCGTAACACGGTAAGCTATTCATAAGTTAAAAAGACAAATCACCTCTTGAGCGTTTGTGATGTCAAGCACTTAGCACAAAACAGAACAAGAGGTTAAAAGACAGATGTGAGTCTGCGTGAGAGAGAGAGAGAGAGAGAGAGAGAGAGAGAGAGAGAGAGAGGGGGGGGGGGGGGCTGATATTAGAAATTCGTGTAATATTATGTAAGGCTATATTATACATGTACAGCTGACAAAAATCGAGAGCCCCAGTCGACGTTAGTGTGTTTGCAGTCGGATATTTCTTTAGTGTTTCTACACGTTTTCACGTTGATCGATTATTTGCATAAATATCATTGGCGAGTGTTAGTTATTAGTTCAACCCTTTACGAGGTGTTGACCTGTGAAGCTTAGGCCTTTTCGGTGAAATGTGATTATTATGTTTCTTCTATAGGTGATGTTTGCGTTCTAGATTATATGGTCGCTGTGATGTTGAATATGGAGATCAATTTTTGATTGTGTGTTTGCCTTCGTTACAGATTTACATGAGAATGTTGTCAAGCTCTCGGATGCGCGAGTGTGTTGAACGTGCGTCGAGTGTGTGTTTGTGGAGAATAGAGAGAGAGAGAGAGAGAGAGAGAGAGAGAGAGAGAGAGAAAGAGAGAGAGAGAGAGAGAGAGAGGGAGGGGGTGGAGGGTACGAAGGTTCGATGTAAAGAGTTACATTTTTAGGACCTAGTCATGGGTCGTTTTTCTCGAACGGAATGTAATTGATATTACAAGAATGTGAACCTAATTGTGGTACAATAGTAAAGTAAACATTTTAGAAGGTTAAAGAAGGACAAATTCATGAGTTAATTGAAAATGAAATACATTGAAACAGCGTTGAAAGATTTGGAGTGGTTAAAGTCGGTTTATTAGAGATATAGATATTGTCAGCTTAACGGAAAAAGAAAAGTGACTTCATATTGAAGATTCCACCATTGTGATTGTCTTTGATCAGATCATTGCTGTCGTGGTGTTTGGATATTTTTCTCCATAAATGTATCAGTGTTATGACACATGAATCAGCGAGAAAGGTACGAAAAAAAGGAGAACAATTAATTAATTGTATTTTTGTTGTGCATCGCAAAAAAACCAACAAGGTAATTGTGGATTTTGATTTTTGTGCTGAAGAAAAACTACACCGGGTCCCACCAGTAGAGAACTGAAGTTGGTGGTGTTTAGAATGACTGTGACGCGTTTTGTGGGACATTTGCTGTGATGAAACATTATTATTATTATTATTATTATTATTATTATTATTATTATTATTATTATTATTATTATTATTATTATTATTTTAGAATACTTCTGGATAAAATCGGCCATTTTCTTGGATTATTTGGAGTAAACTGTACCTACATGGTTATCCGTGAATGCCTGCACTAATGATGTCAGTTTCGTCATCATCACCTTTTCCGACAACCTGAGGATCTGTGGACAATCTTGGAAGTTTAATGTGTATTTTTGGAATAATCTGGACGAAAAACCAGATGAAGAAGATATAGGGATGTACCTGTGGAATATCTTCGATTTTCTTGGAATAACTTAAAAATCGTCCAGTTTTCTTGGAATATATCTGTTACACTCCGTTTGATGGTGGTGTTTTCAATCAGTAGTAGATTCAGCCCCAATGCGTGAATGCTCCTGATGAGTGTAAGCTCGGATTCGATTATCCACGTAACCCGTTCAATCAGCATACAAGTCACTGAGTCTTCGTATGAAATTTTCCACTTTTATTCAGCACACATCAACAACTGCATACAATCACCTTTTCACTCTCAACTTTTTACTTTCCAACTCACTGTCAACAACAACCTTTTTTTTGAAACAGTGCGGCACTTATATAGTCTCTTCATACTCCCGAACAATTTAGAACACGGTAGAATGACGCACTACAACCAATCAAATAAAACTTCGTCATCACTGACTTACGTCATACAACATTCTTTCTGTCCAAGAATGTTCTCAAATATCCCGAAACTTCGATCGATAGTAAACAAGCAGATCTAGAGAATTCTCCAATAATATCGACTAACGAAAATTATCAACGTTATACAAAGCTTTTTCTAACAACAATGCAAACTCAAATCAAAGGTAAATACACTCTATTATTGCATGCTTTGCAAAATAAAACGAACAGATCTATCGCGCGCGCTTCACACATAATATCGTGCGCATTTCACACGCACCATCATGCGCGTCTCAACGTAACAATATCTTAGGGAGTTCCAGAGACCAAGCTTGTGGAGTTTTATATTAATTTATGTCCCAAGTGAATTATCTGCAGTAGGAACCAAGAGAATATTCTGCGTCTCTTGGAACTTCAGGATTATGTTGTTAAAATTGTGCTACTGTTTGAGACGAAGCTAACGAACACTTTTTTTATTTTTTACGGTGAAAGCCTACCCTGGATTATCTCAAGAACTCTTTTTATTACATGGTGACGACATGTGTGTGAATCGTGTGTGTGTGTTGCGTGAAAAACAATTTGTTGATAGTCTGCGTGAGTAGAGCGAATGCTACTCAAGAAGGAGAACTCTGGCCGCCAGACGATGCCGTGTCGTGGAGTACTCTCCCCCTTTTATCCAAGTGGCTCTCTCTCTGCGACGTGCGCTGAATAAATTTGAACGGGTAAGTTTAACCTATGCATCAATGGTTGTTCAAACTTAGTCAACCAACCATTTGTGTTTTTAAGTCTTTTCGTCTTGTTGTTTTTGGAGCGTACTTAAACTGGTGCGGTGTCGTCTAAGTGAAAGGGCAGGTAACGTTTTTTTAATAGGAAAAATCGTTAGACGTGTAAAAAAAAGTTACTACTACTACTACTACTACTACTACTACTACTACTACTACTACTACTACTACTACTACTACTACTACTACTACTACAATCGGACTCAATTCATTTCAACAAATCATTATTATCTTATACAAGGAATTATGACAGGCATTAAACATTGCTCCAATAAATCAAAGCGGTGCGATCTGAAGAGATCGCTGATACAGAAGGCGCAAGAAATGTGCATTTTTATTTTAGCTTGGCTGCATACTAAAACAGAAGGCGCAAGAAATGTGTATTTTTATTTTAGATTGGCTGCATACTAAAACAGAAGGCGCAAGAAATGTGCATTTTTATTTTAGATTGGCTGCATACTAAAACAGAAGGCGCAAGAAATGTGTATTTTTATTTTAGATTAGCTGCATACTAAAACAGAAGGCACAAGAAATGTGCATTTTTATTTTAGATTGGCTGCATACTAAAACAGAAGGCGCAAGAAATTTGTATTTTTATTTTACATTGGCTGCATACTAAAACAGAAGGCACAAGAAATGTGTATTTTTATTTTAGATTGTCTGCATACTAAAACAGAAGGCGCAAGAAATGTGTATTTTTATTTTAGATTGTCTGCATACTAATACAGAAGGCGCAAGAAATGTGTATTTTTATTTTAGATTGTCTCCATACTAATACAGAAGGCGCAAGAAATGTGTATTTTTATTTTAGATTGTCTGGATACTAATACAGAAGGCGCAAGAAATGTGTATTTTTATTTTAGATTGTCTGCTTACTAAAACAGAAGGCACAAGAAATGTGTATTTTTATTTTAGATTGTCTGCATACTAATACAGAAGGCGCAAGAAATGTGTATTTTTATTTTAGATTGTCTGGATACTAATACAGAAGGCGCAAGAAATGTGTATTTTTATTTTAGATTGTCTGCATACTAATACAGAAGGCGCAAGAAATGTGTATTTTTATTTTAGATTGTCTGCATACTAATACAGAAGGCGCAAGAAATGTGTATTTTTATTTTAGATTGTCTGCATACTAAAACAGAAGGCGCAAGAAATGTGTATTTTTAGTTTAGATTGGCTGCATACTAAAACAGAAGGCGCAAGAAATGTGTATTTTTAGTTTACATTGGCTGCATACTAAAACAGAAGGCGCAAGAAATGTGTATTTTTATTTTAGATTGGCTGCATACTAAAACAGAAGGCGCAAGAAATGTGCATTTTTATTTTAGATTGGCTGCATACTAAAACAGAAGGCGCAAGAAATGTGCATTTTTATTTTAGATTGGCTGCATACTAAAACAGAAGGCGCAAGAAATGTGCATTTTTATTTTAGATTGGCTGCATACTAAAACAGAAGGCGCAAGAAATGTGTATTTTTATTTTAGATTGGCTGCATACTAAAACAGAAGGCGCAAGAAATTTTTATTTTTTATTTTAGATTGGCTGCATACTAAAACAGAAGGCGCCAGAAATGTGTATTTTTATTTTAGCTTGGCTGCATACTAAAACAGAAGGCGCAAGAAATGTGTATTTTTATTTTAGATTGGCTGCATCTAATACAAATAATGAAGGGAGGGTGTGATAGTGGTTTGCGGGGTATACCCGCAGAAAATATTGGAGAGAGAGAGAGAGAGGGAGGGAGAGAGTGTGTGTGTGGAGGGGACGAGGGAGGGGATGTGAAATGAAAACAGTCATCTCATCCGAACTGATGAATGAGATGGAAATCGGTCCAGCGTTCCCGAACTGCTATGTGAGATGGCAGGTGTCGGTGATGGGACGTGTGTGTGGTGTGTGTTGAGTGCGCGCGCTGGGAATACCCGCAGAAAACTAATGTAGAGGCAATGCCAGATCTATGTACAGAGAGAGCAGTTTGCGTACGTGAACCCGTTAATGTCTGTTGTTCGAAAGGCGAGCGAGTACAGCAACCATCCATTTAGCGACGCAGGCAGCCCCCCTGATAATGTTGTGCTAGACGTGTTCGTTTCTTGACGTCGTCCTTCCCTGGGCACGTTAAAAAATAAGGCCTGAACGCAGGAAGAAGAAAAGAACGTGCCGCGTAGGTAGAATGGGGAGAGGGAGAGAGTGAGAGAGTGAGTGAGGGTTCAGAAAGAAGTAGAAGAAGAAGCAGAGAGAAGTTAAAGTTGAAAGTTTACGCAGATAATGGTTTTAGCCATCTCCTAATCTTATATACCTACACACTGTCCTTGAACGTTATGAAAATTAATGAATGAAATATTAAAATAAAATAGAAATTATGCATTATTATATATTATACATAACCTTCTCTCTCTCTCTCTCTCTCTCTCTCTCTCTCTCTCTCTCTCTCTCTCTATATATATATATATATATATATATATATATATATATATATATATATATATATATATATATATATATATATATATGTCTCTCTCTCTCTCACTCACATACACACACACCCCCCCCAAGCGTGCGCGCACGAATGCCTCTCCCCCGTTTCTCACATTTTGTTATAAGGTTTATTAATTGTGATTTGATTGCTGTGGTGGTAGTAGTCTCTGATGTGTAATATCACCCGCATTTTTTAACAGACGATACATTTTAATATTTATTCACACACACACACACACTCATACACACTCGCGCACACCCCTCCCCCCCACCACACACACACACATTACGGTTAAACGGCAGCTGTATGAAGATGTGATGGCAGTAGGTAGTAACAACAAGGTGTACTACAATCGTACAACTGGAGCCATCACCTACCTTATTATTCCCTTATGAACCCACCCTGGCAACAGGTCGTACAGGCAACACCAAAATGTCAAAGAGCGCCCCTTTGTGTCTGGAGCCATTCCTGCTATATACTAGTACTACCGGTCCATAATAAAAAAGAGAACAGTTCAACACAGACCTATAACCCATCGTGTTAGCTAGCTTGTACCTGTAGTAATAACAGACTACAGACGTTCGGAACTGTTGCGTTACTGGTACATTGTAATACGAAGGAAGCACGGGAATGTGGCTGCTTTGTTCTCTGATGTCAGATTGTTTAAGGTTCTACAAAAGGCCTTTTATGTGTGGTTGTGCCATAGAGACTGTGTGTGAGTATGGGTGGGCACACTTACACAGTGTTTTCTGGACAAATCAGTGAACATCTACATAACTTGTATTGACATGCCTGCTTGTTTTGACGTCAGAACAATGATCCGTTAGGGTTAGGGCTGGATTAGGGTTTGGGTTAGGGTTCGAACACTTCAAAGTACTTAAAAATGGGGACGAAACATGATCCATTGTCAGCACAACGTATGTGGCGTTTCGGGAAAGTCATATTAATACTGTGTAACCTCGGCTGGGTGTGTGTGTGCGTGTGTGTGCGTGTGGTCTTTTGATTCGGAACATAACATCATCAACATATCTTTAACACACACAACCACACGCACGCACGCATGCATAACCCATCCAGCCCACACCCATCTAACCCACACTCCTCCAACCCCTACTCCTGCTCCATCACACGCTTTCCATCCATACCTAGTACTCTACAGAATTAGAAAAGGTTTTGACTGACCTTGAATGAGAAATAGAACAAACTAAAAACTCCGAAGAACAAGAAGAAAAAAGCGAATGTTTGTGTGTGTGTGTGAGAGAGAGAGAGAGGGGGGGGAGAGCGAGAGAGAGAGAGGGGGGGGGAGGGGAAGTTGAATGTGTGCGTGCGTCTTATCATTTTGATGAAGACGGCGTTTATAAAAACAACCAACGAAAGAAGAATATTCAAGAACAGCTTGACTGTGTAATATTGTGGCAAAGGAGAGAAGAAAATAATTAGCACTTCAAAGAAGAAGTACAAAGAAGATACAGCTTCAAGGAGAAGCATTTGGCTGCATACATATTTTGACAAGGCGGAGGATGCCGTTGCTGCCCAGCTGCCCATTAATAAAGCACGGCGCTAACGTGTTTAGACCTGTAAGACTTTATTTACCTCTGTCCAACTCGCCTCGTTAGCACAGCGCCCTTTTAGTACAAGCACAGAGTATCTACACCTGCACCAGACACCATGAACTGTGTGTTTCAAGGCTGAAGTCTTAAGGGCTCTAGACATTGCTTTCACACATCTCTCTACACTGTCTCGGCGTTTAGGACTGGTTGTAAGTAGGCTTCAAAGGCCTAAATCCGTGGTCCTGTTAAACGATCCAATGATTACACTAAAACTACAAGGAGTCTGGGACGAAACGTTCTTTGCTGAATGTTTTTGGTCAAGGACTATAGTTCAGTATGGCATCATGAATCTGATCCTATGTAGTACATTCTGCAGATTAAAGAGAGCGCGCTAGCGCTTGAGGCTTGCGTGACTGTTTCCCAGGCATAACCTACATGAAATTGCGTCCATTGTCACGAAGGTATGTTTCCAACATCCAAACAATGCGTATACCCTTTTCGCGGAAATTATTTAAATGAGAGCATTAACCAAGGTCCAGTGTGTGCGCTTGAGAATGCATGCGTGCATTGTCAATGGCAGGAACTGTAAAGATTGCTCAAGACGGTCATGTCCTAGACGTGCGAGTGCCAGGCTACCTAAATACACCCACCGAGGTCCTAGACGTGCGAGTGCCAGGCTACCTAAATACACCCACCGAGGTCCTAGACGTGCGAGTGCCAGGCTACCTAAATACACCCACCGAGGTCCTAGACGTGCGAGTGCCAGGCTACCTAAATACACCCACCAAGGTCCTAGACGTGCGAGTGCCAGGCTACCTAAATACACCCAACAAGGTCCTAGACGTGCGAGTGCCAGGCTACCTAAATACACCCACCAAGGTCAGGTCCTAGACGTGCGAGTGCCAGGTTACCTAAGTACACCCACCAAGGTCCTAGACGTGCGAGTGCCAGGCTACCTAAATACACCCACCAAGGTCAGGTCCTAGACGTGCGAGTGCCAGGCTACCTAAATACACCCATCGAACACTAGGGCCCTTTTACCCCGACACCCACGGTCGTCCAGCATTGTGTTCAGCGGTCTGAGGCGTCGCACGATGCGCCTGAGGCAGCAGGTGGGAGCTTCGAGCGGTTTGTGTTAGATCCTGCCACACGGCCAGCATGCACCTTGAGCAGCTCTTCACCTGGAAATGCGCTAAGTTAGAACGACGCGACTAGAAGTCGCAGTAAAGGCCACCGCGGCTGCAGCGTCTCTGGAAATTCGCACGACGTAAGACTGTGCAACACGCGGAAAACAGGAAGTTCGGGCAGTCTCATTAGCGCCACTTAATAATAATAATAATAATAATAATAATAATAATAATAATAATAATAATAATAATAATAATAATAATAATAATAAGGATATTTATATAGCACTTTTCCCCAAGAAACAATATCAGTTCAAAGCGCAGTTTTCACGCATTCATTCTAAACATCCGGCTTCATACAAAATAAAATCAGACACTTGCTAACGAATAAGAGACGAGGGAGGGAGGAGGGGAGAGCTAAGAAGGGGAGATGGGGGCGGTATATGATGATGGGAGGCAAGATCAGAAACATTTAAGGAAGAGATGAGTTTTCAAGTTGGATTTAAAAGTAGCTATGTTTGGAGAGCTGCGAAGAGAGAGGGGAAGAGATTTCCAAGTTGAAGGGCCAAGCACAGAGAAAGATCGACAGCCAGCAGAGGAGAGTTTGTAGCGGGGTATGTGAAGCAGTCTTTTGAATAAATCTGACCCTAATATATTACCCTATTTTCTCCCGAACTACTAAAGGGGTTTGGTATGTGCTTAGACTTTACCTGTACCAAGATACAACCAAAATTATGCAAATCGAGTGACGTAATCATCGTGACGTCATTTGTGTATTGAATTTTTTTTTTAAAACTTAATATGTAATTATATTGAGTGACCTCATCGTGTGACCTCATGTTGATTTCATATTTGTTGTTTTTTCTTATCCTAGTTTCTCCCAAACTACGGGATGGATTTGGTTCAAGTTTGGTCTTTACGTAGACTTTACCTTGGCCTTCTACGTAAAACCAACAATTATGCAAATCGAGTGACGTACATTACATTACTTCTGAGCCAAATCAGGACCGGACAACCCCTGATCCGAATAAAAGATCTGCTGAAACAACCCTAGTGGTAAAACTGAAAGCTCTCCACCAGCCAGTCACTTTACAATAAAGACATTCCACGCAGGGGACGCTGAGGCTGTACTCTAATTTATCGAACCCCCGTTTACAAAAACAAAATAGAATACAAACATCATTATAAATAAGTTATCAACAAAACACATACATATAAAATGCCTACATTGCTAAATAATAACATCATAGGAAGCCATAGTGACCACCTGGCAGAAAGCGTCCAATATTCCCAAGCTGATCCAACAGACCTCATACACAAATATGGAGTCTTGTCCCGGAAGGTTTTTCAAGAAAAAAGGTAGATGTCTGGTCTAGCGAAAGAAGAAGATAGTATCGCAGATTGATAGAACAGAGCAGGAATGAGAAAGAGCAAATGAGAAAGACAGGACAGTGGAAATTTAAAGCACTAAATTTCCAGAAAGTGGGGATAATATTTATACTGAAACCCTCGGCACCCTCGGCACGGGGGTCGAGTGATGTAATCATGTTGACGTCACATTCAACAAAATATATTGTTTAAACTTCTTTTAAATTTTGTATGTTTTGAGAGTGTACAGATGCGTTGAGCCCTATTATTAATGTTATTATTATTAGTAGTAGTAGGATTAGTATTATTATAGATTATTATTAATTTATACATTTTATTTTATTTGTAACATACGAGAAGTGTCTGGCGTTATTCATCAGAAACGTGGTGTCACGAAGAAAGGGATTTGGGGGAAGGGGGTAAGCTCTTAATCTCTAGCGCTGTGTTGTCTCCTTTGATAGACTAACGTGCGATGACATTCCAGGGATTAAAGCAAGGCCAAATTAATAAGTGATAAATAGAGTAAAGACGAGAAGGAAAAGTAAATGTACTAGTTAAGAAATTCACAGTCAAAGGCCAGTCAAGGGAATTGCGATTTCTGTAACTATCTACTTTTAATAATTGAAAAGGGAGAGTCTAGGTCAAATTGTTCTATAGTGATTCATTGGCGTGGCGTCTCTAGTGCTGAGTAGTCCGGTGATATTCGGGAAAGTCAATCTTATGGGTACTAGAGCTATCGTAGACTGATCACATCACAGGGTGAGAGAGTATCTGTATGGGGGCCAGAGTTTCTGTGATAATCTGGCGAGAGGGGGGTCTCTCAGGCTTAGGCACTTAGCTGTGGACTGCAGTGCGGCGATTTGTCCAGGATCCTATGGATGGCTTGCCAGTGATGGTGCAAGCGTGGTTGGAGAGATGCAGGTCAGTGGTCACGCGGGGATGACTCACGAATCACGAGTGCTAGTGGTGTTGTTGTGTTGTGGTACAGGCGTTGAACTTGGCTTACGTGGCTAGCCGGTTCAGAAATTGCGAAGTCCCAAATCACGCGTCTCATTGACCTCCCGGGTTGTTGGGGGCCTGCAGCGGGTCAGCGATTGGGAGATGATACCAGTCCGGGGCGATGCGTCCGGCACAGGAACCCGTCTGCAACGTGTACAGACGCTGTATTCAGCTGGGGATAGGGATAATGCGAATTCCGGGCCTGTTGTACAGTCACCCTTCTCAGAATTCAAATTGGTGTGACCGGTCAAGAGTTGAATCAGTGCACATACCAACAGTCAAACAATGCTACTAGATTTACTGGGCCAAAGTGGAGGTTACTGGCAGCCACTAGTAAAAGTACATTCGGCGCATTTAGGATGGGGATGGCAACAGGGCAAATATTTATACATCGGGAGGCATGGGGGAAGGCAATAATAGGGGTACAGGACAAATGGGTTGTAGGTCTGGGCCGTACTTGGGATTCTAATCTATATGGAGGGGGTAGCATGGCATGGGATATTTATACATGGGGCAACGGAGTATACAAGCATAAATTCAAACACGTCATGAATGATGTACAAGGTAGAAAGTATGTGCAAGGGAGAAAACACAAGTCATAGCAGTACATCAAAGCAAAATTATAAACATGGACATACATACTGACAGGACGCATGAACATGATGGCGAACGACAGGTGATGGGGTTGCTATATGACAACGAGTAAATTCCCTCTCTTACCTTGGTTTAAGACGGGTGGAAGCACAAGGATACTGACGAAACTCAGAGGTCGCTCGGTGATGGCGGCGTGGATTCGAACAGGTTGTGACTTCGAGGCAGGGAAGTTAGCATCTGACACTAAGCCTTGGTCAGTAGCAGACTTTAAGGCGATCCTGGGGGCGGGGCTTAAGAGACTGTGCGAGCCTGCTAGGTAGTGATGGCTGGTCAAGAGGAATGATGGCTGGTTTGAAGCGATCGTCGCTGGCTGTGCGGGGTGGTCGAATGGTTGCAGCCGGGCCTCAGGGGTGCAATTGTCCGCCTCGTCACAGAGGCCCCCCCAAGGAAAAAGGCGAGGACGTAGGACTCGACGAAGGCGCGGCCAATCAGCTCTGAGGTCGGCTGCCGGGTGCGACGATGGGTTGTGATGATCCGGGTGATGCGGGGCGATGCAGGGTTCCGGGTACGGTGGGCGGATGCCCAAGGCTGGGGTCCGCGGAGCTGCCGGGTTTCGGCTACGGTTAGTGGGCGGCGGCAGGAATGAAGGCTGGGGCGTCGGCCCTCAGGGGCGACTCGATGGAGTCGGTGGCGGGGTGACGGCTGAGGAAGTCTGCGCCATGGTTGTCTTTTCCAGGGATGTGTTCCAGCTGGAAAGAGTATGCCTGGAGCAGCAGAGCCCACCTCATTAGCCGGGCGTTGAGCGATTTGGATGTCGCCAAGAAGGAGAGCGGCTGATGATCCACTTGGACTGTAAAGTGCGAACCGTAGAGATACAGTTGGAACTTCTGGACTGCCCAGACGAGGGCGAGACACTCCTTCTCCGAGGTGGCGTAGTTTTGTTCGGCCGGCTTGAGTTTCCGGCTGGCGTACGCGACGGGGAAGAGCGTCGGGGCGTCCGAGGAGTCCCGTTGGAGCAGAACGGCTCCGAGGCCTACGTCGCTGGCGTCTGTGCGCAGGACGAAGGGTTGTCCGGTGGTTGGGGAGTCGTAGGACTGGCTGGGACGTCAGCTTGTCCTTGAGCTCCTGGAAGGCAGCTTCGCATTGCGGGGTCCAGATGACTCGGTCCGGTGCGGTTTTCCGGGTTAGGCTTGATAGTGGCGCGGCGATCCCGTTGTAGCCGGGTACAAACTTCTGATAGAAGCCACTCAGTCCCAGGAAGGACTGAACATCTTTCTTGGTCTTGGGGCGTGGCGCGTCTCGAAGGCGCTGGACGGTCTTTTCCAGAGGCCGGAGCTGTCCACGGCTGATGGTGTGGCCAAGAAATTCCAGCTCTTGATAGCCGAACTGGCATTTGGTCGGCCGGGCAGTAAGGCCAGCTTCTCTGAGGCGGCGCAAGAGTTGGCGCACCACTCGCAGGTGCTCCTCCCATGTCTCCGTTGCGACGAGTATGTCGTCCATAAAAGAGTGTATGAACGGACAGTGGAGGGGGTCCAACAGCTTCCGCATCATCGTGCTGAAAATACTTGGGGCATGTGCAGACCAAACGGCAGAACGTTGAATTCGTAGTGGCCGTCCATCGTGCTGAAGGCTAGGTACGGGCGGGATGAAGGGTGCACGGGAATCTGATAAAAGCCTTTGCTCAGATCCACCCTGGAGAAGTATCGGGCGGATTGTAGCTTTGCGAACAAGTCCGTGGGGTCGGATAGGGGTCCGGGCACGAACTGGGTTACAAGGTTCAACTGCCGGAAGTCGATACAGAGGCGATGTTCTCCGCTGGGCTTCCGTGATAGAACTATTCCTGCGCTGTAGGGGGAACGGGAGGGAGCGATGACTCCGGCTTGTAGCAGAGCCTCTACTTCCGTTCTTACTACTTGCTGCTGGGAAAGTGGGACGGGGTACGGTTTCTGGCGGACGGGAGTGGGGTCCGTCAGGGTTAGTCGGACTTCTTCCAGGTCCGTCCTCCCAGGAATGTCGGTGAGGACTTCCCTGTGTTCTGCTACGATGGCGCGTAGCTGGTGTTGCTGGCCGGCGGGAAGTGAGGGGTCCAGAGAGACGTCCCGGAAGGATTCCTTCCCTTTTAGTGGAAATTCGGCGACGCCGGTCTCTGTGCCATCCACTTCGACGGCCAGCGCGACCGTGAGTAGTGAGTGGGAGTCTGGGGCGGGTGCAGGTTGCTCCAGGTACCGCTTGAGCAGATTGATGTGGTGGGTCCTGGGTTTTCCGCCTACCTCGATGCGGTAGGTGGTGCGCGAGAGCTTCTCGAGCACCGGGTAGGGTCCCTGCCAAGCTATGTCTAGCTTGTTCGTGCCGCTGGGGAGAAGCAGTAGGACTTGGTCTCCTACCTGTAGCTCTCGGTCCCGGGCGCGGCGGTTGTGGTAGCGGGCTTGTCGCTCTCTCGCCTTCTTCAGGTTGGCGGAGGCGGCTTTCCATGTTGCCTTGAGGGTTTCTTGTAGCTTCGTGACGTATTTTGTAGCGTCGACCGGTGCCTCGTCCAGTTTGGCGTCGGTCCAGCTACGTCGTAAGGCGGCTAGTGTCCGGAAAGGGGTCTTCCGAAAAGCAGCGTGGAAGGCGTGTATCCGGTGGAGGTGTGCGGGGTCTCTCGATACGCGAAGAGCGCTGACGCGACGTATGTGTCCCACGCTTCCGGCTGTTCGTCGGCGATCTTGCGGATAATCGAGATAAGTGTCCCGTTTAGGCGCTCGACCTGTCCGTTGCTAGCGGGGGTGGTAGGGTGGAGTCCGGATATGGCGGATGCGGAGTAGTTGAAAAACCTCCTGCATAAGTTTTCCGGTGAACTGGGACCCGTTGTCGGTCAGGATGTTGTCCGGGAATCCGACTCGAGTGAATATGGTGACGAGCGCGTCGGCGACTCGGGCGGCGTCGATCTTCGGTAGAGGAACGGCTTCGCACCACATCGAGCAGGCGTCGACGAGGGTTAGTAGGTACTGGTTCCGCTTCTTGGTCCGCGGGAGGGGTCCTACAATGTCAACAGCCACTCGCTGGAAGGGCGTTCCGACAACGACGGTGGGGCTATAGTGACCGGGACGGTGTGATGGCGGGGCGAGTATCGTTGGCACTGGCTACAGGACTTGACGTAGCGCTTCACGTCATCGGTCATCCCGGGCCAGTGATACTGAGCGCTGATTCGTAGGGTGGTCGCTCCGATGCCCATATGTCCGCTTAGGGGCATGCTATGGCCAAGTTCCAGGACTTGGGGGCGAAGTGTCGCAGGCACGACTAGTTGAGTATGGTCGTCCTTCTGGCGGAAGAGGAGTCCGTCTTCGACGAAAAAGTCCCCGGACTTGGGTGGAGTGCGTGCGGCGGGAAGCTTTCCGTAGCACTTGCGGAGGGTGACGTCGCTTTCTTGGGCCTTCCGGATCTGTTCCGGCATCTGGTTGGGTATCGGGGGTGGAGTCGCGGCTGTTTTCGCCTGTGCGCGCGTCTGGACGGCGGCCATCGATTCCACAGGCTGGGGCGGCATCCCCAAGAAAACGTATCGGCATCCTAAAATTAAGTCGTACAGGGGCTGGTCCATTACTGCAGCTTGAATGGTCCCCGTTACGTATCGGCTGGTGACTTGGATCCGGGCTATAGGGAGCGTGGTGCTGGGTTGGGACGCGTCGGCCAACTTCAGGGTGATAGTCTCGCCGGTCAGGTCTTGTTCCCTGATGAGCGAGCGGCGGACGACGGCGTCGAAGGTAAGTCCAGTGTCGTAAAGACAGTGGGCTGGGCGATCGTTGACTGTCACTTGCTCGGTGACGGCCGGTCGATCGGCGGGAGTAGCGACGGGGGTGACAGGGGTCCCGTCGGGGGTAACTTGGCGTAGGGCTAGTACGGTACCTTGTTTGCGACGCTGGTCGCTGATGCGTCGAAAACATTTCTCCCGGGTGTGTCCTCTGCGTTGGCAGTAGCCGCAGTAGAGCTCTGTGCTCCGCTTCCCTGGCTCTGCTGTGGGGGTTGGGCGTCCTTTGGGCGGCGGTGGACGGTGGTTCGCCGGCGGGACTGGCCGGCGAGGCGGGTGGCGGGTATCTGGAGGGTGCGGGGGGATCACGGCGAGGCTGTCTGTCGTCGGGATGGGCGGTGAGGTATCGATCCGCGACGATGATCAAGTCTTCAAGGCGAGCGGCGCCTTGTTCGGCGGCGAATGTCCGGAGTTCCGCCGGCATTGTGCCTCGGAGTTGCTCGGCGAGCATCAACTCTAGTAATCCGTCATAGGTCCTGGGTTCGTCCGTTTGCTCAATCCATTTATCCCGTAGCGTAGCTAGACGGTCGGCAAACTGCGTGAACTTCTCCCCTCTCTCTCTCCGGGAGTTCCGGAAACTCTTGCGATAGTGCTCACCTGAGAGCTCAAAGCCATGTAGTAGGGCTCTCTTGAGGGCGGGATAGTCTCCCTCCTCGGAAGTCGGTGTCTTGGCCAGAATCTCATAAGCCTTTCCCTTGAGGCCATGACTGAGCTTGCGATACCAGAACTGGGGGTCAAGACCGTTTTCTCTCGCGACTCGCTCGAATCGGGCGAGATAGACTTCAATTGTCGTCCCGTTCGACGAATGGGTCCAGGGGGAAGTTCATCCCCGGAATCGGCGGGGGGGGTGCGGGTATTCCGGTGCTGGTGGCGAAGCTGGGGGCGATGAGCGAATAGTCTTCGCTAGCCGGCGATGCGATCCCTAAATCGCGGCGGTCGCGCTCAAGTTGGAGGAGTGCTTGGCGCCGTTCGAGCTCCCTGTCTTTTCTCTTCTCTTCGAGTGCCGCGACCCTCTCGTCCTCCTCCTTCTTCCTTGCGGCGGCCCTCTCCTCCTCTGCTATTCTCTCTTTCGCCTCCTCTCTCCTCCGCTGGGCGGCCCTCTCCTCCTCTGCAAGCTTCTCCTTCGCCTCCTCTCTCCTCCGCTCGGCGGCCCGTTCCTCAGCGGCGAGGCGCTCTTTCTCCTCCTCCTTCTTCAGTGCCGCTGCTCTTTCTTCCTCCTGCCTCTTCGCATCTCGCTCTTTGGCCCTCTCCTCCCTCTTCACCTTTTCCTCTGCCACGTCAGCCTCCACGTCGCCAAGACGTAGTCTTTGAGTTCGGTGCCGGCGAGCCCTAAGCTCTCGCCAATACTCTTGTACTTAAGAGCAAGCTCTCCCCGGTCGGCCATGGTAAGAGAGGTAACTTACCCTGCAAAAGGTCCTAACCGGAATGAGGGGCGCACACGAGGGGTATACTGACGGAAAACAGGGGGGTGGGCTGGATGAGCTACGATGAAAACTGCAAAGGGGCGAATACAACACAACCACAAAGACAAAATGCAATCAATCAAAAAATCACAAAAAATGAATGCAAGAAAAAAGCCTGTTGAGAGATCACCACTCGGGAAAACCAGTGAGGGACCTATGGGGCTATGCTAACTACTACTAGGCCTAGTGGGCTGGGTCCTATCTATACTGGGCTGGGGTGGAAATCTAGCTAAGTCCTAAGTCTAGTCAAGTTGGGATGGGAGCCTAAGTCTTCTAGTCTCGTCGGTTGGAGGGGGAAACCTAAGTCTTCTGGTCTCGTCGGGGTCGCCAAAATTAATGTCACGAAGAAAGGGATTTGGGGGAAGGGGGTAAGCTCTTAATCTCTAGCGCTGTGTTGTCTCCTTTGATAGACTAACGTGCGATGACATTCCAGGGATTAAAGCAAGGCCAAATTAATAAGTGATAAATAGAGTAAAGACGAGAAGGAAAAGTAAATGTACTAGTTAAGAAATTCACAGTCAAAGGCCAGTCAAGGGAATTGCGATTTCTGTAACTATCTACTTTTAATAATTGAAAAGGGAGAGTCTAGGTCAAATTGTTCTATAGTGATTCATTGGCGTGGCGTCTCTAGTGCTGAGTAGTCCGGTGATATTCGGGAAAGTCAATCTTATGGGTACTAGAGCTATCGTAGACTGATCACATCACAGGGTGAGAGAGTATCTGTATGGGGGCCAGAGTTTCTGTGATAATCTGGCGAGAGGGGGGTCTCTCAGGCTTAGGCACTTAGCTGTGGACTGCAGTGCGGCGATTTGTCCAGGATCCTCTGGATGGCTTGCCAGTGATGGTGCAAGCGTGGTTGGAGAGATGCAGGTCAGTGGTCACGCGGGGATGACTCACGAATCACGAGTGCTAGTGGTGTTGTTGTGTTGTGGTACAGGCGTTGAACTTGGCTTACGTGGCTAGCCGGTTCAGAAATTGCGAAGTCCCAAATCACGCGTCTCATTGACCTCCCGGGTTGTTGGGGGCCTGCAGCGGGTCAGCGATTGGGAGATGATACCAGTCCGGGGCGATGCGTCCGGCACAGGAACCCGTCTGCAACGTGTACAGACGCTGTATCAGCTGGGGATAGGGATAATGCGAATTCCGGGCCTGTTGTACAGTCACCCTTCTCAGAATTCAAATTGGTGTGACCGGTCAAGAGTTGAATCAGTGCACATACCAACAGTCAAACAATGCTACTAGATTTACTGGGCCAAAGTGGAGGTTACTGGCAGCCACTAGTAAAAGTACATTCGGCGCATTTAGGATGGGGATGGCAACAGGGCAAATATTTATACATCGGGAGGCATGGGGGAAGGCAATAATAGGGGTACAGGACAAATGGGTTGTAGGTCTGGGCCGTACTTGGGATTCTAATCTATATGGAGGGGGTAGCATGGCATGGGATATTTATACATGGGGCAACGGAGTATACAAGCATAAATTCAAACACGTCATGAATGATGTACAAGGTAGAAAGTATGTGCAAGGGAGAAAACACAAGTCATAGCAGTACATCAAAGCAAAATTATAAACATGGACATACATACTGACAGGACGCATGAACATGATGGCGAACGACAGGTGATGGGGTTGCTATATGACAACGAGTAAATTCCCTCTCTTACCTTGGTTTAAGACGGGTGGAAGCACAAGGATACTGACGAAACTCAGAGGTCGCTCGGTGATGGCGGCGTGGATTCGAACAGGTTGTGACTTCGAGGCAGGGAAGTTAGCATCTGACACTAAGCCTTGGTCAGTAGCAGACTTTAAGGCGATCCTGGGGGCGGGGCTTAAGAGACTGTGCGAGCCTGCTAGGTAGTGATGGCTGGTCAAGAGGAATGATGGCTGGTTTGAAGCGATCGTCGCTGGCTGTGCGGGGTGGTCGAATGGTTGCAGCCGGGCCTCAGGGGTGCAATTGTCCGCCTCGTCACACGTGGAATGTTGCCTCGTCGTGCTTTGAATGGAATTTCTGACATGACATTAGTCACCAGAAACATAGTTGATTGTTGCATCATCGCGTATGGCTTTTCCTTTCTATGCAGGCTTGCATCATTGTGTATGTTTTGGCAATGAGGGCACAACATGCTGAGAACAGCTTGACGCTGAAGTCGCGTGCGGCAGCGGCATACTTTTACGGTTCACAGAACACAACAGCAGATGTCGCCGGGCTGGAGTATCCGACATTGTGGGCTGGGCGCCGCTCTCTCTCTCTCTCTCTCTCTCTCTCTCTCTCTCTCTCTTTGTTTCACTCTCTCTCTCCCTCCCCCTCTACCTCTCTCTCTCGCTCTCTCTCTCTCTCTCTCTCTCTCGCTCTCTCTCTCTCCATAACATGGTAAGCATCAACGTCACACTGCTTAACTGAGACACTATTCTAGGCTTACGTTCGCCTTATCGCAGTAATATTACAATGGCTATATAAAGGCATATAATATACAGCCAACTCTCATCGTCCCCTTTACGCACACGTGTCCGGGGACGTAAATCTACTCAACAACAACAACAGCCAACTCCACAAAAGACATTTTTGCCAAGCTGCCTTTTCGCTCTCTACACGTGTTGCAAACAAAATGTCAGCCAAGCGTCACTGACATTGCACAAAGAAAGGTGTTAGGTTCAGTGTTTGATGATGATGGTGATGATGATGAGGAGGAGGATGATAGCGTCGTCTCCCCCCCCTCTCGCCATTCACCATGCATGCCACAAGCTTTTTATTTGATGATGATAGAGGGAGGGAGAAGGAGGGACAAGAGAGAAAGACAGAGAGAGGGGAGTGAGTATGAGCGGAAGAGAGAGTGTGGGGGGAGGGGGTGGGGGGGGAAGAAAGGGAGAGGGATTAACACGGAATTTCAGTGTGCGTGGGTAAGAGTTAAGTCAAATCAGGTCAACAATTGTGTAGTGTGATAACATGGATGTGAGTGGCATCAGTACAAACATTTACAAACATTACAAATATTAATTAAAAAACTACACAAAACAGAAGAATGTGTGTGTGTCTAGAGAGAGAGAGAGAGAGAGAGAGAGAGAGAGAGAGAGAGAGAGAGAGAGAGAGAGAGAGAGAGAGAGAGAGAGAGAGAGAGAGAGAGAGAGAGAGAGAGATGCAGATATTCAATTGAACAGAGAGACTGGATTTGGGGGAAAGGGAAACAAATTTATATATCTATTTTTTTTACGACATTGTTATGTTCATGTTTGTTAGCCCTTTTGGAAATCTGTGCCGCAATTTTTATAAAGTACCCAATTGAAACACAAGGAAAGGAGGGTGTGGGACAGATTGAGAGAGACATGTACTTTGAGGGGAGACAATTCAGTTTCTAGGCAACGGCATCGGACGAGGAAGTACCCAAATACCCTTTCCTCCTCTCACTCTCAACCCCCGCACGCCTATAACATACCTTCCATCGCACACACACGCACACACACACACACACACACACACACACACACACACACACACACCCTCCCCCCCCCCTACACACACACAGCATCATCCAGCAGTAGACTTCCTCTTAGACGATGAATTGGTTAGCGTAGTGACAACATCGATTTTGGGAGATAATGTCTGCGAGATGATGTTTTCTCTATATTGATCTAGTCTGAAGTTGTGTAGCCGTGGGTTCAAGTGTGGGCTCTTCAGTATCGATCATAAAAGGGGAAAATTTACTAGCCCTCGTTTTAGTCCCGTATTGTGCTCCAATCTTTAAAAGAAAAAAAAAGTAATGGTAGTCTTACATTTAGTCGGTGTTCTTGATGGATACCTTCTTCTTCTTCTTCTTCTTCTTCTTCTTCTTCTTCTTCTTCTTCTTCTTCTTCTTCTTCTTCTTCTTCTACTCCTCCTCCTCCTTCTCATGCATTTCTTCTCCATGTCTCCTCATTTCTCCTCCTCCTGCATTTGTTTGGGGACCAACTGTTGTATGAATTTCAACTGTAGACAAAAATATAAGTGTGAGATGTTATTCTCTCTCTCGCTCGCTCGCTGTCTCGTGGAAATGAGACTGGATAAGCTGTATATTAATTTTTGTACCCTTGGCTTCCTTCATATTGCCAGATATCGGAAAATCTGATGTAAGCCATCCAGAAATTTTATGATATTGAGTTAGAATTTCGGGAATATTTATATTTATTGTATTGGAATAGTAGAGATCTGCAAATGAAATGTATTGCGGTGGAACATCAAGATGTATTGCCTAGAAGAATATAGCGTGCGAGCTACTTGCAAACCTGTAGTGATATAACTTGCACCTCGAGTCCCCTGTAACGGTGAGAGGTGAGCGGCGTATAAATCAATGTAGCAGTAGTGGTAGTCGTCGTCATCGCAGTAGTAATAGAAGTAGAAATGGTAGTAATGAAGTGGAAATTTACTATCTCTTAAAAATTCGTAATGGCGGGATACCTAAAGATGTAGAAACCTGCAATTTATTTGAAGAGGTTGTTTCCGTTAACTATGTGGACATGTAGGATTGTGAAAACTAGTACTAGAAGAAACACAATTATTCTTTTCAAAATGGAAACGCGGAAAAGTGGAAAATTGCGCAATACGGAAAATATATTGGTCGGCAGATGGGAATTTTACGATGGTAGCGGGATAGCTAGCTGGGAATTTAGGGAGAGGATTCCTGCTTTTCAGGAAGCGGAACTGATTTCCTGTTCTTCCCTTCAGTTTGAGACCGACTGCCTGTGGAGAAATGAAAGTCTAAAATAAAAAATTTTCAGCCTCGAGTTATTGTAGTCCACGCTTCCTCCGTCCCTATTATCATCCGCTCCATCTTATGTATTACCTCCCTTCCTTTCCCCCACATCTCCCCACGTCTCCACCAACCCATACCCTCACCCACCACCACCTCTCTCTCTCTCTCTCCCCCTCTCCCCAACCTTTTTTTTTCTTCCCCACTCTTCTGAAAAAGTCAGAACGCAAACGCAGCTGTAAGTTATACAAGTTACACGGGCTGCTAGTCTATATATCAAAAAGCGAGCCATGCACACACACACCCACACACACACACACACACACACACACACACACACACACACACACACACACACACACACACCCCTCTCATCCTCTCCTCCTTTAGCAGAATGGTATAATGTTTATGAAGATGTAAAACCTTGTGCTCGTCTACCGATTTGTGCGCTTCAAGATTTTTTCTTCTTCTTTCCTCTTCTCCCTTTAGTTCTCTCACTGTCGGTAAGAACAGGAAGTAACTTGATTTTATTCCCCTTTGCAAGTTTTTTGCCGTTTGCGTTTTCCATTAACTCAATTTCGCTTGTCTTCGGTAATAAGACATTTCCATTATCCCTTATTTTCTCGTTTTTTTGGGAGGGAGGCATGGTACAAAGAGTCTTCTACTTTCTCCCCCCCCCTCCCTCCTCTTCTGTCCACCCTCCCCGTCTTCCCCACACCCACTGCTGAACTTTGTCATCTTCTTCATTCCACCATTTCCCATTCCCTCCCCTGTCTCTACTCCCTGCACACTTTGTTTTCTTTTCGTGTATTTGATTCTTCTAGTTCTTCCTCTTTGGAAGTTGACAGCCTGAATGGGATGTCGAAAGACTACTATGACAGACAGACAGAGACACAGACACAGACAGAGAGACAGAGACGGAGAGACAGAGAGAGATTAACTTACACTTTGCTTATTCTGGAGAATGAGAAAAAACATTAACTTACACTTTGCTGTGTTCTGGAGAATGAGAAAAACCATTTATTTACACTTTGCTATATTCTGGAGAATGAGATAAACCGGTCGAACACGGAAACAGAAGGTATGGGTGTGTTCATCAATTTACGAGATTTATGTATCAACTTCGTTGTCGCTTTCTCTTGTCGGTGTGTGTGTGTGTTTGTGTGTGTGTGTGTGTGTGTGTGTGTGTGTGTGTGTGTGTGTTTATGATACTAGTTATTGAGAATGAATTCTGGAAGTGACAGACAGAGAGACATAGACACAAACAGACGGACGTACAAACAGATTCAGATTAAGATATTTATTCAATGTAACGTCTGTTTACATCTGTAATACTAGACAAATTACCATCTGCCCTTGCATCATTCACTTCCGCATTTATACTACTTATAGGGTAATTATTGCATACACATACAATATTGTAATACTGCAGCTATTCATACCTTCTTCTACAATCTCAAATATACACGTTAAACATAACAGCTAGTAAATAATTATACCATGTAGCAACTTTGTAGCAAGCAATGTGAGAGAGAGAGAGAGAGAGAGAGAGAGAGAGAGAGAGAGAGAGAGAGAGAGAGAGAGAGAGAGAGAGAGAATTTTTTTAAACTACAAGGATGGAGAATTTAATCTACAAGAATAAGATTAAGACATTTATACTATTTTACAACAGCAAGGTTGTGAGGGAGTGGTGCAGCGGTTTGGGCACACGATAGGTAATCTTTAGTACTTGGATGGGTGACCATGCTTGGAAGGAAAGGGGCACCACCTTCATTAAGCTGGTCCAGAGAAAAGATGCCTCGGACGCCTCCCTCCCCAACGATCCAGAGGTTACGTTAACACCTTTACCTTACATTTACACATTGATTCAAAATCTTTGGGTTGAATTCTCGGCAACATTGGTCTTGTAAAACAAGAACAGATAGTTTTAAATTAAATCTTTAATACATTATATTATATCTAAAGGTCTTGGAGTTACCTTTTGCTGGATTCCTTCTCATTCCGGCATTTATTGAAATGATGTAGGCTTAGTTTAAAATAAATTGGCGAAACAAAGAGCAACAAAAGCTTATAATTCTATGACGTATAATAATTTCATTATCGGAATTATCATCGTTATTAGAAAATCATTTATATTATACACTATACCTTATAATAAAAAGGTTGATAATTTTTCTTTGTCCAAGACATTTATGTAGGCTTGTTAATAAACTAAGAGTAAATTCATGGAACACTAAGTTTTCCAAATATATAGTTTGTCCTTGTTTACATCCAATAACTGTTTAACACATTTTATGTGATGTCCTATTTTAATTCCAATATATAAAGAAAATAACATCAGTATTGAAGAATCCATTGAAATGATATTGCATAGTTCCGCGATAATAGACTTAGCTTGTATAGTTTACATTTCCGCAGTTGATAAATGTTTATAGTGATGCTACTTTTGATGGTGATGGATCAACTTTAAGTTCTTAGATTTACTTTTATGTTTGATTGTCTATGCGTAGGAAAGAGTGTATGATCTAAAATCACATGCATGTGAAAAAACGTTAAGATAAATATTGAATTGAATTGATTCTTACACTACACGAGGATTCAGATATTTTTAGTACAAGACGATTCAGGTTTTATAGCCGCAACACGGTAATGGATGGCGATTTTACAGAGAGAGAGAGGGAGAGAGAGAGAGAGAGAGGGAGGAGGGAGGTTGGAAGGAAGGGGGGGGGGAGGACGCCAAGGAAAAACGGTAGGGTCTGCTAGCTGGCGAGAGTGGGCATGCAGCGACAGGTTAGCAGCAGAAGTGTTACGTCAAGAGTGAAGTATGTGTACGTGCTGCGGCATGGACAAGAAGAGCTGAACCCTGTGGTCTTCCACACTTCTCCACCAGTGACCCGACGTCTTTCATTTGTCTGCAGCTAGCTCTTTCTGTGCCAATCTCTTTGGAACTAGGGCCGCCACCTTCTGAAACCTGCAGTCAAACCTCTGCTCTTTTCCAAACATACCGTCAGCTCTTTTGCGGCTTTCGGGCTGCCACTTACATGAAAACTTCTTCTTCTTCTTCTTCTTCTTCTTCTTCTTCTTCTTCTTCTTCTTCTTCTTCTTCTTCTTCTTTGCCTTAAGAATATTGAAGGTTCTACATCCATTTGTTCTTGGACTTTGTGAAACGGTTAGGTTAATACGGGTATGATCTCTTTCTTTGACATCACCGGCACGACCGCTCTCTAATACTGCTATCTCTAATACTGCTAGACTGTCGTACAAGACTCAGTACGACCGCTCTCTAATACTGCTAGATTGTCGTACAAGACTCTGCACGACCGCTCTCTAATACTGCTAGATTGTCGTACAAGACTCTGCACGACCGCTCTCTAATACTGCTAGACTGTCGCACAAGACTCTGCACGACCGCTCTCTAATACTGCTAGACTGTCGCACAAGACTCTGAACGACCGGTCTCTAATACTGCTAGACTGTCGCACAAGACTCCGTAACAGCTCTAATAGAAAGAACGCAAGTGTTTTTCGCCTGTGCTCCCCATGTACACAGTTGTACCTCTTTAAAATGTGCACCAGTGTGAGAAGACCTGTAATTATAAAACAATCTGCAAAACATAGAAAGAAACAACAAGGCATTTGGAACTAAACCAGAGACAAAACCCCGTGGCTTTAGGACAATTAATTATAGGACGGCTCTGTGTAATTGACCTAACGGCTTTTCCAAGTTTTACAAAAGGAAGGGTTCAGACCTCTGCCATTCAGCTCTCCACAGTTTTAACCGTGACATTCCAAAGTTTTTTTGTTTTTTTCTCTCCTCTATCATGTCCCCAGTTGAACAAGTCTTTTTCGCACGCTAATATTTTCAAATCTGTTTAAGAAAAATCGTACAGTTTTCAACTTTTCTTTATTTTAAAAAAAAAAAAAAAAAGAAAAGAAATGTACTTGTGAACTCGTTTAAATGTTCCAAGTACACTCTGTCTCTGTCTCCGTCTGTTTGTCTGTCTGTCTGTCTCTCTCTCTCTCTCTCTCTCTCTCTCTCTCTCTCTCTCTCTCTCTCTCTCTCTTTCTCTCTCTCTCTCTCTCTCTCTCTCTCTCTCTCTCTCTCTCTTTCTTAGAATTTAGGCCAAGGCACTTTCAGTCATTGTCACCCTATGGAAAGAATCTGGAAAAGATTTTTCACAGAACTATCCAACAGTTTTTAAGGGTTCCCAGGGTACCAAAATGTTTGTGTAACTGTAGTAAGAGAGAGCGCTGTAACTTAAGGCGACAACCTTAACCTTGTGGAGGCTACATCATTGTGTCGTTTGTATCTTTGTGTAGCCAGTACCTGTGTGCTCCTATCTGATCCTGATATTGCTCAAAAGGGTCCACTGGACCTAAAG
The DNA here is from genome assembly GCA_036898135.1 of Oncomelania hupensis. NCBI lineage: Eukaryota > Metazoa > Mollusca > Gastropoda > Littorinimorpha > Pomatiopsidae > Oncomelania > Oncomelania hupensis. Next base: position 70,689,747 of record CM072515.1, read on the forward strand.
CAATAACCTTGTAATGTAGTGTCATCTGTGTGCTCCTTTGCCCATCTTTTCGTTACTCTTGTTGTATTTTTGTTGTTGTTGTTGCGTATCGTTTATTTGGATCTTTGCAGTCCGTGGACTCTATAAACAATGACTAACTAGCTAGCTGCTAACAATATATATGTGTTATGTTTGTATACACTTCAATTTTTCAGAGTGTGTGTTTCATTTATGAGTTTAGTTCTTATTGGTAGAACACTCGTTATGATCAGTATCACTTTTAGTTGATATTTAACGTTTTCATTTGAATTGAATTTGTATTGATCTACATTTGTGTAGGTAGGGAACTGGCATGAAGGATGTTTAGCGTACCACGCTTCACTATACATAGAACTCTGCTTACATGCTGCCAGCCTTATGGCCTTATCGGAAGGTTCGTTGAGGTTCATCAACCTTTATTCGAGTTCTTATATCCCGAACCTACGTTCGTGAACACCCTGGGTTCGAGATCTGCGAACCTCGATAAAAAGTTCGTGAACCTTCCACGAACCTTCCAATTAAAACCAGCCATTATCCAGTCAGTCTTATAATCAAAGGTAAACTTTTCAGAATATACTGTAGTTCCAATTCTTCATTGATGCAGGCTGGCAAGATTGCGAGATGCACGTGAAGGCGCTTTCCTGAAATAATAATATACAGTTCCCAAGGCATACAACTAAAGGCTACACTTTACTGCAGCATTAAACTCTTTTATTACTCGGCGTATGTATCAAAAGGCTGTAATAATAATAATAATAATAATAATAATAATAATAATAATAATAATAATAATAATAATAATAATAATTATTATTATTATTATTATTATTATTATTATTATTATTATTATTATTATTATTACAAAAAAGTCATGGTGGTATATTATACTTCGTTCTTAGTTGAGCCCGCAAGGGGAATTGCGCTTAATAAGAACACTTCATTATTATTATTATTATTATTATTATTATTATTATTATTATTATTATTATTATTATTATTATTATTAGTCAGTGTTGTCATGGACTGGTTCCCAGTCTACTCCTGCATTCCTAGCAAATCTTGGACGTTGTGATGAATGCTAATGTCGTCACTCTTTCTTTCTGTGCTGTTGCAGGACCTGCAAGCTGAAGTAGAGGCCCAACAAGGGGTGTACGAGTCTCTGACGTCCACAAGTAACCAGCTGGTGCCCACCATGCCTGCTCCAGATGCTCAGAAGCTGCAGAGCCGGCTGGAGGAGATGAACCGGCGATGGCTCCATCTCATGAGCAAGTCCATGGAAATCAGGTGGGTAAAATAGGAGAAGAAAAAGATGATGGTGATAATGGACAGAGGTGATAGAAATAATGGTAGTGAAAATGAAAATGGTTACAGATGATGATGATGATGGCTACTTCTCATAAAGAAGTTCATGGAAATCACTTTAGCAGATAATGTTGATGTAGCTGTTGTTGTTGTTGTTGTTGTTCCTCCTCCTCCTTCTTTTTCTTCTTCTTCTTCTTCTTCTTCTTCTTCTTCTTCTTCTTCTTCTTCTTCAAAAGATGAGGTCGGATCAAATACTCAACGAAAATACAGCAGCTATGCCACCGCGCCACCTTTTTCCTTTGTAATCTAAATGTTTAGTGATGGTGAAGGTGTAGGAAATCCGACAGACCCTCACACAAGCCATTGGACAACACGATGAAGTGCTCATAGTGGTAAAGAACGGAAATTCCGATGGTTTGGCCTCGTCACCAGAGTATCAGGCCTTGCAAAGACCATCCTGCAAGGCACAGTGCAAAGAGGCAGAAGACGAGGGAGACAGAAAAAGAGATGTAAGGATAACATTTGAGAATGGACTAGCTTAAAACTGAGTGAAGCCATGAGGGTTGTTGAGGACAGAGAAAGATGGAGTACGCTGATTAAACGATCATCTGTGGTGCCCCAACGACTTTTGAGTTACGGGATAGGATAGGAAAACGAGAACAACGACAGTAAATAATTTTGTTAAACTGTTAAATTGATCAGAGATGTGCTTCTTTGTTTCACCAAAGTAACTACATACGTCTTACTTGTATATATTATGTTGTATGCAGGGGTCGACTGGAAACCAGTGCAGAGCAGTGGCAGCACTTGCTACGAACGCTACAGACGCTGATAACGTGGGTGACACAGAGGCAACAGGAACTGCAAGAGCAACAGCCTGTTGGAGGTGACTTGGCAAGCGTCACCAGGCAGGCCAACGAGAATAGGGTCAGTTTGGTTGGTTACGATGATGATGATGACGACGACGACGACTACGGTGGCGGTGACGGTGACGATGATGATGATAAGATAAGATAAGATAAGATAAGATTTATTAGCCATATGTCAAATCAATACAATTTGTACACTAGGAATTTGCCTTGGTCAGCGAGCATGCATACAGTATTGGCACATTCACACATCTATTCTTAACACACATCACATTGTAACATTAAAACCAAACATGTTTACATGAAATGTTAACAGTAAACATCAAAATTCATAGCCGGTATGCATGCACTGTAAAAGATCTAAGATAGTTTAGTCCGATGACTGTGCAACTGCAGTCATTCCATTTACACTTAGCACTCAACTCCAGTCATTTCATTTACATTTAGCACTCTTATTGCACTTGGATAGAAGCTGCTATTCATTCTTTTTGTCCTTGCTTTAAGTGATCGAAGTCTTCTACCAGAGGGCAGGAGGTCAAACAGATGGTTACCCGGGTGCGAGGGGTCTTTGATTATGGCCTTGGCCTTGCGAATTATTCGCTCTTCAAAGAGTTTGTCTAATTTTGGGAGCTTACACCCCGTGATTCTGGCAGCAGTCTTGACTACCTTTTTCAACTCCTCCCTCTCCTCCTCAGTAGCACTGCCATACCAGTTCGTGAATGAAAATGTTAGTACACTTTCAATGATAGTTCTATAGAATTTAACAAGAATTGTGTCATTGATTCTGAATCTTTTAAGTTGCCTCAAGAAATATAAGCGCTGCTGAGCTTTCTTTTTCGTGAGCGTCACGTGGGGCCCCCATGTAAGGTCTTCAGATATTGTTGTCCCCAAGAATTTAAAAGACTTAACCTGCTCTACAACCTCGTTGTTGATGATAAGTGAAGTTGTGGGGGATTTGACTTTTCTAAAATCAACTACTATTTCTTTTGTCTTAGAAACATTCAAAATAAGATTGCTTCCCTCGCACCAACTCACCATCCGCTCCACCTCCCTCCTATAAACGCTTTCGTCACAATTTGAGATGAGTCCAGATATGGTAGTGTCGTCCGAAAACTTCACCACCACAACCGACTCATCACTCGATCTGCAGTCATCAGTAAAAATGATGATGATGATACACGCATATTTCATACACTATTATACTACATAACCAGCTATGTAGTTGCAAACTTTATTTTGGAGTTTGTTGTTGGTTGGTTGGTTGTTTTATTAACGTCTAATTCGTTGAAATGATAAGACGCACTCGCATGCACCCATGCCTATATTTTTCACACTCCTGAAGGTTACCCTTTTTGGGAAGAGTGATGACAAGAGGCTGAGTCCATGTGGAAGGCCACTCCCCAATGTGCCAGATCTTGTTACAGATAATGGTGAGGGCGTCAATCATCGCGTCTCCTCCTGCAATGGAGCAATTCTGCGGGTGTGTTGTCGACTCCCGCTGACTTCCCCTTCTTCAGCGATTGCACTGCTGCATTAACATCTTCTCGGAGAATTGGGAGGATTTCTTCCTCTTCTCTGTTCTGGGGACATCCTGGAACTGATGGGTCTCCGTTTGGTGTGTGGTTGTAAAGGTCAGAGCAGTGCTCTGTCCATCTATCCAAGACTTCTTGTTCTTCTATAAGGCATATACCAGACTTGCTTTGGATCGAGGAGACCTTGGGCTGTATAATACTTGTCAGCCACTTCACAGTCTTGTAGGCCTTCTTGCTGTTGTTCTTGTTCAGACTGTTCTCTATTTCCTGGCATTGATCTTCTATCCAGTTCTCCTTTTCTTTGCGCATGCCTTTCCGGATGTGATTGTTGATTTTTTTCGGTAGGCATCAGCTCCCTGTGAGGTGTGTTTGTTTTTTTCATCTCTCTTCGTTTATTACGCAGGTCCAAAAGTTAAGGTGTGGTCTACGGCTTCTTCTTTGGGCGGTGCTTGCCAAGGATCTCAGTGGCGGCATCTGTCACAGCTGAGTTGAAGGTGATGGTCATGGTGTTGACATCTACTTCACCAGCTCCCAAAATGAGCAGTGGTGCAAATTTCCCTCCAGTTGTGGCTTGGAATATTTCTGCCACCTCCGGGTCTTGCAGTTTGTCCAGGTTTGAGAATGACAATAGGCCTATCGCTTCCGAATTCCATTAAGGCCTAGATTTCGGCATCGATGTCGCATTCTGACGATTCGCTGTTTCGGATGATAAACTAAAAACGGCTGCCGGCGACTTCAGCCCTAAAGCATATGACGGGCAGTTCTCGTTGCTAGGCGCAGCTCGCATCATCTGCTTCGAAACGGCAGTCAGAGAATTAATTTTTTCGTTTAGATCTCGACTGATATTTTCCAGCAGGAAATTTGAGAACAAAGGGATGTCACGAGTTCTTTCTACTCGGAGATTGCACTTACTGCAGTAACAGCAAACTTGGTGGTGGTGTTTATAGTGATGGTCGTCGCATCGCTTGTTCCCGACTCCGTGCTGGTACCAACATCCATAGTTCCCTGCATCGTCTCAACTGATAGCAAAGAGGAGCTCACAGTACTCGTTTCGTCTTTTTTCATGTTTGTCGACTTCTTTCTTTGGATTCTAGTCTTGGCCATCTTCCTTTGATACTGATCAAAGCCTCACCGGAAAATAATTCTCTGGCTAGAGTTGGATAAAGCTTTCCGCATTCATGTTGGCGTAGGAATCTGGATTTTTTTGTGTTCTTCAGTAAAACAATATTCTAATAGTCACTGACCTTGTTGACACTTGACAGTCTCAAAATGTATTCTGTATTATTTTACTTTATTCAGACTCTGACAAATGGTTATCAATTTGATAGAATTATGGAGTTGTTTCTCCGCCTTGGCTGAGTATTCACAGTATCCTGAAGAAGAACAACAATTTGATAGAGAGACACAGCGATGTCCAAAATACAGTGGATAACTATTGTATTAATTGTTAAAATCCAGCGACTCTTCACGAGTGCAGAAGCCTTGGGAACTGCTGGGTTGGGGTATGTTTTACAAAAAAATGTAATATGTTCACATCATTAGCGCTAGACGTGACACTGACTGGGGTGGTTTTGAATGCTTCCCGGGCTGCTGCAAGGGAATCTGCAACTTTTCTTTCCTGCGAAAACTGTAGGTTTGAAATCATTAGATGCCAATCAGTCACACAAAAACAGTCAGTCAATGTCTGTGGAAACATTTAGGTTATATTAGGTGTAGAATCTTTTGAACCACTCGACCAAACACCAATAGTTTTGTTCTCCTGTTACATCTTGTACTAAAACCGGAATGTGTTCTTTTGTTGTAATGTTTGTTGTTTCTTTTGTTGTTGTTGTTGTTCAATTGCATCAATTTTTATTCATCATTATTATTTGTTGTTTCGTGGTTCTCAGCATCTCCAAAGCCAGCTGGACATCAAGCGGCCGTTGGTGGACCAGTGCCTGGACGCTGGACGATTTTACCTCCGGGAAGAAGGCCAGAACAGGCTCAATGAAGGAGCTGATACCGCTAAAGGTAAGCGGCAGTAGTAGTAGCCAGTGTCATTGTCATCTTCCTCATCATCACCATCCCCACCAACATCTGCTTCCCTATCATCTTTGTTATCCCCGCAGTCGCCACTGTCATCATCGTCGTTATCATCATCGTCATCATCATCGTCATCATCATCATCATTACCACCACCACCTCCACTGTCATCACCTCCACTGTCATCTTCTCCACTGTCATCATCATCCTCAGCAGCAGCAACACCAGCAACACAAAAGACCTATGTTGATAGAGTAGACATTGGGAGATAACATTTAGTGCAAGATTAACATTGTCATTATCATTATCTTTTTTACTTAGGCTTTTGACACTTTATTGTCTTTTTTTAATCGGGAAATTCTGCGCGACCTCCCCTGGTGAAGCCGTAGTCGCGGCCTGTGGTGCGCCTAAATCCAACCTACCTAACATTGGGTTTTGAAATTTTATCATTATTATTGTCATTACCATTATCATTGTTTTCAATTATCTTTTTTTTTGGTCATATTTGTCATCCAAAACAACGACAGCAAAATTATACACAGATGCCATTGATCTTAATTTGTTGATTAATTGGAATTAATTAATTTAATGTGATTTCATTATCACTTTATTTGTGAACAGACTTTAAATAAATCGAATTGATGCCATTGTTGGTCAAATGCAAATAAATTTAAGTATGGAGAAACTGCCACATGGAAGAATTAAGCGATACGTGTTTCTCAGCGGAACATTTTGCTAGTTTCCATATTTACTTCAACGATCCTCTTATTCAAAACGACTAGTGTCCTCACGATCGTCAGAGGGCAACTGAATATGTATTTTACAGCCATGCAAAACAAAAGCGCTAATATGAATTATAATAACAATCTTTATAATACAGTACTAGTTCTTTGAGTAATAACCAGTTATTATAAAATAACATAGATGAGTGAAACGATGACCCCTGATTGTTGAAGTAATGACCAGAGATGAAAAACTGTACACAGTTAAAAGAACCAACAAAAGACGCAAAACTTGACAGGGAAACAATTTGAAAGCTTTCTGTGACACTGCTGCTGGTATAGATGACGATTATAGCGATGTATGTATGTAGTGGTGCTGGTAGTAGTAGTAGTAGTGAGGACAAAACATGCTGTGAAGCCTTTGTGCTTGTCCTTTCTTTGACCAGTTTTATTACTTTATGGGCCTGATATGCGTGCACATTTTCCTACAAAATCATTCATCATAGCATTGACATACTTTTTGGTGACAGTTTATTATGCCTTTTTATCGGGAAATTCTGGGCCGCCTCCCCTGGGGAAGGCATAGTCACAGCCTGTTGTGCGCCCAAATCTAACCTACCTAACATTATTTGTGATTTTGAAATTTTGCTTGGGCATGGGGAGCAAACCACCGAGACGTTGCCCGAGTCAAAAGTAAATAATATTCGGAGAAACATAACGCCCAGATGCTGGATCGAACCCACACCTGTCTGGCGCCATTGGTTTCTGGCTTGTGGACAAGGCAAGTTAGTCCCGCCTTTGCCCACTTGGCCACAACGCTCATTAATACTTGTACGTATCGGGTCTTTTGCTGTGCAGATGAGGCAAGACGAGACGCGGACCAGCTGATAGGCAAGATCAGTCAGCAGGTCCAACAGCTGGACAAGCGATGGACGGACCTCAATCATGGCACCAGGCTGTGGCAGGGCAGGGTGGACGAAGTTTTAGAGGTCAGTAAACGATAATACAAAACACAGACAGATATGACAAGACATAGACAGCTATGGCAAGACATAGGCAGATATGACAAGACATGGGCAGATATGACAAGACAGACAATATGACAAGACATAAATATGACAAGAAACAGAGTTGACAAAGCATAGGTAGATATGGCAAGACATAGACATATAGCATAGACATATTTGATAAGATTGAGACAGATTATTTTAGTGTAAATAAGATTTCAGTGGGAATTTTGAAGTTGAAGAGATGCGCTAGAGTGTTGTGGTGCTTTTATTAATAATAATAAAAATACTAATGGGTACTATTCGCTCCTTAATCCTAAATCATACTCAAAGAGCGGAGATCTGTAACTAATGTGTCTTTTGCTGTGTTAATATCTTGTTAAAATTAACATTTTCATGTTATGGTTTTATTGTGCACAGAAAATGACACTGTTCCACGAAGCGATGGACGACCTAGACCAAAGGTTGACCACAGCGGAGAGAGAGAAGGTGTCTTGGCAAGGAGTTGGCGACATTCTTATCAAAGAATTGCAGCGAGAGATTGATACTACTAGGGTACGTTTACAATGCTGTGCAGTGCAACACAACACAATACAATACAACTTTATTGTCCGATATAAACCACGCCGTTTATACATGCAACAACATAAATTAAAAACTGAAAATATTCCACAATAAAAAGGGTCTGCCTACATGCAACTATTATTATTTATTGGTAATTGTAATAGGTGTAGCTGTAGTAGTATTAGTGGTAGCACTGTTGTTGTTTTTTTGTTTGTTTTTTTAATAGTGCATTTCCTCACATGAGCTTTTTGCTCGCTCAGCATGTATGTGCAGTTGAAACTCCTGACACTGTCGTGAATGTCAAGGGAGACAAATTGATGTGGAAAGATTTATTTCCCTTCTTCCACAATGAGCGGAAGATTTATCTCCCTTTTTAAATGCTTTGATTTTTATGTGGGTGGGATGCAGAGGCAACGTCAGTGAATGGCACAACTGTTTTGTTTTGGTTCGGGGGTGGGAAGAGAAGAGAAGAGTGGAAGGACTTGAAGTACGGTTGGGAGTTGGTTCCCCTACATAGTATGTTTTTTTTCTTATTTTCACTGGGGATCACATTGCAATCAAGAGGTAGATATGCTATAAGACTCAAAATATATCAATTGAAATACGTAAAAATTGGGTCTTCTTTGTACAGGCCTACCAGCAGAAGTATGCCCCACTTCAGGGAGAAATCGACAGCGTCAACGACCAAGCCAATGAACTTCAAGCTACCGACGTCATTCTGTCACACTTCAACGTCAGACGACTGGAAGACTTCAATACTAGGTTGGTATACTTTATGCGCACACACACACACACAAAAAGTTATTTACTTAATCGCTCATATAGCGCTTTTCCAGCACAAGAGCTGCTCAAGGCGTTGGACAGTACAGGATCTTAACTTAAGCCACCCGACCACCCACTTATGAAGATAACTATTGTTATTTGTATATGCAGCAAAGTTAAGATATCAGATAAAAATACATCATACATCTGTTCAGATTACATCAAGAGACCGGTCCTGATTTGGTTCGGAAGAGTCCGCTGGACCTAAAGCAATAATCATGTAATGTAATATGAGAATTATGTTAACCATGATGGTTATCACGTTTAAATTTTTATTTTTTTAAATTTTACTTTGCTACACAAGTTTACCGTAACAACTGCAGAACTGTAAATGATTGAAGCTGTATCAAGTATGACTAATGTTGATTTGGTGTTTGTTATGTAGGTGGAAAGCATTACAGATAGCGATAGAAGACAGACTGAAGAACCTTCAGGATGCTCTCCGAGCTTTTGGGCCCAACTCTCAACACTTCCTCTCTGGTAAGCTTGTGCCTGTTTCTGTGTGTTTGGTTTTTCGTTTGTTTTGCTTTTTAGGTTGACTGCTAAACCCATTGATTTGTTGGTTTGTAGGTTGGTTTTCGGGTTGGTCAGTTCCTGGTGTTTCTTGTAAACTGTTCAGACTGGAGGTTTGCAAGGTTAGTTTGAGCTAGGTTCCTCCCCTGTCCTGGACGCTGGTGCTCTTGCGGCAGCTGCACTTTGGCTGAGAAGGAAGTGTGAATTTCGCCTGCTTGTGATGATGAATTAAATCCTCAAAATCCAAAAAACAACATTCCAAAATATGATGCACATGTCTCTTAAGTTTAATGTAAAACGAGAAAATATAACTTAATAATAATACTGGATGGTATACGCGCCTTATTCATAAATCATACTCAAAGAACGGCGATCTGTAACCAACATACACGCTCACATATTACAGTCACTCCTACATACACAGCAAACACCCCTTGGGGTCATGAGCAATCTTGTCACTGTAGATTGTTCTAACCTATAAAGGGAACAGTGAAAGCCCCAGTTGAAAACCTGTCTTGCCTTTGTAGGCATGACTAATTCACTGCGGCAACAGTTCCCCCCGTTGGAGTGCCGGGGGTTTCAGTATAAATAATATCCCCACTTTCTGGAAATTTAGTGCTTTAAATTCCCACTGTCGCTGTCTCAGAGCTGCCAACCCCTATGGAACGTCCGTAGTTTCTCTGGAAAATGTTCTTTAATTCCGCAACTACGCCATTTCAAGAAATACTATGGAAGAAAAATTTCAAAGCATACCTATTTTTTTACAAGTATCGAAACAAAGCCGCGAGAGACGTAGGCCTACTAGGCTTTCGTCAATATCATAGACTTTCATATATAGCGCTTTGCGTGTGAGCTATTTTTAGCTCAGCAGCCACTGCGCGGTAGACTGAGAGAGAGAGAGAGATTTCTATCATTTTAAAAATAAATAGATTATTTTTTAGCTGTTCGTACATTTGCTACTGAAATTGAGCTAAAACTACTGATATTTTTCTTTGTTTGCTACTGAAATTTTTTTTAGGGGTTGGCAGCTCTGCTGTCTTCATCATTTGCTCTTTCCCATTCCTGATCTGTCCTATCACTCTGCTATACTTTCTTCTTCTTCGCTAGATCAATGACCTACCTTTTTTCTTGAAAACTCTTCCTGGACAAGACTCCTTGTTTGTGTATGAGGTCTGTTGGATCAGCTTGGGAATGTTGGACGCTTTCTGCCGGGTGGTCACTAGGGCTTCCTATGATTGTATTATTTCGCACTATAGGCATTTTATATGTATGTGTTTTGTTGATGATTTGTAATGATGGTTGTATTCTATTTTGTTTTTGTAACCGGGGTGTTCGCGTAGTTGAGGTCAACCCTCAGCCGTCCCCCGCGTGGGATGTCTTTATTGTAAAGTGACTGGCCGGTGGAGGGCATTCAATTTTCCCACTAGGGTTGTTTCGGCAGATCTTTTATGCGGATCGGGGGTTGTCCGGTCCTGATTTGGCTCGGAAGAGTCCGCTGGACCTAAAGCAAAAATAAATCAATCAATCAATCAATACACAGCAAACACACGTTCTTCACTCATACATGTGGTGTAAAGGAATGTCACTATTAGAAGACGGAAAGGAAATTGGATTTTTATTTGTAAACTTTGAGATTGACTGCATCCAATACCATTATTATTATTATACCGTAACTTCAAATAATTATTATTCAATATGGCTTCAAAAATTTGTTTTATTGATGTTGATGCTGCTGTATTCTTCTTGTCAGTTTGTAGAATATCATGTTTTCTTTTGTTTTTGTGTACTGTGAATTTATTTTGGATTAATAAAAGCAGTTGTTTGTTCCTGTTTATTGTGTTTACAGACTACAAGGCAATAGATACACATTATTATCCTCACTCCCTGGAATAAAAAAAAAAAAATCCAATGTCATCCATACATGAGGTGCAGTTTATTATAGAAGTGCTGCATGTTATCAGACGCATAACAAAATGGCGCACGTTTTAAATTAATCTGGACTTTGTTGGGACAGATTTTAGCTTTACAAGGGCCCAACGTATGTGACTGGGGTACGAGACTATTGAGGTCACCGAGGGTTTTCTCCGGGCACTCCGGTTTCCTCCCTCCATTCAATAATGGTACTGGACGCAGTCAATATAAAATTTCAAAAATAAAAAGTCGATTTTCATTCCGTCTTCCAATAGCGATCTCCCTACCTTTACACCACCTGTTTGAGTGATGGATGTGTATGTGTTGTGACTGTGTGTGCGTGTGAGGGTGGATGAGACAGGTGAGCGTGTATGTTGGTACAGATCGCCACGCTTTGAGCCTGACTGATTTGGGGAAAGGCGCGTATATAGCATCCATTATTATTATTATTATTATTATTATTATTATTTTTATTATTATTATTATTACATTTTTGGCACAACATGTTATAAGATCCATGGGATTGCCATTACATCACCTGTTTGAGTGAATGTGTGTTTGCTGCATATGTAGGCGTGTCTGCTACATTTGGGCGTGTGTATTGGTTACAGATCGCCGTGTTTGAGTCATGATTTAGGGAGAAGGCTTGTATAGCATTAATTATTCTTATTATTATTATTATTATTGTTGTTTTTGTTGTAGTTATTATTATTATTATTGGTGGGTCAAAGTCTAGGGAGGAAAGTATTACCTTGAAGTATTAAAAGTATGGTAGATATGATTGATTTTGTGTGTTGCAAGGGATGCTGTTTTGCTTGTTGTTGCTGTTAAGCTGCATGGACTGTGGTTTACGTTCTTTGCATTATAGGCCTACATGTTTGAAGAGCTTGTATATGTGCAAGTGCCAAAAGGTCGTTTTGAAACAGTATGCATTTTAAAAATGGAAATAAATGTGTATTTGAAATTATGTGTTTGTTGTAATTTGTGATATTGTAAGGATATATGTTAGAGAGATATATAAAATAAACTGATGCTGTCAATTGTAGAATTAGTATTAAAAAAAAAATAAAACAGTGAAAAAAAGGGGATTTTTTTGCGGTCCAGAAAGCTGTAAGTTATAGTTGCTCACATTAGAGTCTCTTTACTCATTTAAATGAAATAACAACTGGATAAAATTTTGTAGTTTGACTTACCGATGTTTAAGCACTTAAAACAGCTTAACAATTTATCTGTAACCATTTTTGAAATTATTGCATTATAGCCTAATTTTATTCACGGACGGTCGTTACATCAAATGTCAAAATCGTACTACTCTTTGCAGACAAAAAACCAATGCTTTAGTGAAGTTCCAGTCCTAATTTTGGAATAACCGAAGCGGAGAAATGTATGGCAAATACAAATATATTTTGTTTAAAGGATAAAACGAAATTCTTATAGGTAAAATATGGCAGAATATCTCACTTTTTAAAAAAATGTCAAAAAGTAAGACCGTTCATATTCGTTTTTTTATTTATTACTTTACGTTTTAAAACCCATTCCGACATTTTATTGATCACGTGACCAAAACAGAAAAGACAAATGGCGGCTATTTTAGCTGAGAGCAAGCTACGGGAAAAACGGGTGAAGTTTTCATAAAATGTCAAAAAATTTTCAACAGTACGACCGTCACACAGAAGTTTGATATGATCGTTTCTTCACTTGTGTAGAGTTGGATTGTACATTATGCTTTTATTTCGCAGTATTTTTGGAGGAAAGTGAAAATAAAAATGATCGGAAGCGTAAACATAATAAAGTAGAACAACCAATTGATGTTTTTCAGATCGACAGATGTCTAATATCGACCGTCACTTTTCATCAGTAACAAGTCAGAAGGATTTCTTTACCTTTGGCTGGAAAAAAAACATGTCCCTAGCAGTGATTTTCTAACTACAGATCGATAATCTAGGTTATCCAATTTGACAGACTCTTACAAGATCTGTGATGGCTATAATGTGATAAATAGGCCTAAATTCATTAAATAATCAGGTTTACATTTATTATTTTATTCAAATATTGTTTGTTTTATTTTTTATTTTTTCACCATTTTTCAAGTTGATACATTTTTTTACTGTTTTACTTAACTACATAATAATTAGTAAATATGCTGATAACATGAATGATTTGTCTTTTTGTCCTAAATGTGCACATTGCTTCATTATGTATGTCAACACTACTGACAACAGTGTCTCATGTAACAACCATCACAATGTTTTTCAATATCAACATTTTGTATTACTTGACAATGTTTAAATGTGTTTTATTTTGAAATGTGATCTAAATGTTTTAGAAACAAACATATCTTAAATCATTAAAGCAAATCATAACATACCCATGAAAACATTAAACCAGAGTTGCGTGATGGTTGTTACATCTGACATGATCATGTTCATATACTGCTTTTTGATATTTCATTCACTTTGGTTTTTTTATTATTTTTTCTTTCAATTGTGGAAGCTTTATTAATTTTAATAGTTTAAAGTTACACATTTCTTCCATCTTTTAAATTATGGGTGATTGAGGATGTCAATGTAACAACCGTCACGTTGTCAGTTTTTTTCACATACATGGCTTTATGTGAAAATTCCTTTAATGAGTTATCTTTTAATGCACATTTCCTTGAAGCCTATACATAAGACTTACAAAAAATGCAAATTATTATGTAATCAAAAACAATTTATTAAACTGCTTATACAACACGACCTTTTGGCACTTGCACATATATGTAATGTCTGTTACCATCCAAATCAAGCTTGAAGACTACTGTTGATTGTGCAGATGTCACGGTGTTTGACACTGTTGACTGTGCAGATGTCATGGTGTTGGATGTAGTCAAAACAAACGTCACTGCACTGATCTAAACTTGTTTGACATCAAAACTTCATAATTATATGAAATCTGTTTAAAATAATTACATTTATGTAATATTAGATTGTACTTTCTTAACAATGAAAACCGTTTCCTTTCTAAATGACATAAAGCCAAACAAAAATGCTAGCATTTCAATTTTACAGTAATGGGGAAACAAATGGATCAATACAGGAAAAGGAGATGAGGTGCTACAGAAGACTTCTGTGCATTTCCTATACCCAACACATCACCAACGTTGAAGTCCGACAGACCATCACACAAGCCATTGGACAACACGATGACCTGCTCACAGTGGTGAAGAAACGGAAACTCCGATGGTATGGCCACGTCACCAGATCATCAGGCCTTGCAAAGACCATTCTGCAAGGCACAGTGCAAGGAGGTAGAAGAAGGGGGAGACCGAAAAAGAGCTGGGAGGACAACATTCGAGAATGGACTGGTTTGACACTGAGCGAAGCCATGAGGGCTGCTGAGGACAGAGAAAGATGGAGTATGCTGGTTAAGCGATCATCTGTGGTGCCCCTACGACCTTCGGGTTATGGGACAGGATAGGATAGGACAGGAAAAGGATTTTAATTTGGACAAGAGCAAGATTGTTCCAAATGACCGTTCTAGTCTGTTAGTTTATTTATCCCTTTATCTCTTAACGTTATTATTAATGCTTTCTAAAACAAAACTCCAAATAATGTTCACGTAGCATATACGTTTTACGGTGAAATAAGTTCTGATCATTAGTAGCATCAAAGACTGATTCACCGTGGATGTATTATAATAAGATTGTACTTCTTTGCAATTCGTTGTCTGTCCTGGCTTGATTCCTTAGGGAACGCGTCTTCATAGAATGTAGCGCTCGCTTTCTCAGTAATGCTGACGATCTGTATTGGACATACAATGTAATATAATGTATTATTCTAAATGTTTGTGTATTTAATAATTATTCATTAAATCTTACAATTAAGTCTTTTCTCGCTTTTAAAATTAATGGCCACTCCCTGTCTCTGTCTGTCTCTCTCTCTCTCTCTCTCTCTCTCTCTCTCTCTCTCTCTCTCTCTCTCTCTCTCTCTCTCTCTCTCTCTCTCTCTCTCTCTTTCTCTTTCACTATCTTTCTTAATCTATGTCTGTCTGTCTCTCTCTTTATCTTTATCTCTATCTTTCTGTCTCTTTTTTTATCACTATCTTTCTCTGTCTCTCTGTCCTTCTCTGTCTCTCTCTCTCTGTCTGTCTCTCTGTCCTTCTCTGTCTCTCTCTCTCTCTCTCTCTCTCTGTCTCTCTCTCTCTCTCTCTCTCTCTCTCTCTCTCTCTCTCTCTCTCTCTCTCTCTCTCTCTCTCTCTCTCTCTCTCTAGCATGTTTGCAAAATAACATTTGTTCATCGAAATCCAACGTTCTTTAATTAATATCTTGTCATACTGATATTGGCAGTAGGCTGGTCATTCCTAAATAACGGCCATATCAATTGTTGTAATGTTAAAAATTCAAACTTTTAGTTTACATAAAAACGAAATTAAAACTCTTTAGTATTTGCCATCTCCCTCTCTTTCTCTCTCTCTCTCTCTCTCTCTCTCTCTCTCTCTCTCTCTCTCTCTCTCTCTCTCTCTCACTGTATGTGCGCCCTCATACGAGGTGTGCGTTGGACAACCCTTAGGTGCAGCGAGAGGTAGCAAAAATTACATAATAGAAGCGACGAAGACACTAGGCCTAACCATTGGTCAAGCTTGACCTTAACAGATGGGTCTTTTTTTTTCTTCTGTCCGCTGCTGATCCTCGCTTGTCAAGTTGGTCAGCTAATGCTCGTAGATAACCGCGCAGCCAACGGCAGCAGCATTACACCGCACTGGCCACTAGCAGTATATTACCAGGCTTCCTGCGTTGCTATCCACAATGAATGTGGACTTGTTGTATTTGGCGTTCAGGTTCTGTTATGGCTATTGTGGAAAAAGAGAGCCCAAGTCGAAGACTGTGTTTATTTTTGTCGAAAATGGGTTTACCTATAAACTTCGCATTGGTATATATTAAACAATGATACATTGGGTTTACTTCTAAACTTCGCATTGGTAAGCCTATATATTAAACAATGACACATTGGGTTTACCTCTAAACTTCGCATTGGTATATATTAAACAATGATACATTGGGTTTACCTCTAAACTTCGCATTGGTAAGCCTATATATTAAACAATGACACATTGGGTTTACCTCTAAACTTCGCATTGGTATATATTAAACAATGATACATTGGGTTTACCTCTAAACTTCGCATTGGTATACATTAAACAATGATACATTGGGTTTACCTCTAAACTTCGCATTGGTAAGCCTATATATTAAACAATGATACATTGGGTTTACCTCTAAAGTTCCCCGTTGGGGTGCCGGGGGTTTCAGTATATACTATCCCCACTTTTGGAAATTTAGTGCTTTAAATTCCCACTGTCGCTGTCTTTCTCATTTGTTCTTTCTCATTCCTGCTGTTTTCTATCAATCTGCTATACTATCTTCTTCTTCGCTAGACCAGTCACCTACCTTTATTCTTGAAAACTCTTCCGGGATAAGACTCCTTGTTTGTTTGTGAGGTCTGTTGGATCAGCTTGGGAATATTGGACGCTTTCTGCCAGGTGGTCACTAGGGCTTCCTATGATGTTATTATTTAGCAATGTAGGCATTTTATATGTATGTGTTTTGTTATAATTTTTAATGTTTGTATTCTATTTTGTTTTTGCAAACGTGGGTTCGATAAATTAAGAGTATAGCCCCAGCGTCCTCCGCGTGGGATGTCTTTATTGTAAAGTGACTGGCTGGTGGAGTGCCTTCAGTTTTACCACTAGGGTTGTTTCGGCAGATCTTTTATGCGGATTAGGGGTTGTCCGGTCCTGATTTGGCTCGGAAGAGTCCGCTGGACCTAAAGCAATAATCATGTAATGTAACCTCTAAACTTCGCATTGGTATTATATTAAACAATGATACATTGGGTTTACCTCTAAACTTCGCATTGATATACATTAAACAATGATACATTGGACAACTTGATGACAACATGGTATGGCCACGTCACCAGAGCATCAGGCCTTGCAAAGACCATTTTGCAGGGCACGGTGCAAGGAGGCAGAATAAGAGGGAGACCGAAAAAGAGGTGGGAGGGCAACATTCGAGAATGGACTGGCTTGACGCTGAGCGAAGCCATGAGTGTTGCTGAGGACAGAGACAGATGGAGTACGCTGATTAAACGATCATCTGTGGTGCGCCAACGACCTTCGAGTTACAGGATAGGATAGGAAATTGGGTTTACCTCTAAACTTCGCATTGGCATACATTAAACAATGAAAAAGTGAGTTTTCATTGCTCAAACCAACCTGCTAAATTTGGACTTCTCCATTTCTATTCGGAAAGAGTGGGTTTCCCTTGTTTAACGGTACGCCAATCCCCTGTACGATCTACTATATTTTAGCGCTACAACGGTGGTAGGTAGCGGTTGCTATATTATTCATAATAGGCGCAAAACCTACGGAATGTTTTGATTTAAGAAATAGGTATACTTTTGAAAGAGCTCTTGTATTCTTGTTGTTGTAAGGTAATTTGACTTTCCAACGACGCGACACCGACTGTGAGTGTTAAACGGATCTGTAGAGGGGACATGGTGGCCGTGGGTCCAGTTTAAGGGACAGTGGTTGTATAGAACCGTGAACGGCTGTTCTGTCGTAGTAACTGTTGATGAGGCACAAACAGGGGACAGATACGGGGAGTTGTAGAAGGGTGCAGATTGTAGAAAACAGGAAAAAAACAAATGAAGGTCTGCCGTCACAGTTGACAGTATGGCATTGCCTTACGCTTTGAATGGATCCTTTGATCCATTCTACACATAAATAGGAGGAAAAGCCAACATTTTTTCAAAGTGGAGATTGATATGAAGGGAGGAATGGGGGAGAAAAAGAAAAAACGAAAGAGTAAAGAGAAGGTCGGTTTTGTAGTAATATGAATAATTAAGAATGCAAGGATTTATGTAGCTGTACATGCTATTCCTGGTGCCATTCTTGTTGCTATAAGTATAACCAACAAAATGTCTCCGCCCTTGCTGTCTCTTACTTTCTTTGGTCTCTCTTCCGTGTAGTTCTTGTCAGTATGTACCGTCGTCCCAGTAATCGCCTTCTGCGGCTGCTGTTTTTTTTAATTGTTTCTTGTTTTGTTCTTGCTTTTGGAATAGACGAGACGGAGTGGTCTGTGGCATGACACTCACCACACTGCGCGGACTTGCTGCAGATGCACTTACAAGATTTTTACCTTTTGCTCTGACTTACTAGTTATGCATACTAATTAATTTATTGTGGCCAAACGTTTTGAACAGTTTTAATCAAATAGAACTTGTTGTTTTATCGTTGTGATTTTGGTTCAGAAAGTAGAAACCCAAACGGCACAAACATCTCAAATTGTCAGTTATTTGTGGATCTGGAAAATGCGCTGAGGTTCCCCCCCCCCCTTTTTTTTTCTACCTCATCTTCTCTCTTTCTTCCCTCCCTGCTCTTCGTTTCTTCTTTCCTGTCTCCCTCCCTCCCTTCCCTCAGTTCGAAGTGTGAAGTTTCTGTCATGTCCCGACTCCCCCCATGGTAAAAGGTCACAAGTAGCCATCAGTAAAGGGGACAAGCAGGCAGACGACATTGCAGCATAGACTGCCACTTTTCCCACTCTGTTAGTTTGAGAAGCTGTATAGGCTCTAAAGGCAAAAAAGAATGTTAGAAGCTGGTTTTGTTCACAATTCGGCATTTTATGTATGGGTTATTGTAAATGTTAATCGTGATGGTGAAAATCGCCTGAAAGCGAAGAGATAAGTGGATAAATCTATTGTTATGACGCTGTAAAAGTGTGGTGTAATGATGATGTATAGCTGCACCAATATGTGTACATAGAATTATCAGTACAACTTATGTTAATCTCATGAATAAAAATTGATACAACAACAAGAATCAACAAAATTCGGCATTTGTGTACAGGTTATAGTGAATGTTATCGTGATGATGAAAATCGCATTAACGCGAAGAGATTAGTGAATACTCCGTTCAAAGGTGTACTGTATATGAATAAAATCAATCAGTCAATCTTATATACAGCTTTTCCTGCACAATGCGTAATAATGATGTGTCGTTATACGCATGTTTGTACTTAGGTTCAGCACTGTTGGACAAGTTAGCTGTAGTTTTGTGCGAATGTCATCGTGATCATGAAAATCGCTTCACAGCGAAGAAGTAGCGAATAATCTGTTGAAGTTTAGCGGTGAAAGTGTACTACCGATATACTACTTTCTGTATAATGACTTCACAGTGGCGAATATTTTTTGGAACAACTCGCTTTTTTTAGATTTAGGACTAAGGTGGATTTCTTTTTTGTTTTTTTAATTTTAAAATTGCGTTGACTTGCATACAGATTTCCACGTTCGCTTGTTTGTTGCATTATGTTTTTATTTTTAATTATTATTTTGATTTTGATTATCTCCTTCAACCTTGTTGACTTTCATAATAAAAATGACGTCTTCACGAGGTCCCTTTTTTCCCACCCATTCCCCGTCGCCCAGGATTGCACTCAGCTGTTGTAAGCTTCATTTTTGCAGTGGGGCAACACTCATTGTGAATTTTAACAGGTTCTTTGGAGAGGGCGTGGTCAAAGTGGGTCTCTTTAATGTAGTTTCTGGTTACAGACGATATTTATCTTCCTTTAATCTATGCTGCATTTTATATTTTACAGCATTCCAATCCTTTCAGTCGCAATGCGAGATAATTTGCCAGGGGCTAACTAATTTTCATATATATGTTTTTGCGCTACAATCTCCTAGATGGCTTAGTTTGATTTGCTGTTGATTTTTTTTTCATAGTGCCGTTTGTGATGTTTAACGTGCTCAAGGCAAGTGGTAGAAATGAGAAAGAACTAAGTGTGTTCTTTTTTTTTTTAGGGCACAGTCACTAGTGATGTTCGTTATTGTGCTGTTATGTTGTTGATGATTGTCGGATTCGGAGGTTACAAAATTTGTGAAGTCTTAGTATTTGTAATATTGTAATTATGTTATTGTAGAAATAGTTTGTGTAAGGTAAAGTTCTACATCAAAACAACGCTTTGAATCACAGTAACAGCGATAGATGTTCGCGTTATGAATCTGTACCTAGTAGTAGTAGTAGTAGTAGTAGTAGTAGTAGTAGTAGTAGTAGAAGCAGCAGCAGCAATAGTTAGTAGTAGTACTGAAGTAGTAGCATCAGCAACAGTAATAGTTATCACAATCCATTCCTACAAAGTGCAAAGTGTAATATAGGCAGTGTTTTAAACTTATTATGTTCATACTCGTTGAATTCAAAGTTTGGAATGTTTCATAGTGATATCGTCGGTGTAGGGTAACTCCTACATCGTAGCTACTCCCGTGAGAAGCGATTTAAAGATTTAAAAATTAACATTAATCTATGGAGCTAAAGGTGTGTCACACTATTTAATAATAATAATAATAATAATAATAATAATAATAATAATAATAATAATAATAATAATAATAATAATAATAATGCTAAGGCTAAGGCTATAATTATAGAGGCAAGTCAGCGTATTTCTACTTTTTAAAAATATATTTATTTATTTATTTTGTTTTGCTTTTGTTTTTAGAGTTAATCTGTGCAACGTTTTGAAAATTCAAATATAAATATTATGTTTTGGAGTGGGAACTGTTTTGACATCCCCAGTTCGCTAATCCTAGTCATAGCAACGATGAACTTTTTGCCCGTAGGCAAAGTTGTTTTTTTTTATGATTCATCGACTGTGTAAAATAATATTAAAAAATCGGTTTGTTACTGAGATATTTGGTGTGAAGTTTTCCTCAATTTGAGTTTCCCAGTTTGGAGTCATATTTATGTATGTGTCGGTAAATTAGAATTCGGATTTTAAGCTGATAGCTCTGCAGTTTTTATGCTTCAAATACACTCTATAGCGTTTTCATATTTTTTTTTCTCTTTTAAAAAGAAATTGAGATTGGGCTGATATTTTGCATTGATATTCTGGCATTGGCATCAAACAAAAGTGTGAAGTTTGCAAATAGCATGGCATGTGGTCATTGCATGACTCGAATAAACAATGACACGTAGGGACCACTTGCCGCTTGCCTTTGTATTGTGTTTGCCTGATTGTGTACAGTCTAAACTGTAGTAGGCTTACTTAGCGTAATAGGGCACTGACCTCAAGTCCTCCCCACTACTTTCAGTGGTCAACTACTATAATGTTTGAACCTTGTTACTGTCTAATCCCAAAATGTATAAACCGTTTAATGTCCTCTCTCTCTCTCTCTCTCTCTCTCTCTCTCTCTCTCTCTCTCTCTCTCTCTCTCGCTCCCTATCCTTCCTTTCTTCTCTCTCACCCCTTGGGGTCATGAGCAATCTTGCCACTGTAGATTGTTCTAACCTATAAAGGGAAAAGGGAAAGCCCCAGTTGAAAACCTGTCTTTCCTTTATAGGCATGACCGATTCACTGCGGCAACAGTACCCCCTTGGAGTTGTTGTTTGTAGATTATAGTCACACGACACTTTCGCATATAGGTGACTACTGGACTGATTTATACTGACACCAGCGGTAAAGGGGAAAATAATATGATCACACGTTGACCAATCCGGGATTCGAACCAGCGACCTTTCGGTTACTAGCAAGACGCTCTTCCCAACTGAGCTACCCGGCCCCTCCCCGTTGGAGTGCCGGGGGTTTCAGTATAAATAGTATCCCCACTTTCTGGAAAATTGAGGGGCCGGGTAGCTCAGTTGGTAAGAGCGTCTTGCTAGTAACCGAAAGGTCGCTGGTTCGAATCCCGGATTGGTCAACGTGTGATCATATTATTTTCCCCTTTACCAACAACTGGCCCGCTGGTGTCAGTATAAATCGGTCCAGTAGTCACCTATATGCGAAAGTGTCGTGTGACTATAATCTACAAACAAACAAACTGGAAAATTAGAGTGGTGTTTCACCCGTCCCCTATACGCTTATGTGTCCGGGGACGTTAATCTACAAAACTAACAAACTAACTGGAAATTTAGTGCTTTAAATTCCCACTGTCGCTGTCTTCCTCATTTGCTCTTTCCCATTCCTGCTCTGTCCTATCACTCTGCTATACTATCTTCTTCTTCGCTAGATCAATGACCTACCTTTTTTCTTGAAAACTCTTCCTGGACAAGACTCCTTGTTTGTGTATGAGGTCTGTTGGATCAGCTTGGGAGTATTGGACGCTTTCTGCCGGGTGGTCACTGGGGCTTCCTATGATGTTATTATTTAGCAATATAGGCATTTTATATGTATGTGTTTTGTTGATAATTTATAATGATGTTTGTATTCTATTTTGTTTTTGTAACCGGGGGTTCGAGTAGTTGGGGTAAAGCCTCAGCCGTCCACTGCGTGGGATGTCTTTATTGTAAAGTGACTGGCCGGTGGAGGGTGTTCATTTTTCCCACTAGGGTTGTTTCGGCAGATCTTTTATGCGGATCGGGGGTTGTCCGGTCCTGATTTGGCTCGGAAGAGTCCGCTGGACCTAAAGCAACAATCAATCAATCAATCAATCCTTACCTCTCACCCCAACACCACTCCCCCTTCCCCTCCCCTCCCCAATAAAGAACAAGGGTGTTTAGACATCAAAAGCACAGGGCCTCTCACAAATCGTTAGACGCGAAGAAGGTACAGACAGCAGTAGGTATTGCGGCGAGATTACCCCCCAAAAAATTAGGCAATCGGGTTTCAGATTCAGGTTTCAGGGACACGCCGCTCATTCACCATTACATTAGCGCTGTTTAATGTCAGCTGTAGCGGTTGCTTTTTCTTAAGCTTGAACTCTTGGCTCGATACATTGGAATTCTTTTACAAATAAAGGCAGTTGTTCAGCGAGGTGTTTTTTTAATTGTATTATTCTTTGCGATACATTGTTTATCACAGTCGACTTGTAGTTGGTGACTGTGTGTGTGTGTGTAGAAAGTTTGTGATCATCAGAAAATTGTGTTCATAACTTGCTAGATATACGTTTTTGTGTTGTGAGTGAGAGAGAGAGAGAGAGAGAGAGAGAGAGAGAGAGAGAGAGAGAGAGAGAGAGAGAGAGAGAGAGAATTGGTGGATTTCTTGTGACCTTTTCTGGATGGGCTATTATCATTGTGCGTTTCGTCTACTTTTCGCTGCTCAAACTTTACTAGCTTCCAACTGGCTGTTGTAGTATGCATGTTGTGCATGTGGATAGGTCGTCACCTCGTCGCTTGTTAATTCCTGCATGATTGTGAATGCGTTGGATTGAGTTGTGTTGGTGCTAAATGTGAAAATAAGCCATGGCGGAGGAGCCTTCCCTGAACGTCAAACTACTCAGTTGTTCCCCTTTACCCAACAAAGGTAATGATGGCCAATGTTTTGAGAAAGTGTTTGTTGTTTTTGTATCCCGTCAAGCGCTGCCGATGGCTGGATGGGATATTGTTTTCATTGTTTATTTATTTATTTATTTATTTTGTGTGTGTGTTTGCTTTTAATAGTTGGTTGCGCGTTAATTGCATTCAAAAGTTAAAGTAGGTATGGTGTTTATATTGGTAACGTGTGACAAATTTAAAAATGGTGATGAAGTCTACACGGGAAATGGAAACAAAAAGTCGCCTATACTTATAATTAACGAACGTGCGCGCACGCACGCACGCGCAAACACACACACACACACACACACACACACACACACGTTAAGTTTGCTCAATCGATCAAGCTAGTCGTTACATTTACGACCAGGCCACACAGTGAATAATCAGTTACTCTATTTATTAAAACCTATTGGCCACCTGGTGCTTTGTTTGAAGTGAAGCGTAATATCTTCCCTTGTTTTAAACACCGCGTTGTGTCTTTCAATAAAAGCATAAATTAACGAGTCTTTCATGTGGTTGCTAATGAGCGTTTGTATTGGTACAGACCCAGCAATTAGACGAACCAATATGTCATGCTCACAGTGGTGGGAGGACAATATTCGAGAATGGACTGGCTTGACACTGAGCGAAGCCATGAGGGTAGCTGAGGACAGACAAAGATGACGTACGCTGATTAAGCGATCATCTTTGGTGCCCCAACGACCTTCGAGTTACGGGATAGGATAGGATTGGTACAGATCGCAGTCCTTCTGAGGAAGAGCTCATAGACAGAATCCATTAGTAGTAGTAATAGTCTTCTTCTTCTTCTTCTTCTTCTTCTTCTTCTTCTTCTTCTTCTTCTTCTTCTTCTTCTTGTTGTGTTGTTGTTGTTGTTGTTGTTATGGTTACTATTATTACTGTTATCAATGTTGGTTGTTATTGTGTTGCAGTGTCTGTTGAGGATCCATGGGAACGAGCAGTGGCAGGGAACAAGGTGCCTTATTACATCAAGTGAGTATCCTGTCCTTCAATCTACACACCAGCTCCCCCGATCACCCTCTTCCTTTCGCCTCTAACCCAATCACCACGACCCAGCTTTTCTCTTCCATACACCCTTCTCTCTCTCTCTCTCTCCTTCTCTCTCTCTCTCTCCCCTTCTCTCTCTCTCTCTCTCTCCTTCTCCCTCTCCCTCTCTTTCTCCTCCCATCCTCTCTCTCCTCACCACCTTACCCCCTGTTTTTCAGTCGTTAATCATTTACTTAGAGCATTGTGAATTAGTTATAATTAACTGATTAGTTCTGTGGTTTATTTTGGGCTTTAACTAGTACTTTATGTATTTAGCAAATTTCGTCAGTTTTTGTCGGATATTTTAATTAATTCTTTTCTTTTGGCAGTTTGTTGTTTACCGGTAGTGAAAGTACTTACTTTTATATAATATATATTTAGCAATGCAATTGTAATTTATTGTGTATTGTTTAATTAGTTAGCCGTTCGTTTTTGTTGTGTGGTTATTTTGGTTTGAGGTTCTGATATCCGGCATATTTGTTTGTGTGTGTGTTTTATTGAGTTTACAGTTTGGTTAGTGTTGTACTTACAGTGCAAGTTGTGTAGGGACATACTCAATAAGCAATCGCTTTCGTGTCATACTATTTCTTGCGTTTCTTGTTTTATTTTTTTGTAATAATTGCCCTCACCCACCCTCTCACTGTCACCCACTAATCCATCTCGCTCTCTCCCCCCCCCTACCCCCCACCTCTCCCTTTGTCCGTGGATACGGGATAGCTCAGTTGGTAGAGCGGCGAACTCGTGGTACAAAGGTTGCGGGTCCCATTCCCGGTGGCCCGGACATTGGCTGTGAGCACTGGCCATCTTACTGTCGCTATTAGTGTGATGGATGTTTCACTGTACAGTTTTCCCTTCTCCCTCATTTCCCGGTCTCCTAGGATTGTGCTCAGTCGTCTGAGCGTCAGACTGTGCGGCCAAGACAGCAAGCGGACGCCTCGTGTGGCTTGAGTTGGATCTTGTGTCGGCCAGCGCCTTGAGCAGCTCTTGAGCTGGAAAAGGGATGTAACAATGGTTCAAATAATTAATACCCCCCTCACTTTCATCCACTAAACCCACTTCACTCTCCCCTCAATCCCCCTCCATTCTCCCATCCCACCCCTCTCTCTCCACTGTCATTCACCACCCCACCCCATATCTTTCTCCACTGTCATTCACCACACCACCCCCTATCTTTCTCCACTGTCATTCACCACCTCACCCCCTATCTCTCTCCACTGTCATTCACCACCCCACCCCCCTATCTCTCTCCACTGTCATTCACCACCCCACCCCCTATCTCTCCACTGTCATTCTCCACCTTACCCCCTATCTCTCTCCACTGTCATTCACCACCCCACCCCCTATCTCTCCACTGTCATTCACCACCTTACCCCCTATCTCTCCACTGTCATTCACCACCCCACCCCCTATCTCTCCACTGTCATTCACCACCTTACCCCCTATCTCTCCACTGTCATTCACCACCCCACCCCCTATCTCTCCACTGTCATTCACCACCCCACCCCCTATCTCTCCACTGTCATTCACCACCTTACCCCCTATCTCTCCACTGTCATTCACCACCCCACCCCCTATCTCTCCACTGTCATTCACCACCTTACCCCCTATCTCTCTCCACTGTCATTCACCACCTTACCCCCTATCTCTCTCCACTGTCATTCACCACCTCACCCCCTATCTTTCTCCACTGTCATTCACCACCTTACCCCCTATCTCTCTCCACTGTCATTCACCACCTTACCCCCTATCTCTCTCCACTGTCATTCACCACCTCACCCCCTATCTTTCTCCACTGTCATTCACCACCTCACCCCCTATCTTTCTCCACTGTCATTCACCACCTCACCCCCTGTCTTTCTCCACTGTCATTCACCACCTCACCCCCTGTCTCTCTCCACTGTCATTCACCACCTCACCCCCTGTCTCTCTCCACTGTCATTCACCACCTCACCCCCTGTCTCTCTCCACTGTCATTCACCACCTCACCCCCTGTCTCTCTCCACTGTAATTCACCACCTCACCCCCTGTCTCTCTCCAATGTCATTCACCACCTCACCCCCTATCTTTCTCCACTGTCATTCACCACCTCACCCCCTATCTTTCTCCACTGTCATTCACCACCTCACCCCCTATCTTTCTCCACTGTCATTCACCACCTCACCCCTTATCTTTCTCCACTGTCATTCACCACCTCACCCCCTATCTTTCTCCACTGTCATTCACCACCTCACCCCCTATCTTTCTCCATTGCCATTCACGACCCAACCCCACAACCCCT
Organism: Oncomelania hupensis; assembly: GCA_036898135.1. Classification (NCBI taxonomy): domain Eukaryota; kingdom Metazoa; phylum Mollusca; class Gastropoda; order Littorinimorpha; family Pomatiopsidae; genus Oncomelania; species Oncomelania hupensis. The sequence goes on from CM072515.1 coordinate 70,716,639, forward strand.
CCACTCTTACACACCAGCCCACCTCTTCCCCATGTTCACTAGCTTCAATTTTTCCTCCACTATATTTTGATGAATGTGTTTGTCTTGGACGGCCTATACGGTGCATACATGGTCTTACTCTTAATATTATAGTTATTGGGCTTTAACTGTCTGATGCCACGAGGCTGTGTGGTGTGTCAACCTCAAGAGTTTAAATGTGTTCTTGACTTCAGAAAGCAGGAAGATAGAATGGGGTAAAGAAGCAAGGTCATAGGCACCTAACACAAAGTATTAATTTCAAATTAAATTAAAATACAAACAAAATGCCTACACGTTCCATGGTACTTAATAAAACCCGGGTTTATTCTAAGGTAGAAAATAACACTTGTCAGATGCAAAGTTATAGGCACCTAACACAAAGTATTTATTTCAAAATAGAATACAAATTAACTGCTACTAAGTAAGAAAACTGTGTTTATTGAAGTTGAGAATAAAGCTATTGGATGCAAGGTCATAGGTACCTAACACAAGTGTTTATTTGAAATTAAATTAAATACGAACTAACCAACTATGCACATAATTACTAAACAGGGTTTAACGAAAAGAAGTTCAGAATGAAAACGTTATCTTCCAGCGTGATGCAAAGTGTAAGGTGCTAAAATAAATCTTATGCTTTTTCATTTGTTTGTTTTGTTCATTTGTTTTATTTATTAACATTTTAAAACAGTCCTAGTCTACACATCCATTCACGTTACCTTTCCACGTGCCATGAAAATATACACCCTATGTTTTCTGTTTCATAGTGAATCTGTTGTTCTTGTTGATATTCTTCTTTTTTGGCTTTTTAAAAAATTGTCTACTGTTTTATTTATTCATCTATGTCATGCATAATATATATTATATATCTTTTTTTCCCCCTTAAATTTTTGCCCAAGTTCAAAGAAGACTAGTTCCCTTTTTGACTCTTTCTATCGTTGTCACTAATTCCATTCATAATTTTAGCTATACGACATTCTATGACCCTCTTGTTGCTTTTCAGATAAATTTGATATATTCAGTTTTGCTGCAGTTTTTTTTTTTTTACATTGTATTATTATATTTTTTTTGTTGGTGGTAATTTGTATGAAGATGAGCTGGGTTGTATACGTCAATTTTATTGATTTGCGAATTGATTTTCTCCAAAGGAATGTACAATGTGTGTTACGATTGAGACGCGCAAGATAGATCCCGATGATTTTGTTTCGCCAAGTATGCAATGGTAGCGTGTATTTACCTTTGATTTGATTTTGCATTGTTGCTAGAAGAAGCTTAGTATAATGTTGATAATTTTCGTCGGCCAATATTGTTGAGAATTTTCTGGAATTACTTGTTTATTATCGGTCGAAGCGTCCAGATATTATGGGTCGAATCATGTAGATTCGAGAGGCTATATAAGTAATGCACTGTCTGCTTGTAAGGATGATCTTCGTAGTGATTTTCGGAAAGCGATCTGGTACGCAGTTGGTGATGCTTGCAGAATGAAGTTGGAAAACTTTTGCCGACTCATGCCTTGTTGCTTGAGTGAACAGGCTGCGTGGATAAACGAATTCGAATTACTCTTATCAAGATTCAAGCACTGGGGCTGACTCGGCCATCGTTAAATAACCAACGCCAACATAGTCAACAATATGTAGACATGAAGTAATAACTCAGCGTTCCAATTAAGGTCTCCTGTCAAAGTTACCAAGTAGCACACTGCCTTTATCCGTCGAAGGTAATACCATCCTCCACTCTGTATAGCAGGACCGCTGTTTCAATTACAATAGGCGCAGAATCACGGTTCAAAGTGTTAAAACCATAATTATGTATTCTAAACGTGTCACGATATGCAGAGCTTCTGGTGTTTGTTTATTGGGCTCTTCAGGTGTTCTTTTGTTTTTTTAAATTTTTAAATGTCAACAAGAATGGTAAATCATGCTGATGGCAGCACTTTGTGGCCGTGGAAAGGTCACTGCAGATTGTTAGCAGTCTTTTTATCACGTAGTACAAGTTTGTTGGCATTCGTGTTTTTACTTTCAATACAGTTACATGCATTCATTTATTAAGTGCGAGAAGTATAACTGCATGATAAGTGTGTGTGTGTTTAGAAAGTGTTGGAAGACATAAGAGTGTAAAGGGTGTTCTATTTCATGCTGGGTCTTGTTAACAAGTCCTAGAAAGTTCTAGAGCTAGTGACATGATTTCAACAGAGGCTTGTGTACAACGTTCGAACCGCTGTTGGCGTGTTCCCTTCTCTCTGCCTCTGTATATCTCTCTGTCTCTCTCTGTCTGTCTCTCTGTCTCTGTCTCTCTGTCTGTCTGTCTGTCTGTCTGTCTCTCTCTCTCTCTCTCTCTCTCTCTCTCTCTCTCTCTAATCCCCGTCTCCTCTCACTACGTTATTATCATGTTTATATATGATTTATGTTGTGTTGCAGTCACATCACAGAGAAAACCCAATGGGACCATCCGCAATACACCATTTTAATGGACGATCTATGTAGGTTGTCTTCCTTATATCCTCCCACCCAAAGCCCATCGTCAGTAATAACAAACAAACATGGACCTAAGCCAAAGGAGTGCTAATGTTAACAAAGACGAGACAAAACGACGCGATGCAATTGTTCGAGCGAAGCTCTATTTCACACACAAGAGACTACAAAACAATTCTTCCCAACAGAACTCCAACAAAGAAAGAAATTATATTTACTATTTAGAAACAAGGAGACGGAAAAAAGAGCTTAGCTCAAACATGTGCATTGTGTGTGTCGTCTTGTGTTTGTCAAAATGAGCGTTCCTTTGGCTTGTGCTGCTGTGGACATACTTTGTTTCTCATTGTTGTAACTTTTGAATGAACGTTGAAGTTTAACGTCTACACCCACCCATTGGCGATGCATATGGCAGACGGGGATAACCATCCCAGGGAACATGGGGTTGAGACGAAATGAACACTGAACCACCCGAGAAATCATTGTTAAAATGGACGGTGAAAAATGACCATTTTAATTTTTTGCCTATCACGGGATTCGAACCTGGGTCATCGGTGTCACTTTTCAATGCTGGCAGTCCTAGGTTTTATCCTAACCTCAACAACACCTGACCAAATGATTTAGGAAAGACGTTTAGTGTCAAATCAGCAATAGTCTGTCCCCTTGCCGAATATTTGTGTAGCATTCTTTTAGGTTCTTTGTGTGTGCGCACTTGTCACACTGCAGAAAGACGGGAGAACAAAAAGGAAGTTTGGGGGAGGGTGGGTGGAGGGGAGGACGAGGTGAGAGAACAAAATGTTTGTGATAAATAATGGTAGTAGTAGTAGTGTGGCAGTGTGACTGGAGCTTAATGGTAGTAGTAGTGTGACTGGAGCTTAATGGTAGTAGTAGTGTGGCAGTGTGACTGGAGCTTAATGGTAGTAGTAGTGTGGCAGTGTGACTGGAGCTTAATGGCAGTAGTAGTGTGGCAGTGTGACTGGAGCTTAATGGTAATAGTAGTGTGGCAGTGTGACTGGAGCTTAATGGCAGTAGTAATGTGGCAGTGTGACTGGAGCTTAATGGTAGTAGTAGTGTGGCAGTGTGACTGGAGCTTAATGGCAGTAGTAGTGTGGCAGTGTGACTGGAGCTTAATGGCAGTAGTAGTGTGGCAGTGTGACTGGAGCTTAATGGCAGTAGTAGTGTGGCAGTGTGACTGGAGCTTAATGGCAGTAGTAGTGTGGCAGTGTGACTGGAGCTTAATGGCAGTAGTAGTATGGCAGTGTGACTGGAGCTTAATGGTAATAGTAGTGTGGCAGTGTGACTGGAGCTTAATGGCAGTAGTAGTGTGGCAGTGTGACTGGAGCTTAATGGTAATAGTAGTGTGGCAGTGTGACTGGAGCTTAATGGTAGTAGTAGTGTGGCTGTGTGACTGGAGCTTAATGGTAGTAGTAGTATGGCAGTGTGACTGGAGCTTAATGGTAGAAGTAGTGTGGTGTGGCAGTGTGACTGGAGCTTAATGGTAGTAGTAGTGTGGCAGTGTGACTGGAGCTTAATGGTAGTAGTAGTATGGCAGTGTGACTGGAGCTTGATGGCAGTAGTAGTAGTGTGGCAGTGTGACTGGAGCTTAATGGCAGTAGTAGTGTGGCAGTGTGACTGGAGCTTAATGGTAGTAGTAGTGTAGTGTGACTGGAGCTTAATGGTAGTAGTAGTGTGGCAGTGTGACTGGACCTTAATGGTAGAAGTAGTGTGGCAGTGTGACTGGAGCTTAATGGTAGTAGTAGTGTGACTGGAGCTTAATGGTAGTAGTAGTGTGACTGGAGCTTAATGGTAGTAGTAGTGTGGCAGTGTGACTGGAGCTTAATGGTAGTAGTAGTGTGGCAGTGTGACTGGAGCTTAATGGTAGTAGTAGTGTGGCAGTGTGACTGGAGCTTAATGGTAGTAGTAGTGTGACTGGAGCTTAATGGTAGTAGTAGTGTGGCAGTGTGACTGGAGCTTAATGGCAGTAGTAGTGTGGCAGTGTGACTGGAGCTTAATGGTAGTAGTAGTGTGGCAGTGTGACTGGAGCTTAATGGTAGTAGTAGTGTGGCAGTGTGACTGGAGCTTAATGGTAGTAGTAGTGTGGCAGTGTGACTGGAGCTTAATGGTAGTAGTAGTGTGACTGGAGCTTAATGGTAGTAGTAGTGTGACTGGAGCTTAATGGTAGTAGTAGTGTGGCAGTGTGACTGGAGCTTAATGGTAGTAGTAGTGTGGCAGTGTGACTGGAGCTTAATGGTAGTAGTAGTGTGGCAGTGTGACTGGAGCTTAATGGTAGTAGTAGTATGGCAGTGTGACTGGAGCTTAATGGTAGTAGTAGTAGTGTGGCAGTGTGACTGGAGCTTAATGGCAGTAGTAGTGTGGCAGTGTGACTGGAGCTTAATGGTAGTAGTAGTGTGACTGGAGCTTAATGGTAGTAGTAGTGTGACTGGAGCTTAATGGTAGTAGTAGTGTGGCAGTGTGACTGGAGCTTAATGGTAGTAGTAGTGTGGCAGTGTGACTGGAGCTTAATGGTAGTAGTGTGCAGTGTGACTGGAGCTTAATGGCAGTAGTAGTGTGGCAGTGTGACTGGAGCTTAATGGTAGTAGTAGTGTGGCAGTGTGACTGGAGCTTAATGGTAGTAGTAGTGTGACTGGAGCTTAATGGCAGTAGTAGTGTGACAGTGTGACTGGAGCTTAATGGCAGTAGTAGTGTGGCAGTGTGACTGGAGCTTAATGGCAGTAGTAGTGTGGCAGTGTGACTGGAGCTTAATGGTAGTAGTAGTGTGGCAGTGTGACTGGAGCTTAATGGTAGTAGTAGTGTGGCAGTGTGACTGGAGCTTAATGGTAGTAGTAGTGTGGCAGTGTGACTGGAGCTTAATGGTAGTAGTAGTGTGGCAGTGTGACTGGAGCTTAATGGTAGTAGTAGTGTGGCAGTGTGACTGGAGCTTAATGGTAGTAGTAGTGTGGCAGTGTGACTGGAGCTTAATGGCAGTAGTAGTGTGGCAGTGTGACTGGAGCTTAATGGTAGTAGTAGTGTGGCAGTGTGACTGGAGCTTAATGGCAGTAGTAGTGTGGCAGTGTGACTGGAGCTTAATGGTAGTAGTAGTGTGGCAGTGTGACTGGAGCTTAATGGTAGTAGTAGTGTGGCAGTGTGACTGGAGCTTAATGGTAGTAGTAGTGTGGCAGTGTGACTGGAGCTTAATGGTAGTAGTAGTGTGGCAGTGTGACTGGAGCTTAATGGTAGTAGTAGTGTGGCAGTGTGACTGGAGCTTAATGGTAGTAGTAGTGTGGCAGTGTGACTGGAGCTTAATGGTAGTAGTAGTGTGGCAGTGTGACTGGAGCTTAATGGTAGTAGTAGTGGTGTGGCAGTGTGACTGGAGCTTAATGGTAGTAGTAGTGTGGCAGTGTGACTGGAGCTTAATGGTAGTAGTAGTGTGGTGTGGCAGTGTGACTGGAGCTTAATGGCAGTAGTAGTGTGGCAGTGTGACTGGAGCTTAATGGCAGTAGTAGTAGTGTGGCAGTGTGACTGGAGCTTAATGGTAGTAGTAGTGTGGTGTGGCAGTGTGACTGGAGCTTAATGGTAGTAGTAGTGTGGCAGTGTGACTGGAGCTTAATGGTAGTAGTAGTGTGACTGGAGCTTAATGGTAGTAGTAGTGTGGTGTGGCAGTGTGACTGGAGCTTAATGGTAGTAGTAGTGTGGCAGTGTGACTGGAGCTTAATGGTAGTAGTAGTGTGACTGGAGCTTAATGGTAGTAGTAATGTGGTGTGGCAGTGTGACTGGAGCTTAATGGCAGTAGTAGTGTGGCAGTGTGACTGGAGCTTAATGGCAGTAGAAATGTGGCAGTGTGACTGGAGCTTAATGGTAGTAGTAGTGTGGCAGTGTGACTGGAGCTTAATGGTAGTAGTAATGTGGCAGTGTGACTGGAGCTTAATGGTAGTAGTAGTGTGGCAGTGTGACTGGAGCTTAATGGTAGTAGTAGTGTGGCAGTGTGACTGGAGCTTAATGGCAGTAGTAGTGTGGCAGTGTGACTGGAGCTTAATGGCAGTAGTAATGTGGCAGTGTGACTGGAGCTTAATGGTAGTAGTAGTGTGGCAGTGTGACTGGAGCTTAATGGTAGTAGTAGTGTGGCAGTGTGACTGGAGCTTAATGGTAGTAGTAGTGTGGCAGTGTGACTGGAGCTTAATGGTAGTAGTAGTGTGGCAGTGTGACTGGAGCTTAATGGCAGTAGTAGTGTGACAGTGTGACTGGAGCTTAATGGCAGTAGTAGTGTGGCAGTGTGACTGGAGCTTAATGGTAGTAGTAGTGTGGTAGTGTGACTGGAGCTTAATGGTAGTAGTAGTGTGGCAGTGTGACTGGAGCTTAATGGTAGTAGTAGTGTGGCAGTGTGACTGGAGCTTAATGGTAGTAGTAGTGTGGCAGTGTGACTGGACAGTAGTAGTGTGGCAGTGTGACTGGAGCTTAATGGCAGTAGTAGTGTGGCAGTGTGACAGTGTGACTGGAGCTTAATGGTAGTAGTAGTGTGGCAGTGTGACTGGAGCTTAATGGTAGTAGTAGTGTGGCAGTGTGACTGGAGCTTAATGGTAGTAGTAGTGTGACTGGAGCTTAATGGTAGTAGTAGTGTGGTAGTGTGACTGGAGCTTAATGGTAGTAGTAGTGTGGCAGTGTGACTGGAGCTTAATGGTAGTAGTAGTGTGGTGTGGTAGTGTGACTGGAGCTTAATGGTAGTAGTAGTGTGGCAGTGTGACTGGAGCTTAATGGTAGTAGTAGTGTGGCAGTGTGACTGGAGCTTAATGGTAGTAGTAGTGTGGCAGTGTGACTGGAGCTTAATGGTAGTAGTAGTGTGGCAGTGTGACTGAGCTTGATGGCAGTAGTAGTAGTGTGGCAGTGTGACTGGAGCTTAATGGCAGTAGTAGTGTGGCAGTGTGACTGGAGCTTAATGGTAGTAGTAGTGTAGTGTGACTGGAGCTTAATGGTAGTAGTAGTGTGGCAGTATGACTGGAGCTTAATGGTAGTAGTAGTGTGGCAGTGTGACTGGAGCTTAATGGTAGTAGTAGTGTGACTGGAGCTTAATGGTAGTAGTAGTGTGACTGGAGCTTAATGGTAGTAGTAGTGTGGCAGTAGTAGTGTGGCAGTAGTAGTGTGGCAGTGTGACTGGAGCTTAATGGTAGTAGTAGTGTGACTGGAGCTTAATGGTAGTAGTAGTGTGGCAGTGTGACTGGAGCTTAATGGTAGTAGTAGTGTGGCAGTAGTGACTGTGGCTTATGTAGTAGTAGTGTGGCAGTGTGACTGGAGCTTAAATGGTAGTAGTAGTGTGTGTGGCAGTGTGACTGGAGCTTAATGGTAGTAGTAGTAGTGTGGCAGTGTGACTGGAGCTTAATGGTAGTAGTAGTGTGACTGGAGCTTAATGGTAGTAGTAGTGTGGCAGTGTGACTGGAGCTTAATGGTAAGTAGTAGTGTGGCAGTGTGACTGGAGCTTAATGGTAGTAGTAGTGTGGCAGTGTGACTGGAGCTTAATGGTAGTAGTAGTGTGGCAGTGTGACTGGAGCTTAATGGTAGTAGTAGTGTGGCAGTGTGACTGGAGCTTAATGGTAGTAGTAGTGTGACTGGAGCTTAATGGTAGTAGTAGTGTGACTGGAGCTTAATGGTAGTAGTAGTGTGGCAGTGTGACTGGAGCTTAATGGTAGTAGTAGTGTGGCAGTGTGACTGGAGCTTAATGGTAGTAGTAGTGTGGCAGTGTGACTGGAGCTTAATGGTAGTAGTATGGCAGTGTGACTGGAGCTTAATGGTAGTAGTAGTAGTGTGGCAGTGTGACTGGAGCTTAATGTAGTAGTAGTGTGGCAGTGTGACTGGAGCTTAATGGTAGTAGTAGTGTGGCAGTGTGACTGGAGCTTAATGGTAGTAGTAGTAGTGTGACTGGAGCTTAATGGCAGTAGTAGTGTGACAGTGTGACTGGAGCTTAATGGCAGTAGTAGTATGGCAGTGTGACTGGAGCTTAATGGCAGTAGTAGTGTGGCAGTGTGACTGGAGCTTAATGGCAGTAGTAGTGTGGCAGTGTGACTGGAGCTTAATGGTAGTAGTAGTGTGACTGGAGCTTAATGGCAGTAGTAGTGTGGCAGTGTGACTGGAGCTTAATGGCAGTAGTAGTGTGGCAGTGTGACTGGAGCTTAATGGTAGTAGTAGTGTGGCAGTGTGACTGGAGCTTAATGGCAGTAGTAGTGTGGCAGTGTGACTGGAGCTTAATGGTAGTAGTAGTGTGGCAGTGTGACTGGAGCTTAATGGTAGTAGTAGTGTGGTGTGGCAGTGTGACTGGAGCTTAATGGTAGTAGTAGTGTGGCAGTGTGACTGGAGCTTAATGGTAGTAGTAAAGTGGCAGTGTGACTGGAGCTTAATGGTAGTAGTAGTGTGGTGTGGCAGTGTGACTGGAGCTTAATGGTAGTAGTAGTGTGGCAGTGTGACTGGAGCTTAATGGTAGTAGTAGTGTGGTGTGGCAGTGTGACTGGAGCTTAATGGTAGTAGTAGTGTGGCAGTGTGACTGGAGCTTAATGTAGTAGTAGTGTGGCAGTGTGACTGGAGCTTAATGGTAGTAGTAGTGTGGTGTGGCAGTGTGACTGGAGCTTAATGGTAGTAGTAGTGTGGCAGTGTGACTGGAGCTTAATGGTAGTAGTAGTGTGACTGGAGCTTAATGGTAGTAGTAGTGTGGTGTGGCAGTGTGACTGGAGCTTAATGGTAGTAGTAGTGTGGCAGTGTGACTGGAGCTTAATGGTAGTAGTAGTGTGACTGGAGCTTAATGGTAGTAGTAATGTGGTGTGGCAGTGTGACTGGAGCTTAATGGCAGTAGTAGTGTGGCAGTGTGACTGGAGCTTAATGGCAGTAGTAATGTGGCAGTGTGACTGGAGCTTAATGGTAGTAGTAGTGTGGCAGTGTGACTGGAGCTTAATGGTAGTAGTAATGTGGCAGTGTGACTGGAGCTTAATGGTAGTAGTAGTGTGGCAGTGTGACTGGAGCTTAATGGTAGTAGTAGTGTGGCAGTGTGACTGGAGCTTAATGGCAGTAGTAGTGTGGCAGTGTGACTGGAGCTTAATGGCAGTAGTAGTGTGGCAGTGTGACTGGAGCTTAATGGCAGTAGTAGTGTGGCAGTGTGACTGGAGCTTAATGGTAGTAGTAGTGTGGTAGTGTGACTGGAGCTTAATGGTAGTAGTAGTGTGGCAGTGTGACTGGAGCTTAATGGCAGTAATAGTGTGACAGTGTGACTGGAGCTTAATGGCAGTAGTAGTGTGGCAGTGTGACTGGAGCTTAATGGCAGTAGTAGTGTGACAGTGTGACTGGAGCTTAATGGCAGTAGTAGTGTGGCAGTGTGACTGGAGCTTAATGGCAGTAGTAATGTGGCAGTGTGACTGGAGCTTAATGGTAGTAGTAGTGTGGCAGTGTGGTAGTGGTAGTAGTAGTGTGACTGGAGCTTAATGGTAGTAGTAGTGTGACTGGAGCTTAATGGCAGTAGTAGTGTGGTAGTGTGACTGGAGCTTAATGGTAGTAGTAGTGTGGTGTGGCAGTGTGACTGGAGCTTAATGGTAGTAGTAGTGTGGTGTGGCAGTGTGACTGGAGCTTAATGGTAGTAGTAGTGTGGTGTGGTAGTGTGACTGGAGCTTAATGGTAGTAGTAGTGTGGCAGTGTGACTGGAGCTTAATGGTAGTAGTGTGGTGTGGCAGTGTGACTGGAGCTTAATGGTAGTAGTAGTGTGGCAGTGTGACTGGAGCTTAATGGTAGTAGTAGTGTGGCAGTGTGACTGGAGCTTAATGGCAGTAGTAGTGTGGCAGTGTGACTGGAGCTTAATGGTAGTAGTAGTGTGGCAGTGTGACTGGAGCTTAATGGTAGTAGTAGTGTGGCAGTGTGACTGGAGCTTGATGGTAGTAGTAGTAGTGTGGCAGTGTGACTGGAGCTTAATGGTAGTAGTAGTGTGGCAGTGTGACTGGAGCTTAATGGTAGTAGTAGTGTGGCAGTGTGACTGGAGCTTAATGGTAGTAGTAGTGTGGCAGTGTGACTGGAGCTTGATAGTAGTAGTAGTAGTGTGGCAGTGTGACTGGAGCTTAATGGTAGTAGTGGTGTGGCAGTGTGACTGGAGCTTAATGGTAGTAGTGGTGTGGCAGTGTGACTGGAGCTTTATAGTAGTAGTAGTGTGGCAGTGTGACTGGAGCTTAATGGTAGTAGTAGTGTGGCAGTGTGACTGGAGCTTAATGGTAGTAGTGGTGTGGCAGTGTGACTGGAGCTTGATAGTAGTAGTAGTGTGGCAGTGTGACTGGAGCTTAATGGTAGTAGTAGTAGTGTGGCAGTGTGACTGGAGCTTAATGGTAGTAGTGGTGTGGTAGTGTGACTGGAGCTTAATGGTAGTAGTAGTGTGGCAGTGTGACTGGAGCTTAATGGTAGTAGTAGTGTGGCAGTGTGACTGGAGCTTAATGGTAGTAGTAGTGTGGCAGTGTGACTGGAGCTTAATGGTAGTAGTAGTGTGGCAGTGTGACTGGAGCTTAATGGTAGTAGTAGTGTGGCAGTGTGACTGGAGCTTAATGGTAGTAGTAGTGTGACTGGAGCTTAATGGTAGTAGTAGTGTGGCAGTGTGACTGGAGCTTAATGGTAGTAGTAGTGTGGCAGTGTGACTGGAGCTTAATGGTAGTAGTAGTGTGGCAGTGTGACTGGAGCTTAATGGTAGTAGTAGTATGGCAGTGTGACTGGAGCTTAATGGTAGTAGTAGTAGTGTGGCAGTGTGACTGGAGCTTAATGGTAGTAGTAGTGTGACTGGAGCTTAATGGTAGTAGTAGTGTGGCAGTGTGACTGGAGCTTAATGGTAGTAGTAGTGTGACTGGAGCTTAATGGCAGTAGTAGTGTGACAGTGTGACTGGAGCTTAATGGCAGTAGTAGTGTGGCAGTGTGACTGGAGCTTAATGGCAGTAGTAGTGTGGCAGTGTGACTGGAGCTTAATGGCAGTAGTAGTGTGGCAGTGTGACTGGAGCTTAATGGTAGTAGTAGTGTGACTGGAGCTTAATGGCAGTAGTAGTGTGGCAGTGTGACTGGAGCTTAATGGCAGTAGTAGTATGGCAGTGTGACTGGAGCTTAATGGCAGTAGTAGTGTGGCAGTGTGACTGGAGCTTAATGGCAGTAGTAGTGTGGCAGTGTGACTGGAGCTTAATGGTAGTAGTAGTGTGGCAGTGTGACTGGAGCTTAATGGTAGTAGTAGTGTGGTGTGGCAGTGTGACTGGAGCTTAATGGTAGTAGTAGTGTGGCAGTGTGACTGGAGCTTAATAGTAGTAGTAAAGTGGCAGTGTGACTGGAGCTTAATGGTAGTAGTGGTGTGGCAGTGTGACTGGAGCTTAATGGTAGTAGTAGTGTGGCAGTGTGACTGGAGCTTAATGGTAGTAGTAGTGTGGTGTGGCAGTGTGACTGGAGCTTAATGGTAGTAGTAGTGTGGCAGTGTGACTGGAGCTTAATGGTAGTAGTAGTGTGCAGTGTGACTGGAGCTTAATGGTAGTAGTAGTGTGGTGTGGCAGTGTGACTGGAGCTTAATGGTAGTAGTAGTGTGGCAGTGTGACTGGAGCTTAATGGTAGTAGTAGTGTGACTGGAGCTTAATGGTAGTAGTAGTGTGGTGTGGCAGTGTGACTGGAGCTTAATGGTAGTAGTAGTGTGGCAGTGTGACTGGAGCTTAATGGTAGTAGTAGTGTGGCAGTGTGACTGGAGCTTAATGGTAGTAGTAGTGTGGCAGTGTGACTGGAGCTTAATGGCAGTAGTAGTGTGGCAGTGTGACTGGAGCTTAATGGCAGTAGTAGTGTGGCAGTGTGACTGGAGCTTAATGGTAGTAGTAGTGTGGCAGTGTGACTGGAGCTTAATGGTAGTAGTAGTGGCAGTGTGACTGGAGCTTAATGGTAGTAGTAGTGTGGCAGTGTGACTGGAGCTTAATGGTAGTAGTAGTGTGGCAGTGTGACTGGAGCTTAATGGCAGTAGTAGTAGTGTGGCAGTGTGACTGGAGCTTAATGGCAGTAGTGTGGCAGTGTGACTGGAGCTTAATGGTAGTAGTAGTGTGGCAGTGTGACTGGAGCTTAATGGTAGTAGTAGTGTGGTAGTGTGACTGGAGCTTAATGGTAGTAGTAGTGTGTGGCAGTGTGACTGGAGCTTAATGGTAGTAGTAGTGTGCAGTGTGACTGGAGCTTAATGGCAGTAGTAGTGTGGTAGTGTGACTGGAGCTTAATGGTAGTAGTAGTGTGGTAGTGTGACTGGAGCTTAATGGTAGTAGTAGTGTGGTAGTGTGACTGGAGCTTAATGGTAGTAGTAGTGTGGCAGTGTGACTGGAGCTTAATGGTAGTGTGTGTGGCAGTGTGACTGGAGCTTAATGGTAGTAGTAGTGTGTGGTAGTGTGACTGGAGCTTAATGGTAGTAGTAGTGTGACTGGAGCTTAATGGTAGTAGTAGTGTGGTAGTGTGACTGGAGCTTAATGGTAGTAGTAGTGTGGTAGTGTGACTGGAGCTTAATGGTAGTAGTAGTGTGGTGTGGTAGTGTGACTGGAGCTTAATGGTAGTAGTAGTGTGTGGTAGTGTGACTGGAGCTTAATGGTAGTAGTAGTGTTGGTGTGGTAGTGTGACTGGAGCTTAATGGTAGTAGTAGTGTGGTGTGGTAGTGTGACTGGAGCTTAATGGTAGTAGTAGTGTGGTGTGGTAGTGTGACTGGAGCTTAATGGTAGTAGTAGTGTGGTAGTGTGACTGGAGCTTAATGGTAGTAGTAGTGTGGTAGTGTGACTGGAGCTTAATGGTAGTAGTAGTGTGGTGTGGTAGTGTGACTGGAGCTTAATGGTAGTAGTAGTGTGGTGTGGTAGTGTGACTGGAGCTTAATGGTAGTAGTAGTGTGGTGTGGTAGTGTGACTGGAGCTTAATGGTAGTAGTAGTGTGGTGTGGTAGTGTGACTGGAGCTTAATGGTAGTAGTAGTGTGGTAGTGTGACTGGAGCTTAATGGTAGTAGTAGTGTGGTGTGGTAGTGTGACTGGAGCTTAATGGTAGTAGTAGTGTGGTAGTGTGACTGGAGCTTAATGGTAGTAGTAGTGTGGTGTGGTAGTGTGACTGGAGCTTAATGGTAGTAGTAGTGTGGTGTGGTAGTGTGACTGGAGCTTAATGGTAGTAGTAGTGTGGTGTGGTAGTGTGACTGGAGCTTAATGGTAGTAGTAGTGTGGTGTGGTAGTGTGACTGGAGCTTAATGGTAGTAGTAGTGTGGTAGTGTGACTGGAGCTTAATGGTAGTAGTAGTGTGGTGTGGTAGTGTGACTGGAGCTTAATGGTAGTAGTAGTGTGGTGTGGTAGTGTGACTGGAGCTTAATGGTAGTAGTAGTGTGGTGTGGTAGTGTGACTGGAGCTTAATGGTAGTAGTAGTGTGGTGTGGTAGTGTGACTGGAGCTTAATGGTAGTAGTAGTGTGGTAGTGTGACTGGAGCTTAATGGTAGTAGTAGTGTGACTGGAGCTTAATGGTAGTAGTAGTGTGGTAGTGTGACTGGAGCTTAATGGTAGTAGTAGTGTGGTGTGGTAGTGTGACTGGAGCTTAATGGTAGTAGTAGTGTGGTGTGCAGTGTGACTGGAGCTTAATGGTAGTAGTAGTGTGGTTGGTAGTGTGACTGGAGCTTAATGGTAGTAGTAGTGGGTGTGGCAGTGTGACTGGAGCTTAATGGTAGTAGTAGTGTGGTGGTTGTAGTGTGGCAGTGTAGTGTGACTGGAGCTTAATGGTAGTAGTAGTAGTGTGGCAGTGTGACTGGAGCTTAATGGTAGTAGTAGTGTGGTGTGGTAGTGTGACTGGAGCTTAATGGTAGTAGTAGTGTGTGTGTGCTCCAGTTCCCCCCCCAGTGTGACTGGAGCTTAATGGTAGTAGTAATGTGGCAGTGTGACTGGAGCTTAATGGTAGTAGTAGTGTGGCAGTGTGACTGGAGCTTAATGGTAGTAGTAGTGTGGCAGTGTGACTGGAGCTTAATGGTAGTAGTAGTGTGGCAGTGTGACTGGAGCTTAATGGTAGTAGTAGTGTGGCAGTAGTAGTGTGACTGGAGCTTAATGGTAGTAGTAGTGTGACTGGAGCTTAATGGTAGTAGTAGTGTGGCAGTGTGACTGGAGCTTAATGGTAGTAGTAGTGTGGCAGTGTGACTGGAGCTTAATGGTAGTAGTAGTGTGGCAGTGTGACTGGAGCTTAATGGCAGTAGTAATGTGGCAGTGTGACTGGAGCTTAATGGTAGTAGTAGTGTGGCAGTGTGACTGGAGCTTAATGGTAGTAGTAGTGTGACTGGAGCTTAATGGTAGTAGTAGTGTGACTGGAGCTTAATGGTAGTAGTAGTGTGGTAGTGTGACTGGAGCTTAATGGTAGTAGTAGTGTGGTGTGGCAGTGTGACTGGAGCTTAATGGTAGTAGTAGTGTGGTGTGGCAGTGTGACTGGAGCTTAATGGTAGTAGTAGTGTGGTGTGGTAGTGTGACTGGAGCTTAATGGTAGTAGTAGTGTGGCAGTGTGACTGGAGCTTAATGGTAGTAGTAGTGTGGTCAGTGTGACTGGAGCTTAATGGTAGAAGTAGTGTGGCAGTGTGACTGGAGCTTAATGGTAGTAGTAGTGTGGCAGTGTGACTGGAGCTTAATGGTAGTAGTAGTGTGGCAGTGTGACTGGAGCTTAATGGTAGTAGTAGTGTGGCAGTGTGACTGGAGCTTAATGGTAGTAGTAGTGTGGCAGTGTGACTGGAGCTTAATGGTAGTAGTAGTGTGACTGGAGCTTAATGGCAGTAGTAGTGTGGCAGTGTGACTGGAGCTTAATGGTAGTAGTAGTGTGGCAGTGTGACTGGAGCTTAATGGTAGTAGTAGTGTGGCAGTGTGACTGGAGCTTTAGTAGTAGTAGTAGTGTGGCAGTGTGACTGGAGCTTAATGGTAGTAGTAGTAGTGGTGTGGCAGTGTGACTGGAGCTTAATGGTAGTAGTGGTGTGGCAGTGTGACTGGAGCTTAATGGTAGTAGTAGTGTGGCAGTGTGACTGGAGCTTAATGGCAGTAGTAGTAGTGTGGCAGTGTGACTGGAGCTTAATGGTAGTAGTGGTGTGGCAGTGTGACTGGAGCTTAATGGTAGTAGTAGTGTGGCAGTGTGACTGGAGCTTAATGGTAGTAGTAGTGTGGCAGTGTGACTGGAGCTTAATGGTAGTAGTAGTGTGGTAGTGTGTGTGGTAGTGTGACTGGAGCTTAATGGTAGTAGTAGTGTGGTAGTGTGACTGGAGCTTAATGGTAGTAGTAGTGTGGCAGTGTGACTGGAGCTTAATGGTAGTAGTAGTGCAGTGGCAGTGTGACTGGAGCTTAATGGTAGTGTAGTGTGGCAGTGTGACTGGAGCTTAATGGTAGTAGTAGTGTGGCAGTGTGACTGGAGCTTAATGGTAGTAGTAATGTGGCAGTGTGACTGGAGCTTAATGGTAGTAGTAGTGTGGGCAGTGTGACTGGAGCTTAATGGTAGTAGTAGTGTGGCAGTGTGACTGGAGCTTAATGGTAGTAGTAGTGTGACTGGAGCTTAATGGTAGTAGTAGTGTGACTGGAGCTTAATGGTAGTAGTAGTGTGGTAGTGTGACTGGAGCTTAATGGTGAGCTTAATGGTAGTAGTGTGTGGTAGTGTGACTGGAGCTTAATGGTAGGTAGGTAGTGTGACTGGAGCTTAATGGTAGTAGTAGTGTGGTAGTGTGTATGGTGTAGTAGTGTGTGGGAGCTTGTGGAGTAGTAATGGTGTGGTGTGGAGCTTAATGGTAGTAGTAGTGTGGGTGGGAAAGGTAGTAGTAGTAGTGTGGTAGTGTGACTGGAGCTTAATGGTAGTAGTAGTGTGGGTGAGTGACTGGAGTAATGGTAGTAGTAGTGTGGTGTGTGGAGTGTGGTAGTAGTGTGACTGTGAGCTTTAGTAGTAGTGTAGTGTGGTAGTGTGACTGGAGCTTAATGGTAGTAGTAGTGTGGTGTGTGGAGCTTAATGGTATGTGTGTGGTAGTGTGCTGAGCTAGGTAGTAGTAGTAGTGTAGTGTGGTAGTGTGAATGGAGCTTAAGTAGTAGTGTGGGGTGTGAGTGGTAGTAATGGTGTTCTGGGTTAATGGTAGTAGTGGTTTAGTGTAGTACTGGAGAGTATGGTAGGTAGTATATGTGTGTAGTGGGCTGTAATGGTAGTAGTAGGTAGTGTGAGTGGTTAATGGTAGTAGTAGTGTGGTGTAGTGTGACTGGTAGTAGTAGTGTAGTGTGGTAGTGTGATGGAGCTTAATGGTAGTAGTAGTGTGGTGGGTGTGACTGAGCTTAGTGGTGTGGTAGTGGAGATGGTGTGGTAGTAGTGTGGTAGTGTGACTGGAGCTTAATAGTAGTAGTAGTGTGATGGAGTTAATGGAGCTTGGTAGTTAGTGTGGTAGTGTGACTGGTAGTAGTAGTAGTGTTGTAATGTGACAGTGGAGTGGTAGTGAATGGTAGTGTAGTGGTAGTGTGACTGGGTGGTAGTAGTAGTAGTGTGGTTAGTGTGTGGTAGCGGTTAGTAGTAGTGGTAGTGGTAGTGTAATGTGAGGTAGTGTGGTAGTATAGTGTGAGTGTGCTTAATGGTAGTAGTAGTGTGACTGGAGCTTAATGGTAGTAGTAGTGTGGTGTGGTAGTGTGACTGGAGCTTAATGGTAGTAGTAGTGTGGTGTGGTAGTGTGACTGGAGCTTAATGGTAGTAGTAGTGTGGTGTGGTAGTGTGACTGGAGCTTAATGGTAGTAGTAGTGTGGTGTGGTAGTGTGACTGGAGCTTAATGGTAGTAGTAGTGTGGTGTGGTAGTGTGACTGGAGCTTAATGGTAGTAGTAGTGTGGTGTGGTAGTGTGACTGGAGCTTAATGGTAGTAGTAGTGTGGTGTGGTAGTGTGACTGGAGCTTAATGGTAGTAGTAGTGTGGTGTGGTAGTGTGACTGGAGCTTAATGGTAGTAGTAGTGTGGTGTGGTAGTGTGACTGGAGCTTAATGGTAGTAGTAGTGTGGTGTGGTAGTGTGACTGGAGCTTAATGGTAGTAGTAGTGTGGTGTGGTAGTGTGACTGGAGCTTAATGGTAGTAGTAGTGTGGTGTGGTAGTGTGACTGGAGCTTAATGGTAGTAGTAGTGTGGTGTGGTAGTGTGACTGGAGCTTAATGGTAGTAGTAGTGTGGTGTGGTAGTGACTGACTGGAGCTTAATGGTAGTAGTAGTGTGGTGTGGTAGTGTGACTGGAGCTTAATGGTAGTAGTAGTGGGAGCTTAATGGTAGTAGTAGTGTGGTGTGGTAGTGTGACTGGAGCTTAATGGTAGTAGTAGTGTGGTGTGGTAGTGTGACTGGAGCTTAATGGTAGTAGTAGTTAATGGTAGTAGTAGTGTGTGTGGTAGTGTGACTGGAGCTTAATGGTAGTAGTAGTGTGGTGTGGTAGTGTGACTGGAGCTTAATGGTAGTAGTAGTGTGGTGTGGTAGTGTGACTGGAGCTTAATGGTAGTAGTAGTGTGGTGTGGTAGTGTGACTGGAGCTTAATGGTAGTAGTAGTGTGGTGTGGTAGTGTGACTGGAGCTTAATGGTAGTAGTAGTGTGGCAGTGTGACTGGAGCTTAATGGTAGTAGTAGTGTGGTGTGGTAGTGTGACTGGAGCTTAATGGTAGTAGTAGTGTGGTGTGGTAGTGTGACTGGAGCTTAATGGTAGTAGTAGTGTGGTAGTGTGACTGGAGCTTAATGGCAGTAGTAGTGTGACTGGAGCTTAATGGTAGTAGTAGTGTGGCAGTGTGTAATGGTAGTAGTAGTGTGGCAGTGTGACTGGAGCTTAATGGTAGTAGTAGTGTGGCAGTGTGACTGGAGCTTAATGGTAGTAGTAGTGTGGCAGTGTGACTGGAGCTTAATGGTAGTAGTAGTGTGGCAGTGTGACTGGAGCTTAATGGTAGTAGTAGTGTGGTAGTGTGACTGGAGCTTAATGGCAGTAGTAGTGTGGCAGTGTGACTGGAGCTTAATGGTAGTAGTAGTGTGGTGTGGTAGTGTGACTGGAGCTTAATGGTAGTAGTAGTGTGGCAGTGTGACTGGAGCTTAATGGTAGTAGTAGTGTGGTGTGGTAGTGTGACTGGAGCTTAATGGTAGTAGTAGTGTGGTGTGGTAGTGTGACTGGAGCTTAATGGTAGTAGTAGTGTGGTGTGGCAGTGTGACTGGAGCTTAATGGTAGTAGTAGTGTGGCAGTGTGACTGGAGCTTAATGGTAGTAGTAGTGTGGCAGTGTGACTGGAGCTTAATGGTAGTAGTAGTGTGGCAGTGTGACTGGAGCTTAATGGTAGTAGTAGTGTGGCAGTGTGACTGGAGCTTAATGGTAGTAGTAGTGTGGCAGTGTGACTGGAGCTTAATGGTAGTAGTAGTAGTGTGGCAGTGTGACTGGAGCTTAATGGTAGTAGTAGTGTGGCAGTGTGACTGGAGCTTAATGGTAGTAGTAGTGTGGTGTGGCAGTAGTGTGACTGGAGCTTAATGGTAGTAGTAGTGTGGCAGTGTGACTGGAGCTTAATGGTAGTAGTAGTGTGGCAGTGTGACTGGAGCTTAATGGTAGTAGTAGTGTGGTGTGGCCAGTGTGACTGGAGCTTATGGTAGTAGTAGTGTGGCAGTGTGACTGGAGCTTAATGGTAGTAGTAGTGTGGCAGTGTGACTGGAGCTTAATGGTAGTAGTAGTGTGGTGTGGTAGTGTGACTGGAGCTTAATGGTAGTAGTAGTGTGGTAGTGTGACTGGAGCTTAATGGTAGTAGTAGTGTGGCAGTGTGACTGGAGCTTAATGGTAGTAGTAATGTGGCAGTGTGACTGGAGCTTAATGGTAGTAGTAGTGTGGCAGTGTGACTGGAGCTTAATGGTAGTAGTAGTGTGTGGCAGTGTGACTGGAGCTTAATGGTAGTAGTAGTGTGGCAGTGTGACTGGAGCTTAATGGTAGTAGTAGTGTGGCAGTGTGACTGGAGCTTAATGGTAGTAGTAGTGTGGCAGTGTGACTGGAGCTTAATGGTAGTAGTAGTGTGGCAGTGTGACTGGAGCTTAATGGTAGTAGTAGTGTGACTGGAGCTTAATGGTAGTAGTAGTGTGACTGGAGCTTAATGGTAGTAGTAGTGTGGTGTGGTAGTGTGACTGGAGCTTAATGTAGTAGTAGTGTGGTGTGGTAGTGTGACTGGAGCTTAATGTAGTAGTAGTAGTGTGTGGTAGTGTGACTGGAGCTTAATGGTAGTAGTAGTGTGGCAGTGTGACTGGAGCTTAATGGTAGTAGTATGTGGCAGTGTGACTGGAGCTTAATGGTAGTAGTAGTGTGGCAGTGTGACTGGAGCTTAATGGTAGTAGTAGTGTGGGGAGCTTAATGGTAGTAGTAGTGTGGGTAGTGTGACTGGAGCTTAATGGTAGTAGTACTGTGGGTGTGGTAGTGTGACTGGAGCTTAATGGTAGTAGTAGTGTGGCAGTGTGACTGGAGCTTAATGGTAGTAGTAGTGTGGTAGTGTGACTGGAGCTTAATGGTAGTAGTAGTGTGGTAGTGTGACTGGAGCTTAATGGTAGTAGTAGTGTGGTGTGGTAGTGTGACTGGAGCTTAATGGTAGTAGTAGTGTGGTAGTGTGACTGGAGCTTAATGGTAGTAGTAGTGTGGTAGTGTGACTGGAGCTTAATGGTAGTAGTAGTGTGGTGTGGTAGTGTGACTGGAGCTTAATGGTAGTAGTAGTGTGGTGTGGTAGTGTGACTGGAGCTTAATGGTAGTAGTAGTGGGGTAGTGTGACTGGAGCTTAATGGTAGTAGTAGTGTGGTGTGGTAGTGTGACTGGAGCTTAATGGTAGTAGTAGTGTGGTAGTGTGACTGGAGCTTAATGGTAGTAGTATGTGTTGTGGTAGTGTGACTGGAGCTTAATGGTAGTAGTAGTGTGGTGTGGTAGTGTGACTGGAGCTTAATGGTAGTAGTAGTAGTGTGACTGGAGCTTAATGGGTAGTAGTGTGGTGTGGTAGTGTGAGCTTAATGGTAGTAGTAGTGTGTGGTAGTGTGACTGGAGCTTAATGGTAGTAGTAGTGTGGTGTGGTAGTGTGACTGGAGCTTAATGGTAGTAGTAGTGTGTGGTAGTGTGACTGGAGCTTAATGGTAGTAGTAGTGTGGTAGTGTGACTGGAGCTTAATGGTAGTAGTAGTGTGGTGTGGTAGTGTGACTGGAGCTTAATGGTAGTAGTAGTGTGGTGTGGTAGTGTGACTGGAGCTTAATGGTAGTAGTAGTGTGGTGTGGTAGTGTGACTGGAGCTTAATGGTAGTAGTAGTGTGGTGTGGTAGTGTGACTGGAGCTTAATGGTAGTAGTAGTGTGGTGTGGTAGTGTGACTGGAGCTTAATGGTAGTAGTAGTGTGGTGTGTGGACGTGACTGGAGCTTAATGGTAGTAGTAGTGTGGTGTGTGGGTAAGATGGTAGTAGTAGTGTGGTGTGGTAGTGTGACTGGAGCTTAATGGTAGTAGTAGTGTGGTGTGGTAGTGTGACTGGAGCTTAATGGTAGTAGTAGTGTGGTGTGGTAGTGTGACTGGAGCTTAATGGTAGTAGTAGTGTGGTGTGGTAGTGTGACTGGAGCTTAATGGTAGTAGTAGTGTGTGGTAGTGTGACTGGAGCTTAATGGTAGTAGTAGTGTGGTGTGTAGTGTGACTGGAGCTTAATGGTAGTAGTAGTGTGGTAGTGTGACTGGAGCTTAATGGTAGTAGTAGTGTGGTGTGGTAGTGTGACTGGAGCTTAATGGTAGTAGTAGTGTGGTGTGGCAGTGTGACTGGAGCTTAATGGTAGTAGTAGTGTGTGTGGTAGTGTGACTGGAGCTTAATGGTAGTAGTAGTGTGTGGTAGTGTGACTGGAGCTTAATGGTAGTAGTAGTGTGGTGTGAGTGTGGAGCTTAATAAGTAGTAGTAGTGTGGTGTGGTAGTGTGACTGGAGCTTAATGGTAGTAGTAGTGTGGGTAGTGTGACTGGAGCTTAATGGTAGTAGTGTGGTGTGTAGTGTGACTGGAGCTTAATGGTAGTAGTAGTGTGGCAGTGTGACTGAGCTTAATGGTAGTAGTAGTGTGGCAGTGTGACTGGAGCTTAATGGTAGTAGTAGTGTGGCAGTGTGACTGGAGCTTAATGAGTAGTAATGGTAGTAGTAGTGTGGCAGTGTGACTGGAGCTTAATGGTAGTAGTAGGCAGTGTGACTGGAGCTTAATGGTAGTAGTAGTGTGGCAGTAGTGTGACTGAGCTTAATGGTAGTAGTAGTGATGGCAGTGTGACTGGAGCTTAATGGTAGTAGTATGTGGTGTGGCAGTGTGACTGGAGCTTAATGGTAGTAGTAGTGTGGCAGTGTGACTGGAGCTTAATGGTAGTAGTAGTGTGGCAGTGTGACTGGAGCTTAATGGTAGTAGTAGTGTGGCAGTGTGACTGGAGCTTAATGGTAGTAGTAGTGTGGCAGTGTGACTGGAGCTTAATGGTAGTAGTAGTGTGGCAGTGTGGACTGGAGCTTAATGGTAGTAGTAGTGTGGTAGTGTGACTGGAGCTTAATGGTAGTAGTAGTGTGGCAGTGTGACTGGAGCTCAAACAAGGTGTGGCAGTGTGACTGGAGCTTAATGGCAGTATAGTAGTGTGCAGTGTGACTGGAGCTTAATGGTAGTAGTAGTGACTGGAGCTTAATGGCAGTAGTAGTGTGGTAGTGTGACTGGAGCTTAATGGTAGTAGTAGTGTGGCAGTGTGACTGGAGCTTAATGGTAGTAGTAGTGTGGCAGTGTGACTGGAGCTTAATGGTAGTAGTAGTGTGGGCAGTGTGACTGGAGCTTAATGGTAGTAGTGTGGCAGTGTGTAGTGTGACTGGAGCTTAATGGTAGTAGTAGTGTGGCAGTGTGACTGGAGCTTAATGTAGTAGTAGTGTGGCAGTGTGACTGGAGCTTAATGGCAGTAGTAGTGTGGCAGTGTGACTGGAGCTTAATGGTAGTAGTAGTGTGGCAGTGTGACTGGAGCTTAATGGTAGTAAGTAGTGTGGCAGTGTGACTGGAGCTTAATGGTAGTAAGTAGTGTGGCAGTGTGACTGGAGCTTAATGGTAGTAGTAGTGTGGCAGTGTGACTGGAGCTTAATGGTAGTAGTAAGTGTGGCAGTGTGACTGGAGCTTAATGGTAGTAGTAGTGGCAGTGTGACTGGAGCTTAATGGCAGTAGTAGTGTGGCAGTGTGACTGGAGCTTAATGGCAGTAGTAGTGTGGCAGTGTGACTGGAGCTTAATGGTAGTAGTAGTGTGGCAGTGTGACTGGAGCTTAATGGTAGTAGTGTGGCAGTGTGACTGGAGCTTAATGGTAGTAGTAATGCAGTGGCAGTGTGACTGGAGCTTAATGGTAGTAGTAGTGTGGCAGTGTGACTGGAGCTTAATGGTAGTAGTAATGTGGCAGTGTGACTGGAGCTTAATGGTAGTAGTAGTGTGGACAGTGTGACTGGAGCTTAATGGTAGTAGTAGTGTGGCAGTGTGACTGGAGCTTAATGGTAGTAGTAGTGGCAGTGTGACTGGAGCTTAATGGTAGTAGTAGTGTGGCAGTGTGACTGGAGCTTAATGGTAGTAGTATGTGGCAGTGTGACTGGAGCTTAATGGTAGTAGTAGTGTGGCAGTGTGACTGGAGCTTAATGGTAGTAGTAGTGTGGCAGTGTGACTGGAGCTTAATGGTAGTAGTAGTGTGGCAGTGTGACTGGAGCTTAATGGTAGTAGTAGTGTGTGTGGAGCTTAATGGTAGTAGTAGTGTGTGGTAGTGTGGACTGGAGCTTAATGGTAGTAGTAGTGTGGCAGTGTGACTGGAGCTTAATGGTAGTAGTAGTAGTGTGGCAGTGTGACTGGAGCTTAATGGTAGTAGTAGTGTGGTAGTGTGACTGGAGCTTAATGGTAGTAGTAGTGTGGTAGTGTGACTGGAGCTTAATGGTAGTAGTAGTGTGGCAGTGTGACTGGAGCTTAATGGTAGTAGTAGTGTGGTGTGGTAGTGTGACTGGAGCTTAATGGTAGTAGTAGTGTGGTAGTGTGACTGGAGCTTAATGGTAGTAGTAGTGTGGTAGTGTGACTGGAGCTTAATGGTAGTAGTAGTGTGGTGTGGGTAGTGTGACTGGAGCTTAATGGTAGTAGTAGTGTGGTGTGGTAGTGTGACTGGAGCTTAATGGTAGTAGTAGTGTGGTGTGGTAGTGTGACTGGAGCTTAATGGTAGTAGTAGTGGCAGTGTGACTGGAGCTTAATGGTAGTAGTGTGACTGGAGCTTAATGGTAGTAGTAGTGTGGTAGTGTGACTGGAGCTTAATGTAGTAGTAGTGGTGTGGTAGTGTGACTGGAGCTTAATGGTAGTAGTAGTGTGGCAGTGTGACAGAGCTTAATGGTAGTAGTAGTGTGTGCAGTGTGACTGGAGCTTAATGGTAGTAGTAGTGTGGCAGTGTGACTGGAGCTTAATGGTAGTAGTAGTAGTGTGGCAGTGTGACTGGAGCTTAATGGTAGTAGTAGTGTGGCAGTGTGACTGAGCTTAATGGTAGTAGTAGTGTGCAGTGTGACTGGAGCTTAATGGTAGTAGTAGTGTGGTTGTGGACTGGAGCTTAATGGTATAGTAGTGTGGCAGTGTGACTGGAGCTTAATGGTAGTAGTAGTGTGGTGTGGCAGTGTGACTGGAGCTTAATGGTAGTAGTAGTGTGGTGTGGTAGTGTGACTGGAGCTTAATGGTAGTAGTAGTGTGGATGGTAGTAGTAGTGTGGCAGTGTGACTGGAGCTTAATGGTAGTAGTAGTGTGGCAGTGTGACTGGAGCTTAATGGTAGTAGAAGTGTGCAGTGTGACTGGAGCTTAATGGTAGTAGTAGTGTGGCAGTGGTAGTGTGACTGGAGCTTAATGGCAGTAGTAGTGTGGCAGTGTGACTGGAGCTTAATGGCAGTAGTAGTGTGGCAGTGTGACTGAGCTTAATGGTAGTAGTAGTGTGGCAGTGTGACTGGAGCTTAATGGCAGTAGTAGTGTGGCAGTAGTAGTGTGACTGGAGCTTAATGGTAGTAGTAGTGTGACTGGAGCTTAATGGCAGTAGTAGTGTGGCAGTGTGACTGGAGCTTAATGGTAGTAGTAGTGTGGCAGTGTGACTGGAGCTTAATGGTAGTAGTAGTGTGACTGGAGCTTAATGGCAGTAGTGTGTGGGTAGTGTGACTGGAGCTTAATGGTAGTAGTAGTGTGGTAGTGTGACTGGAGCTTAATGGTAGTAGTAGTGTGGTAGTGTGACTGGAGCTTAATGGTAGTAGTAGTGTGACAGTGTGACTGGAGCTTAATGGCAGTAGTAATGTGGCAGTGTGACTGGAGCTTAATGGCAGTAGTAGTGTGGCAGTGTGACTGGAGCTTAATGGCAGTAGTAATGTGGCAGTGTGACTGTAGTAGTAATGTGGCAGTGTGACTGGAGCTAAATGGCAGTAATAGTGTGACAGTGTGACTGGAGCTTAATGGCAGTAGTAGTGTGGCAGTGTGACTGGAGCTTAATGGTAGTAGTAGTGTGGCAGTGTGACTGGAGCTTAATGGTAGTAGTAGTGTGGCAGTGTGACTGGAGCTTAATGGTAGTAGTAGTGTGGCAGTGTGACTGGAGCTTAATGGTAGTAGTGTGGCAGTGTGACTGGAGCTTAATGGTAGTAGTAGTGTGGCAGTGTGACTGGAGCTTAATGGTAGTAGTAATGTGGCAGTGTGACTGGAGCTTAATGGCAGTAGTAGTGTGGCAGTGTAACTGGAGCTTAATGGTAGTAGTAGTGTGACTGGAGCTTAATGGTAGTAGTAGTGTGACTGGAGCTTAATGGCAGTAGTAGTGTGACTGGAGCTTAATGGTAGTAGTAATGTGGTAGTGTGACTGGAGCTTAATGGTAGTAGTAGTGTGGTAGTGTGACTGGAGCTTAATGGTAGTAGTAGTGTGACTGGAGCTTAATGGTAGTAGTAATGTGGCAGTGTGACTGGAGCTTAATGGCAGTAGTAGTGTGGCAGTGTAACTGGAGCTTAATGGTAGTAGTAGTGTGACTGGAGCTTAATGGTAGTAGTAATGTGGTAGTGTGACTGGAGCTTAATGGTAGTAGTAGTGTGACTGGAGCTTAATGGTAGTAGTAATGTGGCAGTGTGACTGGAGCTTAATGGCAGTAGTAGTGTGGCAGTGTAACTGGAGCTTAATGGTAGTAGTAGTGTGACTGGAGCTTAATGGTAGTAGTAATGTGGCAGTGTGACTGGAGCTTAATGGCAGTAGTAGTGTGGCAGTGTAACTGGAGCTTAATGGTAGTAGTAGTGTGACTGGAGCTTAATGGTAGTAGTAGTGTGGCAGTGTGACTGGAGCTTAATGGTAGTAGTAGTGTGGCAGTGTGACTGGAGCTTAATGGCAGTAGTAGTGTGGCAGTGTGACTGGAGCTTAATGGTAGTAGTAGTGTGGCAGTGTGACTGGAGCTTAATGGCAGTAGTAGTGTGGCAGTGTGACTGGAGCTTAATGGCAGTAGTAGTGTGGTGTGGCAGTGTAACTGGAGCTTAATGGTAGTAGTAGTGTGGCAGTGTAACTGGAGCTTAATGGTAAAGGTAGTAGTAGTGTGGCAGTGTGACTGGAGCTTAATGGCAGCATCTTGGAGATATAATCTTTATTAGACGCTAGCCTCCAAGGAATAAGGGAATGATAAAACAGATCTATCTTACCTTCTCTGCTGCCAGTTGTTGATGTAATTATGCCATAAACGCAAATGGCCGTTTCACCGTATTTTGTCAGCTCGGTTGGTGTATTAGCTGGGAACATCCAGTGACTGTATTTTCCAGTAGAGAGGAGATGCTTGGATAAAGTCCTCACTTGAGAATTGTCCATCATTCAGTGTTACTATTTGCTTTTCCAGACACCATAAACATTGTGCAATCATTCAGTGTACTTACGCGATACATAATTGTGGTCATGGGCAGGTGCTCTGAACGAGATCAGGTTTGCAGCCTACAGAACAGGCATGAAGCTGAGGTTGCTGCAGAAGAAGTTTGGATGTAAGTATTGATCTTTCATTGTAACACTTTCTAATTGGGGATGCCGGGTTGTTAAATTCCCGCAACCCATGATCGTAGCTTCCCTGTTCTTTTTTTCTCGCCCCAAAAGGTAATATATAATAATATAATTCTATTACTTTGAATGACATTTTTCTAGTGAAATTGCATGCTAACAAGCCCCAATACTAAATCATGATCATGAAAGAATACTACTTTTATTAAAACGGTTGGTGCTTTTATATTGAATCAACATTACTATATCTTGGAATCTACAGCTGTGGATTTAGGTCTTTGTTCCCTGCGATCCAGAGTATCCCGAGGAATCTGAAACTAAAATGCCTTCCGTTTTCCAGTACACTTAGTGGAACTGAACACGGCGAGCGAGGCATTTGAGCGACAAGGTCTGCGAGGCCAGAACGACAAGCTGATGGACGTGTCCGAGATGATCGAATGTCTGTCTGCTATGTACGAACATGTGGCAGCCGAGCGCAGCACGCAGAACGTTCCCGTCAACGTCCCCCTCTGTGTCGACTTGGTGCTCAACTGGATTCTCAACGTCTATGACACGTCAGTGGTTAACTAATTGAGTGAAAGATGGATATATGAGTGAATGGTTGGCGTACAATGTTTGGCCGTTTCAACCTCGTAGCCTAAATTTTCTGCAGCAGGAGATCTTGAGCTTTACACTACAGATAGTTGTTCTGCCGAAAACCGTATTATATGCCTCAAGGCTAGTTTCGTACAAGTAGGCCTACTGGCTGCTCATAGGCGTACTAATTTTAAAGTAACACGAGGTCGAATGGAGGGAGTGTGAAAACTGGATGGCTAGAATTCAGCAATGTGTGCGTGTATGTATGTGTGTGTGTGCGCGCGCGCGTGTGTGTTTGTGTTGACTAGCAAATATATATATTTGCCCTTTTGTACAGTTCATCTGTTTTATGACTTTATCTTCTTATCATTATTATTGTGATTTGCTGTCATGCTTCTTCACTTGTTCACTATGTTTATGTGCTTTTGTGTGTGGTGCTGCAGCATTGAACCAAATGCATTGCTTGTGTACTATTCACTTGGCAATAAATTATCTTGAATTGAATTGAATTGAATTATATAGGTTGGGATCGATTGGGTGACATTTAAACGCCAGATATTCTCCTTTCACACTTTTATTATTTGTATACTTGGTAATGTTTACTAGAGAAATTACGAGAGTTCTTGTTTTCACCTATAACGTTTTATGGCTGTCATTTCAGAGTTCGAAGCGGAAAGCTGAGGGTGCTTTCCTTCAAGGTGGGGACGGTGCTCTTGTGTTCTGGTCAGCTGGAAGACAAGTACAGATGTGAGTTTATTTATTTACAATTTCTTGAATGTTTTTTTTTTTTACGAAGGAACTTTCCGCGATCTTCAGCATAATCTAGTTTCTCTGCATGCATGGACAAAAACTTAGCTGTCGACTCGCCCTTGCAACCTTTGGCCTGGCACACCGATGACCCAGGTTGGAATCCCAAAGTGCGCAAGATCATAATGGCAATATTTCACTGCCCATCTCTGCAGTATTTGTGCTCTGGTTGTTCAGCGTTGATTCAGGTCTCGCTTTCCCCTCTCTTCCCTGGGTTGGTCATCCCCCTGTCTGCCGTAACACCAGTGGTGGGTGTAGACGTTAAACTTCAATGTTCCTTTACATAACTGACTTTGAGTGTGCGTGTGTTGTGTGCAGTCCTGTTTCGGTTGATAGCAGACACTAACGGGTTTGCCGACCAACGCAAGCTAGGCTTGTTGCTACACGACTGTATCCAGATCCCTCTACAGCTGGGCGAGGTGGCTGCTTTTGGTGGTAGCAACATCGAACCTAGCGTCCGTAGCTGTTTTGAAAAAGTAAGGATGATCATTGTTGTTGGTGGTGGTACACGTGGTGTAGGTGGTGGTGATGGTGTTGTTGCAGCTTCCTCTGATGACTGGCACCTTTTTTTGTTGTTTTTGTTGGTTGTCTAGTACATTCTTCTTACTATTAATTTTCATTTTAATCCACTTTCGCGTCTTCGTCTTTCCTTGATCAACATCCGTCTGTGTTTTTTTTTCGCACTCTCTACCTGTCTCCAATTCGGGGGTCAATATTGCTTTAGTGCCAGCTGTTTCTATAAGCTTAGTAGCATTGCAGCTCAGCTCAATAGCGGCAAAAGGTCTGATTGCCATAAACTTCTTTTTGCGTGTTATAAAATGATTACCTTTATTCTCAGAAGATTCATACAAACTTGATATTGGTTTGTAATGTTTTTAATGTTCCAGTTTCACGTATACAAGCATTCACCAAAAGGCCTTTCTTATACAATTACACAAGTTGAGACAGAGAAATAAACTTGAAACACTA
The DNA here is from genome assembly GCA_036898135.1 of Oncomelania hupensis. NCBI lineage: Eukaryota > Metazoa > Mollusca > Gastropoda > Littorinimorpha > Pomatiopsidae > Oncomelania > Oncomelania hupensis. Next base: position 70,745,465 of record CM072515.1, read on the forward strand.
AAGACATAAAATATACAACAGTTGGAACACAACACCAATATACGTTTTGCTAATTGTATGGTCCTCTTCTTTCTCACTCAAGGTAGTAGAATAATAATTAAAACGGAATTCAAGAAAACTGAATATTCAAGAAAACTATAAGTCCTGGAGTAATAAAATAATAAGTAGCTGAACTATTATATGATTTTATCTATCTCTGAAGCAATCCCGTTCTGATCTGACAGACAATTACGTTTATCAGATTATGAAAATATTTTATGCATTAACAAAATTAGTTTCAATATTATATTTCCAACAAGTAAATCATAAAATATAAATATTCAAATTACTGTGTCTGTCATGAACAGAATCCAGAATTACCACAGTGAAAAACAGAAGTAGCCTACACGGTAACACATTATTTCCGAAGTGACACAAAATAGCAATCACTCTTTTCACAATCTATATTTCATTCCACTATTACTCTATCCTAGCCCCTATTTCATCCATCCAATCACAGACACTCTCAGATGCATACGAGAACAGTCTTCTGTTGTTGTTGTTGGTTAGATTAACGTCCCCAGACACAGAAGCATATAGGGGACTAAAAAAAATAGGTGAGCCTTCTGTTCTCCAAACAGTCTTTATATACCCGAGTCTCGTCACCAAAATATTAATAAACTAGGAAATATAGTACCCACGAAAAGCGAATACATACGCCACGTGCCTATGTCAAAAACCATCGCTCGTGTACTAGCTCTATAAACATGTGATGTATACTACAAATGTAAATATTTATCTTTTCACCTCGTGACACTGATATTTGTCTCATCGTGATTTTAACAATTGGCTGCTGTTGTTTTTCACGTCTATATTTCTGTTTGTTGGGCGTGTTTGTTTTCTCCAGGCCAAGGGTCGACCAGAGATCCAGGTGGCCAACTTCCTGGACTGGTTATCGCTGGAACCCCAGTCTATGGTTTGGCTCCCGGTGCTGCATCGACTGGCTGCTGCAGAAACCGCCAAGCACCAGGCCAAGTGCAACGTTTGTAGAGACTTCCCTATCGTGGGCTTCAGGTTGGTACAGTACAGTTGTTGGTTATAGTGGTGTTAGTGGTGGTGGTGGGTGGTGGGTTTTTGACATTATGACTCACCGCCGTAACTCATATTGTTTGCCTAACACACTGACATACATGTCAAATCTTACGTTTTTTCCGTAATTCTTACATATTTTTAAGTGTTTTTTTTCACCTTACGGCATAAGATGAAAATCTTACGTATTTTTTCCTTTTCCCGTTTTTTTTTTTTTTTTATCCGAAATTTTTATTTTATTTTAATCCGAAATACAGCTTAGAGAACAATTCTGAGTCACGCTCGCTCGCGATCGTGATCTCGGAGGAAGTACGGGCCTTGCGCATGCCCACAGCATTTCTGTACACTGTTTCCGTCTTGGAGGAAAGGTTTCCGTTCATTCAGCTTATTGAAAATGGCCAAACCACCTGCGAGAAAAGCGCGTATTCATTTCGGATAAAGCACAGTTATGAAAGTTTGTTTGTTTTTTGTTTTTTTAAATCTTATTAAGTTGCTTGTTTGTATAGTACAGTGTTTGTTATTTTAAAAAATGCAGGTGAATTTGCATGTGTTTCCTAAAATTATTATTATTGATTTTTTTTTTTTTTTAAAAATTTGTATGTGCGTGTTTACCGTTTTACGCATTTGTTATGGTTTTCGATATAAAATTATGGTCTCTCGGGCCAAAAATTATGGTCAGAAGCTCCAAGAGCTTGACATTTATGCACTGAGGACCAAGGTTGGATTCCCGTGGTGGTCAAGATAAAAGTGGTAATTTGTCGCTATCTTAGCGGTATGATTATTCAGGTGGTTCAGTGTTGTTAATTTCGGTCCCTGCTTTTTCTTCCCTTTGGAAGGGCTGCTAGTGGAATCCTGTATTTCTGTATTGTCTGTGTAGGTATCGCTGTTTGAAGTGCTTTAACTTCGATATGTGCCAAAATTGTTTCTTCTCTGGACGTTCCGTCAAGGGACACAAACTCACCCATCCCATGCAGGAGTACTGCACCACGGTAAGTAGCAGTTATCTTTCCTTCGCCTTGGGGTATTGCTATTTTCTATTGCATGCTCTTCCCTTTTCACTAGTATGCAGTTCCATTTCGCTCGTGTGATTGTTTGAGAGGAGTTTCATCATAAACCTGTCTGAGCATGTATTTATAACCATAGCATGTATTTATAACCGTCGTAAAATCTTTTATTTTTTAAAGGGAGAGGGGTGGGGGGCGCCTCCTTTCTGACTCCTAATTGCGAACTCTCTGCCTTGACATCACATGTTTGAGTAATGGATGCGTGTGTGTTGTGTCTGTGAGAGTATATATGTTGGTACAGAACATCACCTTGTGAGCATAATTTAGAGGGGTGGGGGAGGGGAGAAATATTAATTTTCTCGCTTGTTTCTCACCTTTAGACGAAGCTTTGTGTTCATTTGTCTTCTGTTTTTGTGCGGAAATTTCAGACAACGTCCGGGGAAGACGTGCGCGATTTTGGAAAAGTGTTCAAGAACAAGTTCAAGTCCAAACGCCACTTCAAGAAACATCCCCGCCTTGGCTACCTCCCTGTTCAAACGGTGCTAGAGGGAGACAAACTAGAAAGGTACTATTTTTTTCTCTTTTTCTTCTTCTTCTTCCCCTCTCTGTCTTTCTTACGTCTCAGTTTGCCTTCTCTCCATTATTCTTTCTCTCTTTCCTTTTTTAAAATTATATTTCTTTCTTTTTTTCTTTAATTCTTTCCTTTGTGTTCTTGGTCTTTTTTTCTTTCCTTCATTGTTTCTTTTTCTTTTATTTCTTTTGTTTTTGTATTTCTCTCTTCTTTTTGTTCGTTATTTTTTTCTTTTATTTTTTCTTTCTGTTATGTTTTTATTTCTTTCCTTCTATTTTTCTCTTTCTTCCTTTCTTTCTTTATTTCTTTCTTGACTTTTTTTTTCTTTCTTTCTATTCTTTTTTTCTTTTTTTTTTTCTATTTCTATTTTTTTTCCTTTCGTTTTTTAATTTTTAAATTGTTTTCTTTTTCTGTTCTTTTTCTTTTTTTTTTTCTTTTCTTACTTTCTTTCTGATTTTTCTTTCTCATTTTCCTGTTTCTTTATTCAGCGATCGGGAAAAGATATTCTAAATAATTCAAAGTTCTTCTACTTCTTCTTCCTCTTCCTCTTCTTCTTCTTCTTCTTCTTCTTCTTCTTCTTCTTCTTCTTCTTTTTCTTCTTCTTCTCTTCTACTTCTTCTTTTTTTCTTCTTCTTCTTCTACTTCTTCTTCTTCTCTTCTTCTTCTTTTTCTTCTTCTCTTCTTCTTCTACTTCTTCTTCTTTTTTTCTTCAAGGACCTAGCTCCTCCTTCTTCTTTTTCTTTCTTTCCTTTCTTTTTTTCTTTCTACCTCTTTTTATTTAGCTTCTTCTTTGTTCTAATTAACCCACCTCCGTAACTCAGCGATAGAGCGTTCGTCTGGCACACTGATTGCCCAGGTTGGCATCCTGTGGTGGGCATCATTAAAGAGGACATTTTTCACTGTTCATCCTAGCAGCAGGGTTGCTCTGTTACCATTTTTTAATCGTAAATAAGTTGTTTGTTTTTTACATGAGAACGTTTTCCAAAATTTTATTTCGCAAAAATGTCCAAATTATCATTTGATACCAAACATAATCAAATTTTTCACTGGATTTCCTCAAACAATTCTTTCCTGGAGATAGGCTTAGCTCATGACGCACAGACAACTCATGGCCTGTCTATTCCCCTGATCTTTTTCCCGCAGACTACTTCCTTTGGGAGAACATGAAGGAGAGAGTGTACTACAACAACCCACAGATCATTGGGCCCTTGTAGACCAACATCCATCAGGAAATTCGGAGAATTCCAGTTGATACAAACTTCAATGTGCGTGTTGCAACTGTAATCCAGAGAAGAGGAGCGTGGATTGAGCATATCATCAATTATTAAACTGTGTACAGAACGAGTGAAAAAGTGAAAAACCTTGGTATCAAATGATAATGTGGTGCTTCCGTGACATTTCTGTAAAAAAAAAAATTCGAAAACGTTCTCATTGTAAAAACTTATGTACAAATTAAAAAGTGATAACATTTTATTGGCCCACCCTGTAATGTGCGGTAAGCTTCACCGTCGATCCAACTCGAGGTTTGAAAAAATGTGTGCCCCCGAACGCTGAGCCGTACCTCCACAAATGTACTTCCATGCTCGGAGCTCTGTCTCCACAACTGTACCTACCTGTACTTCAGGTTTGGAATTTGTTTTGTCTTGTCGTATCGTGTCGTGGTAATATAGAATAGCTGCAGAGCCTTAGCAGACCTTTGAAGAGCCATTGTGGTCAGAGCTCGTGTAGACGACCACCAGTGGCTAGGTGAAAATGTGCACAGTAATTGCTTGTACGCAGGCAACCAGGATATAACATAAAAGGTCAGAGAGAGAAAGAACTTTCGATCTTCGTTTGGGATTATCATTTTAGACTACAGTATAATCTTGCAAATATTTTCAGAGAAAGAGAGAGGGGAGAGGGGGAAGGAGAGAGAGAGTAAACAGGGTAATCTGTACACGAATGCATTTCATTGCATGGGCTTTAAGGATCCTGACATTCTTGTCCTAGCCTGTGATTGTCATCTACACACACACACACACACACACACACACACACACACACACACACATATATATATACACGCACACAATAAAAACAAAAAACACGCGCTCTGCAAATAGGTCTTTAATCTCTGCCGCCTTGAGGTGCGCTTTCGATGAAGAC
>CM072515.1:70750752-70808252 GCA_036898135.1 Oncomelania hupensis
ATTTCGCAAAAATGTCCAAATTATCATTTGATACCAAACATAATCAAATTTTTCACTGGATTTCCTCAAACAATTCTTTCCTGGAGATAGGCTTAGCTCATGAGCACAGACACATCTCATGGCCTGCCTACTCCCATCGACCTTTTCCCCGCAGACTACTTCCTTTGGGAGAACATGAAGGAGAGAGTGTACTACAACAACCCACAGAGAACCAACATCCTTGTAGACCAACATCCATCAGGAATTTCGGAGAATTCCAGTTGATACAAACTTCAATGTGCGTGTTGCAACTGTAATCCAGAGAAGAGGAGCGCGGATTGAGCATGCCATCAATTACTAAACTGTGTACAGAACGAGTGAAAAAGTGGGAAACCTTTGGTATCAAATGCTAATGTGGTGCTTCTGTAACATTTCTGTAAAAAAAAAATTTCGAAAACGTTCTCATTGTAAAAACTTATGTACAATTAAAAAGTGGTAACATTTTATTGGCCCACCCTGTAATGTGCGGTAAGCTTCACCGTCGATCCAACTCGAGGTTAAAAATCCAACTCGAGGTTAAAAAAATGTGTGCCCCCGAACGCTGAGCCGTACGTCCACAAATGTACTTCCATGCTCGGAGCTTTGTCTCCTCAACTGTACCTACCTGTACTTCAGGTTTGGAATTTGTCTTTGTCTTGTCGTATCGTGTCGTGGTAACATAGAATAGCTGCAGAGCCTTAGCTTTGAAGAGCCATTGTGGTCAGAGCTCGTGTAGACGACCACCAGTGGCTAGGTGAAGATGTGCACAGTAATTGCTTGTACGCAGGCAACCAGGATATAACATAAAAGGTCAGAGAGAGAAAGAACTTTCGATCTTCGTTTGGGATTATCATTTTAGACTACAGTATAATCTTGCAAATATTTTCAGAGAAAGAGAGAGGGGAGAGGGGGAAGGAGAGAGAGAGTAAACAGGGTGTAATCTGTACACGAATGCATTTCATTGCATGGGCTTTAAGGATCCTGACATTCTTGTCCTAGGCCTGTGATTGTCATCTACACACACACACACACACACACACACACACACACACACACATATATATATACACGCACACAATAAAAACAAAAAACACGCGCTCTGCAAATAGGTCTTTAATCTCTGCCGCCTTGAGGTGCGCTTTCGATGAAGACAGCAACCCAAATTTCTCCCACGTGGGTCACAAATTTGAAATACTATTAAAAAATTCAAATAATTTAAAAGAGAGGATAAAAGGGAGGGAGAGAGAGAGAGAGAGAGAGAGAGAGAGAGAGAGAGAGAGAGAGAGAGAGAGAGAGAGAGAGAGACTTAGACTTAGACGTTTTATTGAAACGGGTTCATTTCAATGGGAAGGATGGGGTGGGAGATTCAGCGCGATCATGTGAACTCAGATTAAAAATGACAACATATGCAATAAAAATAAAATTACCAACAATACAAACTTAATGTTTCTGTACATTCCATATTCAAAAGCTTACAGAAATAACGAAATTTGATGCAAAATCCAAGAAAAAAGAAATACACACCAGAAAGAAGACTACAAAATTCCAAACTTAGAACTATACAAGACTACAAATTTCAGCACAAATGCAAAAGGAGATTTACCAGTCCGAATGCTTTGTCTCTCTTTCACCATCATTCATTCTCATTTATTATATCCATCTACTCTTCGTCAATACTAGCTCTCGTCTTCATTCTGTCACCCCGAAGAGAGAGAGAGAGAGAGAGAGAGAGAGAGAGAGAGAGAGAGAGAGAGAGATGTCGAGGAGGGATGGAGGAGACGGAATGCGAGGGAAGTCAATTACGAGAATACGGAGAGAGAGAGAGAGAGAGAGAGAGAGAGAGAGAGAGAGAGAGAGAGAGAGAGAGAGAGAGAGAGAGAGAGAGAGAGAGAGAGAGAGAGAGAGAGAGAGAGAGAGAGAGAGAGAGAGAGAGAGAGAGAGAGAGAGAGAGAGAGAGAGAGAGAGAGAGAGAGAGAGAGAGAGAGAGAGAGAGAGAGAGAGAGAGAGGAGAGAGAGAGAGAGAGAGAGAGAGAGAGAGAGAGAGAGAGAGAGAGAGAGAGAGAGAGAGAGAGAGAGAGAGAGAGAGAGAGAGAGAGAGAGAGAGAGAGAGAGAGAGAGAGAGAGAGAGAGAGAGAGAGAGAGAGAGAGAGAGAGAGAGAGAGAGAGAGAGAGAGAGAGAGAGAGAGAGAGAGAGAGAGAGAGAGAGAGAGAGAGAGAGAGGAGAGAGAGAGAGAGAGAGAGGGGTGAGGGTTGAAGGTAAAAGAATCAGGAAGAGATTATAAGAGAAGAAAGCTCAAGCGGACGTTGTAACGTCTTACACTGAAGCACTTTATTTAGTCATTAGATGAAATCTGTATTGTAGTTCTTTTAGTCTCGGTACCTCGACTTCGCTGTTCCCTGAGGAAGCAATAGTTGCGTAGCCAACCTTCTGTGGAGGTAGTAAGAGGAACACCATTAGGCATCAGGTGGGTAGTGGCGTGGTAGCACAGCGGATAGTAAGCTGGTTCCCTATGCCGAAGGTCGCGGGTTCGAGGCCCGCATGGGACGAACGTGAGTGACAAAGGTACGAGACGTTTCAGGATGCTGAGGGTTTTCCCCGGGTGCTCCGGTTTACTCCCTCATTTTAGTAATGGTATTGGAGGCAGTCGATCTAAATTTCATGAATAAACATTTGGATTTCTCTTCCGCCTTCTGTTGTATTGACCTCTTCAGATCGCCGCGTTTTGAGTTCCAGTGACGAAAAGGAGCGTGATAGCATCCTGTATTAATGTTGTTGTTGCATCTTAACTTGGCAATAAAAATTGGTTGTCTTCACTTGCCTTGACTTGAAGTGCTGGAGGGAGATCACGGGAGTTCACTTACCTTGACTTGAAGTGCTAGGGGGAGATAACGGGGGAGAAAACTAAGGGAGGGTAACACAGCTTGGAGAAAAGCACACAGCGTAAGCGATACTCGCCAAGCCTTACATCTGACTTACCTCTCAGTAATAATAAGTCTCATCGACTGTCAGCCACAGGGGTGTGAGAGAAAGGTTCTTAAGGAAGCATGACATTAGATCGACCTTTCCCACCCCTTAAGGGGGCAATAGGTCTGTGTGAGCAGGGACGGCATTCAAAGTCGTGTCTGCGATCTATCGTAGCCTGGACACGACGTGTTTAAGTTCACACCTCACCTGTTTACAAGTATGATACTCCGTGTGTGTAAAGGAGGGTGGAAGTAGACTTCTGTTTGTCACCAAAGATGTTTACAGTGAATTGTTATGGATGGAGTGTTGTGTTGTTGTTTGTGGTTGGGTTTTTTCCCACACTATTGTGGATTGCTTATCAGAATTGGGATCAGATTTAGATTTAGGTCGTTTCTGTATACAATGAATGGTGATCATTAAGAGGGGCGAAATGTGTGTTTTTGTTTGTTAGTTTGTTAAATTGGATGTCGTTTGTTTTGTTTGTTTTGGAAGAAGACAGATATTGTTTTGCATCTAACTACCCTAATCCTCAAATCCATGGCAGGCTTCCCGTTGAACTGAAAACAACACTGAACTATCAGTCCCCCACCTCATTTCCTCTACGCACACTTCCAACCCCTTTGCATTCTTAACAAAGGACCTTGCACACTTTACAAAGACCTTGCACACTTAGCTAAGAAGGACTTTGCACACTTCACTTAAGGACACACAAAATTGTCATCTAAGTTCAGGAAAAAAGTAGATTAGGCAAATCAAAGACGATAAATATTATTATTGATGGTCACGGGCAGGGGTGGGTGGGGGGGGGGGGTGGAAGAGAGAGAGACAGAGAGAGAGAAATGCAGTCACACACTTGGAAACGGGGAGAGGCTTGGTTGTTACTTGTAGTATAAGCTTACGAAAAATGACGCGAGGATGGGGGATGGAGCCCAAAGAAGTTGCAGACTTCACTAATTCTAAAGTAGTAGGTCATGTTAGACTTGACACAACAAAGACTATTGATGGACACTAGTTTCTGCTGCTATTTGTTTCCAACAAAGATACCAACGGCCGCTTTGTCAGGCTTGTCTTTTTTCGCTGTTAGCATAAACACTGATACAGAACATTCTGCGTTTCTGCAGGTCCCAGTCCTTCTTTGAGATATCGTACATGGTTGCAGAGCCTGTCGAACTGTGCCAGAGAGATATCGTACATGGTTGCAGAGCCTGTCGAATTGTGCCAGAGAGATATCGTACATGTTTGCAGAGCCTGTCGAACTGTGCCAGAGAGATATCGTACATGGTTGCAGAGCCTGTCGAACTGTGCCAGAGAGATATCGTACATGGTTGCAGAGCCTGTCGAACTGTACCAGGTTCATGCCCTCTTGTTGAATAGATAATGATTGCATGGAGTACCATTCATCTTTTGCTAAGCTTAGACAAAGTGTTTTAGCAAAATCCTTGTATAGAAAACCTGTGTGTTTTACCTCCTTCCATCTTTGTACTTTGTCTCTCCACTACACTGAGTGTACCTGACACGTCTCTGCTACTCGGTATGATCGTAGGCCCATATATTACGAAGGATGCAAGCGATTATATAAATGTAAAATCTCGGTTCTGCTGGAGCCATCGTAGACAACAGTTGATTGTGGTGATCGAAGTTTGCTAGGCAACTTCTATTTCGCCTATCCTATCCTATCCTAATTCATAACTCGGAGGTCGTAGGGGCACCACAGATGATCGTTTAACCAGCGTACTCCATCTTTCCCTGTCCTCAGCAACCCTGATGGTTTCGCTCAGTGTCAAACCAGTCCATTCTCGAATTTTGTCCTCCCACCTCTTTTTCGGTCTCCCTCTTCTTCTACCTCCTCCTTGCAGGATGGTCTTTGCAAGACCGGAAGATCTCGTGACATGGCCATACCATCGGAGTTTCCGTTTTTTTCACCACTGTGAGCAGGTCATCGTGTTGTCCAATGGCTTGTGTGATGGTCTGTCGGACTTCGTCGTTGGTGATGTGCTGGGTATAGGAAATGCCCAGTATTTTGAAAAAAAAAAAAAAAAAAGCCAGATTTTCAGGTATATTTTGTACTTTGGCATCTTCTTCTTCTTCAAATATTTTTCTTCAAATAAATGAAGGTCACATAAATTATTTGCAGGTTTGTTTTTGAGTTTGGGGGTCTTCTTCTTTTTCTCCACCCGCTCCCCAACCCCCTTTCGCCTCCCACCCTCTCACCGCACGTGACTTTGGAACTCGGTAGGGAATATGGAGATTTAAAACCATCAGAAGCGGACGTTGAATCTTGTCTGTTGTAGTATTATTGATCAAGAAAAGTCGCTGTGTGCTTTCCTGTGTTGTGGGGTGGCTCTTTGTTTTTCTTCTGTTCTTACTTTTGCCTAAGGCTGAGTGGCCTAGGCGCCTGGAATTGGGAGAGGGTTAGTTCAGGAGGAGGAGTGTGAGAAGCAAAGCCAATCCAGTGTTCTCTGGTATAGTGCGCAACTCCATTTGGCACAGAGGAGATGATAAGAGGCGGCTTTCAGCTAGACGCGCTATGGTGTGGTGTATGTTCTGGTTAGTTTTCTTTTGAAATAATCGGGGAATCGGTACGAGCCAGTTTAATGTCGGTCGGTCCGTTGCTCCTCATATCTCAAGAACTCCTGAACAGATTTTAACCAAATTTCATAGGGACATTACGCGGGTAGTGGCAGCCTCCATCCTTCATTTGCCTAAAGTGAGGTGTTGACATGGAGGAGGTGAAGCTTTCAGAACACGCCCCTTTTGGCGCCCAATGTTCTGTTGCTGGTTGTGTGTGTGTGTGCGTGTGTGTGTTTTCTTTTTTCATTTACCTATGCTTGAGCGGTTTAAGGGTATTGTGGAGATAGGAGAGGGAGGAGGGGGGGGGGGGTGTTTCCGAATATGAAAAGAGCAGTAGAAAGGGGTGAGGAGGGGTGAGGGGAGGAGGAGAGTTGGTGGCAAAAAGCTAGAGGCGCCTTGGTGTCTTTTATGTTGTGGGTATTTTTCTTCTTCCTTTGCCTAGAGGCCAATGGCTAGGGAGGGATGGAGGAAGGCGGGTGCTTAGGGAGGGATGGAGGGAGGCGGGTGTTTTCAGTAGTCTAGAGGACAAGAGCGCGAGAGGAATGGTGGGATGCACAAAGCTAGATGTGTTGTGATTGTCTTATAGTCTGGGTCTTGTTCTTCATCATTTGCTTTAAAACAGGTTTACGAGGGAGGGAGAGAGTCGGGGATGGATTGTGGATTCTTTTGGCAATAGGGCTGAGAGATTTGCTATACGGATTGTGGATTCCTTGGCAATAGGGCTGAGAGATTTGCTATACGGATTATGGATTCTTTGGCAATAGGGCTGAGAGATTTGCTATATTGTGGATTCCTTGGCAATAGGGCTGGGAGATTTGCCATACGGATTGTGGATTCCTTGGCAATAGGCTGAGAGATTTGCTATACGGATTGTGGATTCCTTGGCAATAGGGCTGGGAGATTTGCCATACGGATTGTGGATTCCTTGGCAATAGGGCTGAGAGATTTGCTATACGGATTGTGGATTCCTTGGCAATAGGGCTGAGAGATTTGCCATACGGATTGTGGATTCCTTGGCAATAGGGCTGAGAGATTTGCTATACGGATTGTGGATTCCTTGGCAATAGGGCTGAGAGATTTGCCATACGGATTGTGGATTCCTTGGCAGTAGGGCTGAGAGATTTGCTATACGGAAGAGGAGAAGAGAACATCTTCCTACAGCGCATCATGTCAGATGCTCTTGCAGATCACGAAGGCACAGTCAGCATAGGGGGTAGAGCAATCTCCAATCTTCGTTTTGCGGATGACATTGATGGATTGGCTGGAGAGAACAAGAACTTGAACAGCTGGTTCAGAGGCTTGACACCACCTCCAGAGCTTATGGAATGGAAATAAGTGCAGAGAAGACCAAAATGATGACCAACAACACCAATGGCATCAACACGGACATCTAAGTCCAAGGCCAATCCCTCAACACAGTGCATAGCTTCAAATATTTAGGAGCCATTGTATCAGACAATGGGTCCCGACAGGAAGTCCTCTCCAGGATCGCACAAACAACTGCTGCCCTGACAAGGTTGAAGCCCATTTGGAAAGACAGGACCATCAGTCTACATTCTAAAGTAAGACTGCTGCGCTCCCTTGTCATCTCCATCTTCCTATATGCTTGCGAAGCATGGACCCTCACAGCAGATCTACAACGAAGAATACAAAGCATGGAGATGAGGTGGTACAGAAGACTTCTGAGCATTTCCTATACCCAACAACACATCACCAACAACGAAGTCCGACAGACCATCACACAAGCCATTGGACAACACGATGACCTGCTCACAGTGGTGAAGAAACGGAAACTCCGATGGTATGGCCACGTCAGCAGATCATCAGGCCTTGCAAAGACCATTCTGCAAGGCACAGTGCAAGGAGGTAGAAGTAGAGGGAGACCGAAAAAGAGGTGGGAGGACAACATTCGAGAATGGACTGGTTTGACACTGAGCGAAGCCACCAGGGCTGCTGAGGACAGAGAAAGATGGAGTATGCTGGGTAAACGATCATCTGTGGTGCCCCTACGACCTCCGGGTTACGGGATAGGATAGAATAGGAAGAGGAGAAGATAGGAGCGCATGCGGGTGAAGAGGAACTGGTGATTTTATTAGGGGCAAAAAATGGCTGTGTAGCGGGGAGAGAAGGGAGAGGGGAGGGAGGAACGGACAATGTGTCCAAGCAAAACAGCTAGCCAGCGGACTTTCCCATTATAGCCAGTGCTGTCCCCGTCGTTATGGGCAGGACATTGTGGTGGTGTGGCGTTCTTTGGTGGGTTTCCAAGCTTTTTGGCTTGGCATTGTTGAGCTTGATCATATCATCTTTCTCTTCCTCTTTGAGGGGAAAAACGAACGCAGATGTGTTATTAAATGAACCGCTCTAGTCATTTCTTTTGTTTATGGTTTTAGAATAGTGTTGTATATTTGAGGCGACGTAAACACCAATTGTTTTCTTGTACACAGTATTATTGATGTGACTGATTTATTGGGGTTGATTTCGTGTCCTATCATGCTATATTGCATTTCGGGGCAGCAGTATTGATTTTGACCCTGTTTGTGATGGTAAAAGTAAACGATAGTTTGCCTGCCCGCCTCTTCTTTACCTGTTAACGCAGTGTACATACAATCATTTTAACATTCCAATGTGCACAAGCACAAGACGTGAACGTGGGAGTGAAATGGGTCGCGTAGGGACTCGGAGAGAAGTGTTTTCTCCATCGATGTACGAAACGGTTGTCTGTCGATGTGGGAAACGGTTCTCTGTCGATTTAGGAAACGGTTCTTTGTAGGAAAAAAAGTGTTCTCTATCCATATAGGAAACAGTTCTCTGTCGATGTAGGAAACGGTTCTCAGTATGAAAAAGGTTCTCTGTCGATGTAGGAAACGGCTATCTGTAGGAAAGAAAAGGTTCTCGTCGATGTAGGAAACGGCTATCTGTAGGAAAGAAAAGGTTCTCGTCGATGTAGGAAACGGTTCTCTGCTGATGTTGGAAACTGTTGTCTACTGATGTTGGAAACTGTTCTCTGTCAATGTGGACAAACAGTCCTCTGGCGATGTAGGAAACGGTTGTCAGGTGTAGGAAACAGTTCTCTGTCGATGGTTGAGGTACTTGTGCAGTGGCACTGTGGGTTGTTATGCTACCCACAAAGGGGTGGTCCGGTGCCACAGTGGCACTGTGGGTTGTTATGCTACCACAAAGGTGGTCTGCCACAGTGGCACTGCTTGCTACCCACAAAGGGGTATGCCGGGTGCCACAGTGGCACTGTGGGTTGTTATGCTACCCACAAAGGGGTGGAGTGCCACAGTGGCACTGTGGGTTGTTATGCTACCCACAAAGGGGTGGTCCGGTGCCACAGTGGCACTGTGGGTTGTTATGCTACCCACAAAGGGGTGGTCCGTGCCACAGTGCAGTGGGTTGTTTATGCTACCACAAAGGGGTGGTCCGGTGCCACAGTGGCACTGTGGGTTGTTATGCTACCACAAAGGGGTTTCCGGTGCCACAGTTGGCACTGTGGGTTGTTATGCTACCCACAAAGGGGTGGTCCGGTGCCACAGTGGCACTGTGGGTTGTTATGTACCCACAAAGGGTGGTCCGGTGCCACAGTGGCACTGTGGGTTGTTATGCTACCCACAAAGGGGTGGTCCGGTGCCACAGTGGCACTGTGGGTTGTTATGCTACCCACAAAGGGGTGGTCCGGTGCCACAGTGGCACTGTGGGTTGTTATGCTACCCACAAAGGGGTGGTCCGGTGCCACAGTGGCACTGTGGGTTGTTATGCTACCCACAAAGTGTGGTCTGTGTGCCACAGTGGCACAGTGGGTTGTTATGCTACCCACAAAGGGGTGGTCCGGTGCCACAGTGGCACTGTGGGTTGTTATGCTACCCACAAAGGGGTGTTCCGGTTGAAAGTGGTCGATGTAGGGTTGTTATGCTACCCACAAAGGGGTGGTCCGGTGCCACAGTGGCACTGTGGGTTGTTATGCTACCCACAAAGGGGTGGTCCGGTGCCACAGTGGCACTGTGGGTTGTTATGCTACCCACAAAGGGGTGGTCCGGTGCCACAGTGGCACTGTGGGGTTGTTTATGCTACCCACAAAGGGGTAGTCGGTGGGTGCCACAGTGGCACTGTTGGTTGTTATGCTATCCACAAAGGGGTGGTCTGGTGCCACAGTGGCACTGTTGGTGGTTATGCTATCCACAAAGGGGTGGTCTGGTGCCACAGTGGCACTGTTGGTTGTTATGCTATCCACAAAGGGGTGGTCTGGTGCCACAGTGGCACTGTTGGTTGTTATGCTACCCACAAAGGGGTGGTCCGGTGCCACAGTGGGGTAGTCGCCGGTTTCCTAGGCCGAAGATCGCGGGTTCAATTTCCGCAAGGGACGAACTTATGTGACTTAGGCACGAGACTGTTAGGTCACCGAGGGTTTTTTGCCGGGTACTCCGGTCTCCTCCCTCCCTTGAATTATAATGGTATTGGATGTAGTCTAAATATTTAAACAATAATAGCGGTATCCCTGCCTTTACACCATATAATTTCACTTCGCGTCCCCTCATCTCTCTTTTTCCCCACCCTGCTCCCCTCTCCCCCCCCCACACACTCAATGGCACTTGTTACATTAGTGGTTTTTAGATGTGTTGTGCTGTGCCTACTGTTACGATTGAGACGCGCACAATAGGTCCGATCATTTTGCAAAGCATGCAATAACAGAGTGGATTTACCTTTGATTTGCTTTGGCGTTGTTGCTAGAACAAGCTTTGTTGATAATTTTCGTCGGTCGATATTATTGAGAATTTTCGGGAGTTGCTTGTTTATTATCGGCCGAAGCTTCGAGAAAAGACATTGTAATAGCTAAGCGATTCTCCTAATGACGTAAGAGAGTGCAGAATTCCGGTGACGAGTTTTATTTTGATTGGGTGTTATTGCGTCATGCTGGAACGTTTGAACTTTTTCTCGATTGCAGAGAGGTTACATAATGCACTGCCTGCTTGAAGGGTGATTTATGTTGATTTTTTAATGATGATTATTGAAGTGATTTTCGAAAAGCGATCTTGTATGCCGTGGTTGATGTTTGCTGAATAATGTTGGAAAACTTTATACGACGACTCCTGCATTGTTGCTGAGTGAACAGCTGCGTGGATAAACAAATTGGAGTTACACATATCAAGATTAAAGCATCGAGGCTGAATCGGCAATTGATAAATAACCGTGTAACATCTACGAACCCTCTTTGTTGGAGCTGATGTTTTACGTTCAGTAAAACTGACGTTTTTGTATACATGTAGTTTATGAAAGACAACCTTTATTTATTATTGCAATATTTGCATGGTAGAAAATCAACATTCTCTGGGCATATATTTTTGTATTCATCGACGGTACCCCACCCTATAAACCCATACTTGTCTGTTGCCTACGGAGAAAGAGAGAGAGAGAGAGAGAGGAGAGAGAGAGAGAGAGAGAGAGAGAGAGAGGAAGTGGGCGGGGGCGGGGGCGGGGGCGGGGGGACGCATAAGGCAAAGGATTGATGGTTGAAAGAGGAGGAAAACACTATAGTCATAACGATGACGGTTGCAGTTTTTGATGATGGAAGAACGAAAGAGGATAAAATAATGTTGACGTTGTTATTGCTGTAGTGATGATTGATCGTCTTACGCTATCAAAGCAAATTGCTTGTTTGGGGAAAAAAATCAATCCACTGTGGAATAGTAAGAGACCGTACCCTGTTGCTCTGTTTGCAGTTGTATGTAGCGCAGATTGGAGTGTACTGAAACTCTGAATTTCGTCGTTGTGGTATTCTGCGGATGGCTGTTGCATAGGATTTGCAGTGTGCAGCAATTACTGAACAGCGTGGCGTGCTGTGCTGCAATAGTACACAGTTGCTGCAGCGCAGGCGTCGTCTTTATGGGTGCAGTGGAGATGGGGGAAGATTTTTTTTTTTTTTTTGTATGCCACAAAATGTCTTTGCTTCAGAAGCAACGCCACGTAGTTGCTGGATTGATGTTTTAATCAAGAGAGACGCATATAAATGTCTGTACATCACATATAGTTGTTGTTACATCACCTATTGATGTTGTTACGGCTACACACACTGGAGGTCCTTGACAGCATGTTGGATATAATTCTTAATAAACGCTAATCCTCTTGCACATGAGGCAATGATAGAAAAGATCTATCTCCACTTTCTCTGCGGCCAGTGGGTTGAGTGTTGTGGAATGGCGTCGTGGACGCAGATGGCCTTTTCGCTTTGTGCTCAGCTCGTCGGTGTACCTATCGGCAAGTGGGCTAGCTGACAATCTAGTGACGACGGTGTATCTATCATCAGGTGGGCTAGCTGACAATCTAGTGACGACGGTGTACCTATCAGCAGGTGGGCTAGCTGACAATCAAGTGACGACGGTGTATCTATCAGCAGGTGGGCTAGCTGACAATCTAGTGACGACGGTGTATCTATCAGCAGGTGGGCTAGCTGACAATCTAGTGACGACGGTGTATCTATCAGCAGGTGGGCTAGCTGACAATCTAGTGACGACGGTGTATCTATCAGCAGGTGGGCTAGCTGACAATCAAGTGACGTCGGTGTACCTATCAGCAGGTGGGCTAGCTGACAATCAAGTGACGTCGGTGTACCTATCAGCAGGTGGGCTAGCTGACAATCAAGTGACGTCGGTGTACCTATCGGCAAGTGGGCTAGCTGACAAACAAGTGACGTCGGTGTGCCTATCAGCAGGTGGGCTAGCTGACAATCAAGTGACGTCGGTGTGTGCCTATCAGCAGGTGGGCTAGCTGAAAATCAAGCGGTTTCCAATAGCGTAGAAGACGATGATCGAGTCCTCAGGATAAGCGTGTTCGTGCATGTTGACGTTTTAATCGTTTAGTAGTTGGGGCTTCTTGTGGAGGTGTGAGCTACTTAAATGTGTGTTCAAACTAAGTTGTATTGTCAGAAATGGCTTAAGAAACCTTTTTTTTTTAAATTTTAAAATACAAAACGCCTGTTAACTTTGTCGCTCGCTGGATTCCATAGGGAAGGTATTTGACGATATTTTGCAACAGAACTCAAAGCCGCGACCGTTCCTGCAACTGGTCTGCTAAAGGAGAGGACGGCTTATCATTAGTCTCAGTCTTGTTTTATGAGACTGTCCTGGTCAGGCAGCTGTTTTCTTCCTGGGAAGAGCCGTCAGTGATTGGTTTTTGTGTGCGACTCATTCAGTTTTATAGCCGTCAGTGATTGGTTTTTGTTCAGTTCAGGTAGATTAACGTCCCGGACACATCAGCGTATAGGGGACTTAAGGTGGTTTTTGTGTGCGACTCGTTCACCTTTCACAAATCCGCAAGCCTATCTCAAGTTCAAAACTCTTTATGTGGGATTTTCGATTGCAAGATGATAATGTAAGTGTGTGATTGAACTGGAGACGCAGAATTAATTCAGGATTGTTCATGCATGTGTGCCAAACTTTCATCAAAGTTGAACAAACCGGGCATATACTTGTGACTCCAGACGTTCCAGTGAGGACGATGAGACAGTTGCAGAAGAAACAACTTTGGTTCATTAGTTCAAGGATGGCTCAAAGAATGGCGCCAGTATGACTGAGCTCATTAGGCAGCCTAAAACTGGATCTAGTCTGACAGATTGATACAACGTGAACAATACCTTTATTCCATACAGACAATGGTGTTGGTTACATTGGCAATAGTGCACAAGGTAAACAAAGAGATAGCGGTGAGGCGATATTCCCCCCCCCCCCCTCCCCCCTCCTGGCTTCCCCTTACTGGGCCGTGGGTAAATGAAAATCGTGTTCAATACCCGACTGACAGTGTGGACAGGGAAAGAATGGGGTGACTCACCCTGTTAATACACTGGGCCGGAACTTTTGTGGTTCAATGGGACAGATGGTGATCCATCGCATTGATTTGCCTGCTCGGAGCCTGGCTTGACACGAACTACAGAATGTTTTAGCTGTCGTCGATACCGCCACAAGTGTCTAGAGTTTCTGAGAGTGCTTCTGTAGAGACACGAAGTGGATGCTCATTGGTTGTAAGAGTATCAGAATGGTCTGTGGGACTCACATTTTCATTGTTTACTGCAAAAGGCCGTGATTCGTGAAATAATAATTATTGGTTGATGTTCTATAGAGGCTGCTTGACACCGATACTACTACTAGCTGACAGCACGGCCACAAGTTTCAGATATTTTTTGAAAGTCCTGCTATAAACAGTGGGTGCTAGTTGGTTATAATTATGATGACCGAAGTGTTGATTGTGGTTGATAGGACTTAAGTTCATACTATAAGTTCATTGGACTTGTACCTACGCCCGCCAGACTTAAGTTTTTCTAACTTTGTAAGGGATACAGAGATAGAGGTATGATGCTTGGAGTGGTTCTACATAAATAGTCTTAGACAATAACAGCTGTCCATGTTCACAAGGCGTGGTATGACCTTATAGCTTCCGTAGGTGGAGGATCACGTGGCCTCCGATGCTCTGTGTGCTGATAGGGGATTTGGGAGAGTGTCCTATGTCAGCCAGAGCACCAGGACCTGATAGTGTCCTACTTGACTAGCATGGCAACTTAAAAAAAAAATCTGTCAACACCCGATGTGGGATTTTTTTTTCTCTCTCAAGTTTCTTCGTATCTTGTGGTTCTGTTGACTAGTTCTGCTCGAGATACGGTGTGAATGTGTTATTGTTGTTGGAAGTAAAGTTATTGTTTCCGCACAAAATGTGTTCTTTAATATATTTCATATTATAATTTAGTGCACTTTCCATGTTGAGTTCTCTTTTCCAAGGTTAATATTGAGATGCTCCGGAGTCCTAGTTCAAATGTCACATGTCCTTGTGTAAACATGGGGACAATAAGTCTTGAGTCATCAAAGTGTTTAGGAAACGTTGATGCCCGTGCTTTCTTCGACAGTATTATAGCTCTGACCTGTTCCCATGTTTTGTGTGTAAAGGCAGGATGCACGTCTGTACCAGAATGAATGAACATTCAAGTCTAACGTCTACACCCACATCACCCACGGTTATTACCATGCCAGGAAGAAGGGGCTGTGGATTTAAATCAACACTGAACCACCAGAACACTCGTACTGTAGTATGGGCAGTGAAAATGGTCACCTTTATCTTGCTCACCACGGCTTTCCAACCTGGTCATCGGTGTGTGCAAGACAAACGCTCCAACATTGGGCGACGGTGGTGTCCCAGATTTCATTGAACTGACTGCTGTACCGAGATTTCTTGGTGGACAATCTTTCTTGTCATTGAAGCTTAGTTTTGACGTACACTATGGTTCTCTATCTCTTTTTCCTCCCACTCCTGGTTGGTTTATCTGTTTTTCAGTGCTTGTATATTATACGCATGATGGCTTCTTTCTTCAGCACTGCATTCCCCTAGCGTTCACTTGAGCTCCTGTTGTTTTTTTCTGAGGCGCTCCGTCATGGAAGACTCGCAAGCTTGCGTTGAAATGGTGCCACAGTTGATTACACAGTTAAGGAAGACCTCATTGCTGTAGTAGCTACAAATCCTGTATGTTTGGTATGGTAATGCGGTGCCGGTTAATATTGGTGCGCCTTCCGCATTTCAAATTAAATATAAAAGTGTGAGCTGTGAAGTACTGATATTTGATACGCAGGGCTTACAAACGTGACAAAAGGACAATAACAGCGCGAGTTATGTGGACACTTTCACGTTAACAACTCAAATAATTTTTAAACAAGGTGTTCATTATAGATTTTATGGTAAAAATACGACAGGTTAATAAAACGCGTGCTATATTTTTGTATTGATCATCACAGCTCAATGCAAGCCGAGTTGTGCGCTTTTATACCTTCAACCTGGATTCTTGGAGGAGATCACTGGTATAGGTCATTGTGTGTTAGGTTAACATATTAAAGTGTGCCTGCCCCCAGCCAAGCTCATCGCTGCATCAGGACCAATTTTAATACCTAGATAAGCAACTTCATGGTCTTCCCGAGATAAATACCTACTACTAACTGTCTAATATGAAAGTTATGGATAGTAGCGGAATTAAAAGCAGTGGGCTCCAGTGCATTTGCAACATGAGTTGTATGTGTGGGAAAGATAACGTTACAAACCAACTTTATTTGATCCTGGGAAAGTGTGATCAACAGCGCAATTAAAACCGATGGATTCCAGTGCCCCTGCAGCACATATTGATGGAGAAGAGCACTATACACAAGTCAGCATTATTGAAGATAATGTGAAGCGTCAACAGTATAAAGACGACAATAAAACCGGTGGGCTCCAGTGCGTCTGTAGCATGTGTTTTTGTTTTGGAGAATAGAACTGTACAAAGTCAGCGTGATTAGGTGGACCATGTGAAGCGTGAATAATAACGGAATCAAAGCCGATGGGCTCCACTGATTCTCCGTTGGATGATGGACTGGACTATTTATTCCTATTTATTAAAGAGTAAGTTGGAGGCCAAGTACTAACTGGCGTTCAAGTAGTGAAGGGGAAGGTGGCGGGTGTGAGGAGGTGAGAAGGGACGATGTAATGTACGGTATGTGATGTGAGTGAGTGACAACATGGACAGAAAAAAAGAGAGGGGGTAGGTTTTAGAAAAAAAGGAAAGGGTAGACCCTTTTTTTTTCTTTTTTCTTAACAGTTCATGTTTTAAAACGCTGCAAATGGCCTTAGTGCTAAGAACGGCTGGGCAAGCAGTGTGAACGTTTTCTCAAGGAATACAGTTGCTAAATTATTGATGCTTTGTGCGCTTTAACTTATTGATTTACGCCACTGCTGTGTTGTGCGTGACAGGGAGAGGAAATAGAGAGGGTGGGTGTGCGAGAGAGAGGGAGGGAGGGAGGAGGGTGCATAAAAGAGAAAGAGGGAGAGGGGGGGGGGGCATCGCAGTTCAAAAAATATATCTTGCAACAGCTTATTAATATCATTGTATTGATACGGGGTTTTTTATGTTTGGGAGAGGGAGAGATGGAGGAGAGATGGGGGAGAGTGGGATCCAACTAAAGCTGAAAAGATGTTGCAAGGTCCTCTAAAAAGATGTGGATGTGGCTGGTACCTGGTTGAGTATTTGAACAAGGTGAACGAGAGTCCGTGTCTGTGCCGGTACCACCAGAGCCATGATTATTGTTGCTTTCATTCATTGATTGATTCATTAAAGTTGACCTGCCTTTGGGGTTGGTGTGTTACAGCCCAGCTCCCTCACCACAACACAGCATTTCTCAAGACATGCACTCCAGGCTTGAGCTCTACGCTTCCAGGTAATTTGATCGTTATTTATGTTCATCTACATCATCATCATCATCATCTTCATCGTCATCATCATCATCATCATCATTATCGTCATCATCATCATCATCGTCTTCATCATCGTCACACCACATCACATCACCACCAGATCCTCACCTTACTGCCCAACATTCTTTTACCACTTCGGTCGCATTCCCTCTCTGCCCAACAACCACGCCAAAACAGTGTACATAGTATAGTTATAATAATACATTGTGGTATTTACTACATGCTAGCAATAGCCTTTGGCTTTGATCATAGAGACTTGCTCATCTGTCTCATCTTCTTCCCTATTGTTTATCGATCCATTGTCATCAACAGCAGCAGCAGCAGCAGCACTGTATAATCTTCTTCTGGGGAGCAGTTATAGGAAGAACGAATTGTTCGGAACAGGAGGCTGGAGGCTTATGCCTTTAAAGTTACATGTGTTCATAAAACTGCCCCCGTGTCAATTTAGTATAGTATTATATAGTAGTGATGGCACCGTAGGCCTTTTTGCCCTCTGGATAGAGCCTTTAACAGCACGCGCATTACTTGTCACACTGGCAGCAGGCAGCAGTTGATGAATTTTGCTCACCACATTGAGGTGTGGGGTAAAGGAATCTCCACCCAGGTCTGTGGAGTACACTATGTTGGACATCACCCAAGTCAGTGGAGTACACTATGTTAGACATCACCCAAGTCAGTAGAGTACACTATGTTAGACATCACCCAAGTCAGTAGAGTACACTATGTTAGATATCACCCAAGTCAGTGGAGTACACTATGTTAGACATCACCCAAGTCAGTAGAGTACACTATGTTAGACACCACCCAAGTTAGTGGAGTACACTATGTTAGACACCACCCAAGTCAATGGAGTACACTATGTTAGACACCACCCAAGTCAATGGAGTACACTATGTTAGACACCACACAAGTCAGTAGAGTACACTATGTTAGACACCACCCAAGTCAGTAGAGTACATTATGTTAGACACCACCCAAGTCAGTGGAGTACACTATGTTAGACATCACCCAAGTCAGTGGAGTACATTATGTTAGACACCACCCAAGTCAGTGGAGTACACTATGTTAGACATCACCCAAGTCAGTGGAGTACACTATGTTAGACACCACCCAAGTCAGTGGAGTACACTATGTTAGACACCACACAAGTCAATGGAGTACACTATGTTAGACATCACCCAAGTCAATGGAGTACACTATGTTAGACACTACCCAAGTCAGTAGAGTACACTATGTTAGACACCACCCAAGTCAATGGAGTACACTATGTTAGACATCACCCAAGTCAATGGAGTACACTATGTTAGACATCACCCAAGTCAGTGGAGTACACTATGTTAGACACCACACAAGTCAGTGGAGTATACTATGTTAGACATCACCCAAGTCAGTAGAGTACATTATGTTAGACACCACCCAAGTCAGTGGAGTACACTATGTTAGACATCACCCAAGTCAGTGGAGTACACTATGTTAGACATCACCCAAGTCAGTAGAGTACATTATGTTAGACATCACCCAAGTCAGTAGAGTACATTATGTTAGACATCACCCAAGTCAGTGGAGTACACTATGTTAGACATCACCCAAGTCAGTAGAGTACATTATGTTAGACATCACCCAAGTCAGTAGAGTACATTATGTTAGACACCACCCAAGTCAGTGGAGTACACTATGTTAGACATCACCCAAGTCAGTAGAGTACACTATGTTAGACATCACCCAGGTCAGTGGAGTACACTATGTTAGACACCACCCAAGTCAGTGGAGTACACTATGTTAGACACCACCCAAGTCAATGGAGTACACTATGTTAGACACCACCCAAGTCAGTAGAGTACACTATGTTAGACACCACACAAGTCAGTAGAGTACACTATGTTAGACATCACCCAGGTCAGTGGAGTACACTATGTTAGACACCACCCAAGTCAGTGGAGTACACTATGTTAGACATCACCCAAGCCAGTGGAGTACACTATGTTAGACATCACCCAAGTCAGTGGAGTACACTATGTTAGACACCACCCAGGTCAGTGGAGTACACTATGTTAGACACCACCCAAGTCAGTGGAGTACACTATGTTAGACATCACCCAGGTCAGTGGAGTACACTATGTTAGACATCACCCAGGTCAGTGGAGTACACTATGTTAGACATCACCCAGGTCAGTGGAGTACACTATGTTAGACATCACCCAGGTCAGTGGAGTACACTATGTTAGACATCACCCAAGTCAGTGGAGTACACTATGTTAGACATCACACAAGTCAGTGGAGTACACTATGTTAGACATCACCCAGGTCTGTGGAGTACACTATGTTAGACACCACCCAAGTCAGTGGAGTACACTATGTTAGACACCACCCAAGTCAGTGAAGTACGCTATGTTAGACATCACCCAAGTCAGTGGAGTACACTATGTTAGACACCACCTAAGTCAATGGAGTACACTATGTTAGACATCACCCAAGTCAGTGGAGCACACTATGTTAGACACCACCCAAGTCAGTGGAGTACACTATGTTAGACACCACCCAAGTCAGTGGAGTACACTATGTTAGACATCACACAAGTCAGTGGAGTACACTATGTTAGACATCACCCAGGTCTGTGGAGTACACTATGTTAGACACCACCCAAGTCAGTGGAGTACACTATGTTAGACACCACCCAAGTCAGTGAAGTACGCTATGTTAGACATCACCCAAGTCAGTGGAGTACACTATGTTAGACACCACCTAAGTCAATGGAGTACACTATGTTAGACATCACCCAAGTCAGTGGAGCACACTATGTTAGACACCACCCAAGTCAGTGGAGTACACTATGTTAGACATCACCCAGGCCAGTGGAGTACACTATGTTAGACATCACCCAAGTCAGTGGAGTACACTATGTTAGACATCACCCAAGTCAGTGGAGTACACTATGTTAGACACCACCCAAGTCAATGGAGTACACTATGTTAGACCTCACCCAAGTCAATGGAGTACACTATGTTAGACATCACCCAAGTTAGTGGAGTACACTATGTTAGACATCACCCAAGTCAGTGGAGTACACTATGTTAGACATCACCCAAGTCAATGGAGTACACTATGTTAGACATCACCCAAGTCAATGGAGTACACTATGTTAGACATCACCCAAGTCAGTGGAGTACACTGTGTTAGACATCACCCAAGTCAGTGGAGTACACTATGTTAGACACCACCCAAGTCAGTGGAGTACACTATGTTAGACATCACCCAAGTCAATGGAGTACATTATGTTAGACATCACCCAAGTCAATGGAGTACACTATGTTAGACATCACCCAAGTCAGTGGAGTACACTATGTTAGACATCACCCAAGTCAGTGGAGTACACTATGTTAGACACCACACAAGTCAGTGGAGTACACTATGTTAGACATCACCCAAGTCAGTGGAGTACACTATGTTAGACATCACCCAAGTCAGTGAAGTACACTATGTTAGACACCACCCAAGTCAGTGGAGTACACTATGTTAGACACCACCCAAGTCAGTGGAGTACACTATGTTAGACACCACCCAAGTCAATGGAGTACACTATGTTAGACATCACACAAGTCAATGGAGTACACTATGTTAGACATCACCCAAGTCAGTGGAGTACACTATGTTAGACATCACCCAAGTCAGTGGAGTACACTATGTTAGACATCACCCAAGTCAGTGAAGTACATTATGTTAGACACCACCCAAGTCAGTGGAGTACACTATGTTAGACACCACACAAGTCAGTGGAGTACACTATGTTAGACATCACCCAAGTCAGTGGAGTACACTATGTTAGACATCACCCAAGTCAG
This sequence comes from Oncomelania hupensis, assembly GCA_036898135.1. NCBI lineage: Eukaryota > Metazoa > Mollusca > Gastropoda > Littorinimorpha > Pomatiopsidae > Oncomelania > Oncomelania hupensis. Next base: position 70,771,399 of record CM072515.1, read on the forward strand.
TGAAGTACACTATGTTAGACACCACCCAAGTCAGTGGAGTACACTATGTTAGACACCACCCAAGTCAGTAGAGTACACTATGTTAGACATCACCCAAGTCAGTGGAGTACACTATGTTAGACATCACACAAGTCAGTGGAGTACACTATGTTAGACATCACCCAAGTCAGAGGAGTACACTATGTTAGACATCACACAAGTCAGTGGAGTACACTATGTTAGACATCACCCAAGTCAGTGGAGTACACTATGTTAGACAAAAACGTATCTTGAACCATTTTTAACGCATTTGTGGTACCAACCTTGATTTTACCCATGACATTTTTGTCTTGTTTCTAGATTGGCGGAGGTTGAGCAGAGACAGAATTCTTCCCATTCAGACTTGTAAGTAAAAGTAATGAAAGAGGAATACAGAGCGTGTTCCACCATGCCACATTACACAAGGAATTTGCAGTTTGGCAAAGGGGTGGGGGTATGAGGGGAGGATGATGAAACACATTACATAAGCATACCAACTTAACGATGAGGTGAGGGGTGAAACGCCACCATACAAAAATTCTTCAGTAATGTGGGCTTGGTGTTTTTAATGTATTTTTTTAGGGCATTTTATTTTAATTATTAACAATATTTGTATCATTACAGCTGGAGCAGATGTTCCTCTAAATAAAAGGAATTAATTTAAAGATAAACAGCTGCTCTTACCTCATCCATCTCATGAAATTAAATATCTTGAGTGTTAAAAAGTCATTTAAACCCATTTAAAGACGTGTTCAATAGGTAAAACTTCAATGTCTATAACTAGAGACGCAATCAATACATTGATTCATTTGCTGCCGTATGTTGAATTCGATTTGACTGGACTGGGTTCATAGGTTAAACTCCACTTACAGTTGCAATCTCGTTTGCCGCTGCCCTTATTTTTTAAATTATTTTTTTCCCCCTTTGTGAATTTTGCCGAGTAGTTTGCAGTATCTCAGAGCGTTGTCTCATGTGGAAACGGTCCCATTTCATGAATATGCAGTTTGTTTTAGATTCGAGCCCTTTTCGAATTTAAAAGCAATTTGAGCAATGTCTTCTCTGCGATTGCGCTGCACAAGGAGAAACCATGAATAATGAAGGCCAGCAGGTTTCAAGAATACATTCCCCATTCTCTTGGGGGGCATGCAATTAGTAGTGGAAAGGATGAATGTGGACGTCATTAAAGAAAGGTTTAGGGAGAACAGAGGAGCATCACCCCCACATAGACCACCACAAGCATAATTCCAAGCTGCTCCTTTGAGTGAGAGTATAGACTGAGGTCTAATCTGTGCCTTCGCATGGATTTATTTTAAATATCCTGACGCTCATGTCCTAGACGGGCGAGTGCCAGCGACACTAACACTAGGTCCCTTCTCCTCATCCCCGCCCACCCAGGAGTGTGCACCGTCGTCTGGGCGTCGGCTAATGTGCTCGCTTTATGGCAGCAAGCGGGCGCCTCTGTGCCCAGTTGTCTGGGCGTCAGATGGTGTATCTCGGGCAGCAGGTGGGGGCCTTGAGTAACTTATGTTAAGTACTGTATCGGCCAGTTTCTTGAGTAACTTATGTTAAGTACTGTATCGGCCAGTTTCTTGAGTAACTTATGTTAAGTACTGTATCAGCCAGTTTCTTGAGCAACTCTGTTTTTAGAAGAAAAAAAAAAAATGATGCTGTGTGTTGCAGGGAAGACGAACACAACTTGATAGCCCAGTATTGCTCAAGTCTCAATGGAGACCCTTCAGCCCAAGCTGTGAGTAAAACGACCATCACTTTCTACCTGTTGCTTTTTATTGACTCGTATGCATAGCAGTGTGAGTCTATGTACTCGCCTTTCCCCCCCACCCCACCCCCCTTCCCTCTCCAAAATGTCCAGATTTTCGCACATATATGCGAGATGAGGCCTAAATAGTCCCAAAATTATATCGAGGAAAAAACTAAGTCAATTTGTCCACCATCTGCTTGCTGTCTGGTTGTGCAAAAACGTTTTTTCGAACACGCACCAAGGGTTGTGCAACCTAAGATACCCACGACGCCTATTCCCCCCCCCCCCCCCCCCCCCCCCCACCATTCAACTATCGCAACCCAACTTTTTTAAGATGGTGTAAACCCATGAGACCTCGAAAATGATCAGTGAATGAATGACTTTACTTCAAGGTTAAAGTCATGAGGTTATCAAATGTTAGTAAAAAAAAATTTGCACTTTTCACAAAATGTCACTTTTTTTTGTAGGTTATTAATATTAAACTTGTTCTTTGAGGCATGATAGACATCAGTGAGACACATATACTATGCAAATTTGGTCAACCTCATTCCAAGGTCAGGGTCACTGGAGCTGTCCAAAGTCAGTTTGTGTAGGTACTTTGAAGTGACCTTGACCCTAAACTATGAGAGATATAAAATCCAAACTTATTATATTTTAAAATGACTAATAGATCTTTCCATTTTTGTGTTGATCTCGAAGGTCAAGGTCATTTAAGGCCTTGCAAAAAAAAAAGTTTTAAAAGGTCATTGTATAGTGGAATGGCTGTTTATTTAAGCAATAGGATACAACAATATTGGGTTATTTTATCAGACATGCATGAGCAATCACGTGAGTATCAAATCATCACAAGGCCAAGGTCACTGAAGGTCAAATCCATTCCAAGATCACCTTTTTTTGTGCGTAATGCAACTTTTGCTGTACTTTATTTGATAGTTCAGGAGTGTATTTGGAGCCGGAGGTCAAAGTCATCTCAAAGTCAAGAGAATAGAAAGATCGAAGTCGGTATTATTTTGCATTTTAATGCCAACATTTTATTTTGTGTTTTTTTTTGGGGGGGCACTCGTTTTAATGTTCCATATTGCGAGTTCCATAAGGAATATGTGAGTCATATGAGCTTTGCCCTTCTAGTTTATTTTGTTACCGATGAGGGTTTTTCTGGGTGCTCCAGTTTCTATTTTCCATTCCGTAATGGTATATGATACAGTGTATTGATATTTCAAAATAAAATTTGATTTTCTCTCTGTCTTCTAATGGCGATCTCCATGGCTTTTACACCACATGTTTGAGTTATAAATCTGTGTATCTTGTGTGTAAGAGAGTGTGTAATGTGTGTGTACACATGTTTGAGTTATAAATCGGTGTATCTTGTGTGTAAGAGAGTGTGTAATGTGTGTGTACACATGTTTGAGTTATAAATCGGTGTATCTTGTGTGTAAGAGAGTGTGTAATGTGTGTGTACGTTGGGTCCGATCGCCGTTCTTTGAATCTGATTAGTTATTTAAGGTAAAAGCGCGTATATAGCATCCATTATTATTTATTTATTTGATGTGGTTGTACTGTCTTGGATGGAGCTAATGTGTGTTTGTTTCATTGCTTTGTGTGATTTTCATGTTTGCTATGTGTGTGTGTTTTGTTTTCAGCTGAAAAGCCCTATGCAGATCATGATGGCTGTAGATGCAGACCAGCAGCAAGAACTGGAGGCCACCATCAAACAGCTAGAACAGGAGAACAAGTAAGCAGGCCTGAGAATAGCACTTCCACCCACAATGGACATTACACATTGAAAGTGGATCCCCATTACAAAGCAGCAGTAGATGGCGTACCTATGTATCATAGATAAAAAGGTTTGGATCTCGCTGTGTTTATGGCCAAACCAATCTGCCACTCAAACAGGTTTATTCCCAAACTGCGGAGTACCGAACCTATAATATCTTCATTTAGATAGAAAAATGCAGCCCTATAACGGAGAAGACATTGGTATAGGCCTATTTTGTTATATGCGGAACTTTGGCATTGTCGTAGGCCTTTATCGTTCCCATCTAATCAAAGATTACCTGTTTGTTCTTATGAGGTTTGAGAAGAAACTGCTTGAGCAGTGGATTCATTCCGCCAAAAACACGAGCCTGCTCCCACCCATTGTGTCTGTGATACATCTGCTGCTTTGCTATGGAGGATCCACTTTCAGCGTGTAATGCCCTTGTGCTCCACCCTTTGTCATGTTTACAATTACAGAAGGAAACACATGTATTTTTTAAAGAGTATGACAACAAAACCAAAATGTTAGTCAGTAATGATTTCAGCTTTGTTAAATGCCAGTGATTTTGCATCTAGGTCAAATCTTGATGTTATACTGTAGGTGTCGATCGCTCACTCTGTATATCTCTCAGAAGCTGTGCTTGAATCGTACCAGAGAGAGAGTACAAAAAGTAGTACCAGTATTGTTGGCACTTAATTCTCACTGCCTAAATAGCCATCTTACATATTGTAAGGATGTGACAGTATAAATATGGAAATAAATCCTCATCATTGTTGGCATGCTGCTGGGTGGCTGAAAAGTCACTCCCTATTGAGCATTGCCCACAACCTTTGTAAATAATGCTGCATTTGCTGGCAAAATTATTATTATTATTATTGAGGATTTTTATAGCGCACTTATCTCGCCGTACTTGACCAGACTCTAGGCACTGGCCGATACAGGATCTAACTCAAACCGCCCGAGACGCCCACCCGCAGCCTTTGGGCGCATGGTCTGACGCCCGGACAACTGAGCACTATCCTGGCCAGCCAGGGATGGGGGAGAAGGACCAAGTGCAGTGCATGCTGGGCGTGTTCTTGTTACTGGCACTCACCCGTCTAGGACATGAGCGTCAGGATCTTTAAAGCCCGTTATGATGGAATGTATGCGACTCACAGACTAGACCTCGGTTTAGACTCTCATCTGAAGGAGTAGGAAACGGAGGTAAAGTGTCTTCCCCAAGGGACACAACACAATGGCCCGGACAGTGCTCGAACCCGGGACTTTCAGATCCGCAAGCCAAAGCACTACCATTAGACCACAGTGCCTCCAAAAAAATTACTTGTTCAACAACTCTGGACTACCAAAACAACTGTCAAAGGGATCCGTGGATGGTTCAGAGGTCGGAGCATATAAGACGAGTGCTGAACAAATTAGCTTTTTGACTGACATGCATAGCAATGTGAGTCTATGTACTCACCCCCTCCCCAACCTCCACCACCCCTTTTTCTCCCCTCTTCCAAAAAAATTAAAATTCCAGATTATTGCAAACCTGTGTGAAATACGTCCTAAATATGAATCATAATAATAACAAAAAAATTGTTTGTCCATCCATCCCTCTGTCAGCCGTTGGCCATGTTGACATGCAAAACTTGCAAATGGATTAATATCTCAGAATCTATTTCAACTAGCGCAACAAAAGTTGGTAAGGTGGTATATATCCATGAGACTTCATAAATGATCAGTAAATGAATGACTTCAATTCAAGGCTAATGTTACAGGGTCAACAAATGTTAATTTAAAAAATGACTAATTTTTTACATTTCACTTTTTTTCTATTAATATTGAACTTATGATTTTTTGATACATGATAGATATCAATGAGACACACATCCTGCGAAAATTTGGTCAACCTCATTCCAAGGTCAAGGTCACTGGAGTTGTTCAAAGTCAGTATAGGTACTTTGAAGTGACCTTGACCCTACTCTATGAAAGATATAAAGTCCAAACTTGTATTTAGATATAATAGATTGATCTTTCATTGTTATTCCTTTTTTGCATTGAAAGATCATTTTAGGCCTTGCAAAAACATGCACAAAATAGGTCATCATACAGTGGAATTGCTCTATTTTACCTTTATATGCAACATTGGGTTATTCGATCAGACATGCATTAGAGTTCACATAAAAATCAAGGTCATTCTAAGGTCAAATTTTTTTGGCATTATACAACTTTTGCCGTAGTATATTTGATATTGTATGAGCATATTTGGAGCAGGAGGTCAAGGTCAAGAGCATAGAAAAATCATAGTCGGTATTACTTTGCATTTTAATGCCACTGTTTTAGTTCTAATTTTTCGCTGCACTCATTTTTATCTTAAATATTGCAAGTTCCATAAGGGGCATGTGAGTCATATGGGCATTGTCCTTCTGGTTTCTCTAGCATTTGCCTAAAATGTGTTGATGCATGGGGATTATATAATTCCCAACCTGAATTGTAAAAAAAAAAAAAAAAAAAAAAAAGGTTCCATCCATAAAGTAGTGTCCGCATTTGGCTTACGTTTTACAGCTTATGCATTGGGTTATGAGAGTTTTTACTGACCGGAATTTTGACAGGTGGTCACACCTTATGAGTTTAGTAACCACATTTGGCTTACGTTTTACGGCTTATGCATTGGGTCAGAGTTAGTGGCGCCATGTTTATCACGGCCCTGTTCAAATTTATAAAACGTGTGTAGCTGTGTAATTTGACTACAACAAGCACTTTTACATGACGATGTAATGTACTCTTTCACGATTTGATTATAATATGAAACAACTTAACTAGGATCGACATGCAACAAGTGAATTCAACTGCTATAGCCCGCCAAGTTGTGTGTAGCAGATAACATTTGTTTCGTGTGGACATGCTTGTGGGAGGAGTTTATGTTGACCTCTAAACTTGTGACGTCACACTCTCGCTTCTAATTGGGCCTCGTAAGCCCGGCTTATGTATTTTTGCGGAAGAAATCAAACATGCGCTATCCTTGTGATTTTTTACGTTAGCCAGTACGCAAGGAAATACATTAGGAGTTCATAAGCATAACACAGTGTGGCAGGGCCTTAAGACTAATTTGAAAAACGCACTACAAAATAAAACACCACAGTCGGTGATCTGGGTAGAGTCATCCCAATCTCCCTTATTCCCTCAAATGTGATGCCAGTTGTTCCTGTCAATGTGAGTTGTTTGCAGGTGGGTTGTTTGTGGGTTGAATGAACTTTTATGAATCTTGACATCGTTTGGACAGATTGTAGCCCACCCATTAAGGCACCATATTATGAGATCCAAAGTTCATGGGGGGGGGGGGGGGGGGGGGGGGGGGGGGGGGATTATTGCCTTGGACTGCCTTGTACTTCTGTAAAGTACGGTATTTTATTTCAAACTTCCTTTCCCTGTCCACAGGACACTGCAAGAAGAGTACAACAGACTGCGGCAGGTCAGAGAGTCGCGGGAAAACGGTGGAAGCTTATCGGAAGACGGGCTTCTCGTCGGAGGCGGCAGCCTGCGTGACGAGGAAATGCTGGCGGAGGCCAAGTTGCTACGGCAACACAAGGGTCGGCTGGAGGCCAGGATGAGGATACTGGAGGACCACAACCAGCAGTTGGAAGCCCAGCTTGCCCGACTGAGGCAGCTTCTGGACCCTGTGAGTCATTGGACATGTGTGTGTGTGTGTGTGTGTGTGTGTGAGTGGATATTGATCTAGTATTAGAAGTAGTAGTATCCAGCAGTATTAACTTTTTGATGACGGGACACACACATATGTGCGGGAGCCGAAGAAGTGTGTTGAATCCAAAGCAAAACTGAGGCGGCCAATACAGTCTAAGGGAAGCAACTTCTTTCAATGCAGTTGATCAATCATTTAGAGTTACTGTACTTGTGACTTTTGAAAGAAATTAGCGAAAAGGAGGTGCAACCTAACAAGCTTGAATAATGAAAAATGGCGAGCGCGAGGCATCGAAGGAATGTTCTTCTTTCCAAAGTGATCGAGCAAATCTTGAGCTTCGAAGTCAGATTTCCCAAGTGTTGTTCATTTTCTGTGTATTGTGAGAAAGCGAAGTAAATGGCGCGTTCCACATTTTGACCAACTAATGCACTAACAGCATCACTTTATCCTCCACTGCAAATATTGCAGTTTTATTTGTTAGCTTGGTACCTCCCTTTGTTTACACTGATCTGCAATCTTCACCATATACATGTATAGTTTGGTCTCAAAATGAACATTTTTGTGTTGATCTTGATTTGATCTTTCTATTGAGAGTAAATATAATGGGGTTTGGTAACATTTTCATTACAAAATTACTGTGTAAGCACAGAAATGAACCAAACCATGGCATGCGTCCAAGGGCAAAAACCTGGTTAGCTGCCTGACTACAGAGGCAAAGAATAAAGAGAGTTTGAAATATCAATAGTTGTCAGCTAGCAATGTAAGGGTCAATTTGATGATAGTAATGATGTTGAGTAGTAGGGCACTGAAATTCCATGTCACAAAGTCAAAAATTTACTGTCCCCAAATTTGTTTTCAAGTTATTTTGTGAATTTGCAGGGCTGTTTAATTTGTTTTCTCTTCATAGTTTTGAGTGAATAAAAAGTGTTCACTTTTGAGGATAAATGTGTATCATCTATAATGTTGTCTCTGGAATTGTGTATTTTTCTAATTGTATGGACTCTAGAATTGGTGTCACATTTGAGTTTGATGGTTCAGAGTTTTAGTACGAGTTCTTTTTCTTGGTTGTTGTTGTTGAGACAATTGGAGTTTCAGTGTATAAAGCTTGCCAGCTAAATGAAGTAGGATCAGGAATACATATTTATAAAGGCGGTGTATGGGTCTTGCACTGATCATGGGCGATGCTATGCCTCACAAACGGACATCATCATCATCTTTTAAAGGAAGGTGCCTTCTCTTAAAAATGGGTCCAATTTCCCTTCTTAGTATAACGAGAAATGTTTCACTGTCAATGGTGTTTTTAAAAAAGTTATTAATCAGTTGACATTGATGTGTGTTTTTTCAGCCGGCAGGAGACCGAAGCTTTGCCTCGGTCAACTCTTCATCCCGTAGCACGCCCATGACCACAACCCCGTCCTCTTCCCAGAGTTCACTCCCCGGTGGACCAATTCGATATCGCTACACATCCAGCCTGGAGTCTTCACACCACAATGGCCACTCAGGTTTGATATTTGGATGTTGGGAGTTTTATTGGTCACCCACGTGGCTAAATTCGGGGCTGTTTTCTCAACAAAAATTTCTCAACAAAAACTCAAGAGCAGTGATAGCCAAATTTAGGGCATTTTTGAGTGTGTGTAATTTTTCATTCTGCTTGGCAAAGAAAGCAGCATCCTGCTATCTGGTTAATTAATAAAATTAACAAAATTCATAGTCCGGTTTTAAAGTCTCTTTAAAATTTGCACTATAATTAGAAGAGAATGTTTTAACACGTGCAGTATACGCTTCTCTGTTGGTTTTAGGCTTCTTAATTTATTTTTGGAATTGTCAACCAACAAAATCATGAAGATTATTTATTCAGAGAGAGGAGGTAACATTTAGTCATTTAAAAGATCGAAATGAAGTTGTGGAAAACCAAGTACTACTTTATTGTAAAATATAAATGAATCTGTTACCTGATGCTCTCCAGCTCGTTATTGTAACCTCTATGAATGGAAATGTAATGGTAATATTGATTTTAAAGGTAGTCCGCAATAATCAAATATTGTTTTTCTGTACTAAAAAGAAAAGTGTTTGTAAGTATTAAACATCTCTTGAGCCTGGGGAAAGCTCTGTATAAGAACAATTAAATAAAACAAATAAATTAACATTTACAATTTGATCCCCATATTTGGAGTATTAGCGGTGCATGCCTGTATCCAGGAGATATTGTTTTAGGTTTGAAGACAGTCCTGTGCTGTGTGTTTCTTTTTTTAATGTTGAGTAGATGGGTATTTGACCATTCCAGTTTCTTGCAACATGTTATACCCTAGCAGACATAAGAATATTTATTAACCCCATAAAACAATGACAGGATGCTGGTGCGATATAGCGACCAGTGCAAATCATTTGACATCCATTTCTTTCTCTGGCACTGCTGTTATGTATGCAGCACAGTAACGACCAAGGAAAGATATTAAAACCCTTGCAGTTTATGAATAGTGTGTTATTATTGCATGTGCCTGTATCCAGGAGTATAACTTGAAATGAAGTGACCGTCTGGTGGAATGCCTTTAATTTTACCATTAGGAAAATGTGTAACTGTAGATTATAGTCACACGACACCGAAGCATATAGGCGACTACTGGTCACATTATTCTGACACCAGCGAACCAGTTGATGGTACGGGGGAAATAATATGGTCACACATTGGCCAATCTGGGATTCGAACCAGGTACCTTTCGGTTACTAGTAAGACGCTCTACCAACTGAGCTACCCGGCCCCTCACCATTAGGATTGTTTCAGCAGATCATTTATATGGATCAGAGGCGAGTCCTCTTTCAACCAAGTTGTAGTCCTGATTCGGCTCTATGCAGTCCGCTGGACCCTTTAAACTAATTTGTAATAATAGTGCTGGGTATGAATATTGCGTACGTGTGCTGCAGGAGGAGCCACAGGGTCAGATGAGGTGGACAGCCCAGCCGCCAACGGCAGCACGAGTCCCCGACACATCAGTGCTGATAAACCCAGAAGTGCAGGTGAGCAAACTGTATCATTACAGTCAAGACTCGAATGCCTGCTAACCTTGACCTCCACATGACCGTCAGCATCCAGTGGTTCAAAAGTAACTCTCATGGCGACCATTTCTGGTAACGTCCATAAAGAATACTGCACATGCAGTACAGCAAGTGATCCTCAACAGTGGTGGAATGTAACTGCTGGTATCATCTCACAAATCAAGAGGAGTCCTTAATCAATTATTGTCCCATCCCATAACACTATGTGTGAGCAACACAAGAAGAGGTCAGAGGAAGAAGAGGCCAGTTGAGTGTTTTAGTTCAGCTGGGAGCTGATATGGATGTTAGAATAGAACTTTGGTGCTGATCCTTGCTTTTTATCAATCGGCGTTTTATTCTATATTTATTTATTTAATCGTTCTTATATAGCGCTTTTCCAGCTCAAGAGCTGCTCAAGGCGCTGGCCAATACAGGATCTAACTCAAGCCGCCCGAGGCGCCAACTTGCAGCCTTTGGGCGCATCGTAATAACGCTCCAGACAACTGAGCACAATCTTGGGCAGCCAGGGATGGGGGAGAAGGACCTAAGTGCATGCTGGGTGTGTTCTTATCACCGGCACTCACCCGTCTAAGACATGAGCGTCAGCATCTTTAAAGTCCGTTATGATGGAATGTATGCTACCCAGACTAGGCCTGGGTTTATACTGTCATCCGAAGGAGTAGGAAACGGGAGTTAAGTGTCTTTCCCAAGGACACAACACAATGCCCCGGCCTGGGCTCGATCCCGTGACCTTCAGATCTGCAAGCCAAAGCTCTACCATTAGGCGACCGTGCCTATACTGACTGTTTCGTGTGAGTGTGACTGTCAATAGGATATACAGTATAATATAATATAATATAATATAATATAATATAATATAATATAATATAATATAATATAATGACAATACTTTTGTGGCGTAAAGTGCACAAGAATTGAGCCGTTTACCCAAGCTTGTTAAACAGTAGTTGATTTGTGCTTTCAGGCAATGTAGGAGAGCTGTTCCACATGGCAGGGGAAGTGGGGCAAGCAGTGGGGTCGCTGGTCACTGTCATGACCGATGAAGACGGAGGTGCAGGGGAGGAAGAGAGGCAATGACCATCACCTTGAATGCCTACTAACCTTGACCTCCACATGACCTTCAGCATTTCAGGCAGCAAATACCTCGTTCTTCACGGTCGGTGAACATCTTTTCTGTGGTGTGAAACATGGACCCCTTGACCTCTGTGTGTATGACCTTGACGGGCGTGACCTCTGTGACCTTCAGTGAATGTACTAGCACTGCCATAACTACGCCTACATCTGCCTTTCCGCTATCACTGTGAAAACAAACGTTGTGCTCCTCCTGTTTCTGAGTTCAACTACGTAAAGTATGCACAGAAGTGGCTACTTTCGATGAAACTCATCTAAGCGCACAGTTCCGCCTTTTATTGAATCATTTAGCATTCATAATCCCTTCCGTGAGTAGCAAAAAAATAAAAAAATATTTTTTTTAATCTTTCTGTTCAAACTTGTCCATTTTGCTTCCACGCGTAACTAGATTCTTTTGTTTCTCTCTATTCAGATGTGTCCTTCTTGCAACTCGCACTACATTTCCCTGTTTTTTGTTTGTTGACATGCACCCTCTTCAATGTGGATCATAATAATACTGATAGCTACAGTCAGTTATGTGTATGCTAAAGATGCTAGCCCTCATTATTGGAAGCAAGAATTGTATTGTGATTTGTAGTTTGTTCTTTAGTTGTGATGGCATGATTGATGACGATGACATTATTTGTAGTTACTGTATTTGTGGAGTCAGTAGCTGTGATTGGTACGTTTTGCATAATATGTAATTTATTGATTACATGTTATGTAGTACTATATATCACATAGTACTATGTATCGCATAGTACTATATATCACGTGGTACTATTACAATAATGCTCTGTCGTTTTGTTGTACTGCCACTTCAAGGATTTGTTAATATTTTTTGTGTCAACTTTATTTTTAGTCCAGCATCCATTCTGGATCTTGCTGACTTTGAGTCCAGAACATGCTGCGAGTTTTTAGAGGGGAAAAAAATGATCATTTTGGGAGGGGAGTATTGTTTTCAGAAATGTTGGACCTGGGAATTGTTGACTTTTAGAACATGTATGAAGAGAAATAACGCAAAGGTTTGGGGCACAAATGTGATTTTTGGGAGGAGGGGACGGGAGGGGAGGGGAGGAGTAACTGGAGAAAGATGTTACGAAGATTTTAAAACTTGGATTCGTGCGAAATATCAAAAGTAATACATTTGTGATTTAATCATAATAATTTATTTTTTATACAGCAAAACCAAACTTTGCTCTAAGGGCTTGCACACATATGCTCACAAAGATAAATATTTAAACAATGGTGTAAATAACATGAGATAAAACATTTAAACATCATAAGAAATAATACAAACATCGCATCTAGCGAGAATAAATATTTCAGCAATAAGGTACATGAGATAAAACATGGTAAACATCGTAAAAAGTAATAACACACATCACGTCTAATTATAAAAAAGGCATGGTTATAGAGAGACACGTACATACAAAAACGCACGCACAAACGTTCACTCTCACCAAACGCATGCACACACACAAGGACATCAGCATTAAGAATAAATAATGAAGCAATTATAAAAATAGCTACATTACATTACATGGTTATTGCTTTAGGTCCAGCTTAAAATAAAAAGTACCACTTAGTGACATGAGTAAAAGTAATATGACAGTACATAAGAATTTCTTTTATAAATCAGAGTAACCTTAACTAGAAACTATTTTAAAACCATACAGTGCCAACCCCAATATAAAATAAAAAGATGTGCACAGGCAGTACAGCATTTAAACCAAGAACATGACACAAAAGACACTGATAGAACACACGCACACACACCATTCACTCACTCACACACTAATTGTTCTGGATCTAAACATATTTGGTAAAGAGGTAGGTTTTGAGGTTCTTTTTAAACACAGACTGGAGTCCTGGAGGTTGGATCATGGAGGGCAAGGAGTTCCAAAGAGTTGGGGCAAACACAGAGAAAGATCTGCCAAAGGACTCGAGCGAAAACCTAGGAGTTGAGATGAGAGCTGCATCTTGTCCAGTTTGCTTGTGTAAAGAGTAAATCTTATATCTTGTGAATGGAGTGATCGAGCAGGTTGGTATGGGCAGAGATGTTTGAAAGAAAAGGTGGATCTGGAAATAATTTGCATGCAGATTTGAAAACATGTTTGACTTTCTGGCAAAATCACTCAGTTGATGCTCACAGAATATGAACAGCCATGTTAAAATGTTGTTGACCCATATGTAGAGAGACAGTCTGGGCTTGATAGAACTGTGACTGTAGATGTTCGTGGATTAGAAAGTGACCAGCCCTACTATATCTAACAATGGGAGTGATTTTCAATGGTTGTGAGTAAACTAACTGTGCCTTTTTTGTGTGTGTTTTACCCTTTGTGGGGGTATTGGTATAAATAGTATCCTAACTTCCTGAAAATTTAGTGCTTTAAATTCCCACTGTCGCTGTCTTTCTCCTTTGTTCCGTCTCATTTTTACTCTGTTCTATCAATCTACTATACTTATCTTCTTCACTAGACCAGTCACCTACCTTTTTTCTTCAAAACTCTTTCAAAACTCCTCATTTGTGTATGAGGTCTGTTGGGCCAGCTTGGGAATATTGGACGCTTTCTGCCAAATGGTCACTGGGGCTTCCTTTAGTATTACTATTTAGTGATGTAGGCATTTTATATGTATGTGCTTTGTTCATATTAATTTTGTATTGATGTTTATATTCTATTTTGTTTTTGTAAACGGGGGTTCGATAGTGTAGAGTATAGCCTCAGCGTCCCCTGCGTGGGATGCCTTTATCTTAAAGTGACCAGCTGGTACGGTGGAGTGCCTTCAGTGTTACCATTATGGTTGTTTCAGCAGATCTTTTATACAGATCAGGAGTGAGTCATCTTTTAACCAAGTTGTGGTCCTGATTTTGTGGTCCTGATTCGGCTCTTTGCAGTCTGCTGGACCCTGTAAGCAATGAATAAATAACTAACTAACCGATTCTGTGTTAGTAATTACGACTACATTTGCTGACAAGTATAATGCCCTTGCTATGCCGTGTATGTACTAAACCGATATTGCTGGAGTTTTGAAAGAGAATGTATTGTTGAAGTAGGGGATATGCGTTGTAGAGCAGTTTTTGTGTGTATCGGGAACAACAGACGAATAAGGATATTAAGTTCTCCTGTGATAATTCTAATTTCGTAGCTTCATGAAAACATTTGCAACCCTCATGTTTTAGAAAGTGAGCAAAAAAAAAAAAAAGAAAAAAAAAAGAACTAAATATGATAACACTGTAGAGAACAGAACATGTTAAGAAGATAGAGAGAAATAGTGTTGGCTCAATGATGAAGATCAAAAAGATTGGCAGTCAGAAATAGTGTTGGCTCAATGATGAAGACCAAGAAGTCAGAAATAGTGTTGGCTCAATTATTAAGACCAAGAAGATAGAATAGTCAGAAATAGTCTAGTCAGAAATAGTCTTGGCTCAACGATGAAGACCAAGAAGATAGACAAAAATACTGTTGGCTCAATGATTAAGACCAAGAATAGAGACCAAGAAGATAGACAGAAATAGTGTTGGCTCAATGATTAAGACCAAGAAGATAGTCACAAATAGTGTTGGCTCAATGATGAAGACCAAGGAGATAGACGTCAGAAATAGTGTTGGCTCAATGATGAAGACCGAGAAGAAAGACAAGTAAGAAATAGTGTTGGCTCAGTGATCAAGAAGTTGGGACAGTCAAAAATAGTGTTAGATCAATGATTAAGACCAAGAAGATAGTTAGAAATAGTGTTGGCTCAACGATGAAGACCAAGAAGATAGACAATCAGAAATAGTGTTTGCTCAATGATGAAGACCAAGAAGATAGGCAAGTCAGAAATAGTGTTGGCTCGATGATAAAGACCAAGAAGATAGACAGTCAAAAACAGTTTTGACTCAATGATGAAGACCAGTCCACCACTTTGTGGTGCATAGCTTGGGGAACTCTTGGAATTTTTAATGGTTTACAGTTTATTTATTTATTTATTTAATCGTTCTTATATAGCGCTTTTCCAGCTCAAGAGCTGCTCAAGGCGCTGGCCGATACAGGATCTAACTCAAGTTGCCCGAGACGCCCACCTGCAGCCTTTGGACGCATGGTCTGACGCCCGGACAACTGAGCACAATCCTGGGCAGCCAGGGATGGGGGAGAAGGACCTAGGTGCATGCTGGGTGTGTTCTTGTCACCGGCACTCATCCGTCTAGGACATGAGCGTCAGGATCTTTAAAGTCCGTTATGATGGAATGTATGCGACACAGACTAGACCTCGGTTTATACTCTCATCCGAAGGAGTAGGAAAACAGGAGTAAAGTGTCTTTCCCAGGGACACAACACAATGGCCCGGCCAGGGCTCGAACCCGGGACCTTCAGATCCGCAAGCCGAAGCACTACCATTAGACCACAGTGCCTCCCACTACAGTTATTCCAATACCCGCACTGCATTTTTTGATAACGAGGTTTATATTATAAAATTTTTCCAGAAGGAACAGTTATCATTGTATTGGAAAGTAGACTGCAATCTTTTACAACAAGACCTGGCTAATAATTTAGAACGCTACTGCTGTTCAATGATTTAACTTTTTACCTTGTTTAAAGAATATAGTGATAACTGTTTGTATTGAGTAAGCATTTATTTTTGGATATATAATGTATTCTTTAGTTATATGTCCAATATAATTGCAACTAGAAGAAGACAATGGTAAGACTGTGCATTATGAACAACATTGATAATACCCATACAGAATAATTTCCAACGCAAACCAGTTAAACAACACTTGCATTACAGTTTACATGTAAGCTGGTGTTTGACAGAGAATCCCTTTTTTCATTGTTGCGCTATATCGTAGTGATAACATTTTTTTAAAAATGTATTTATTTATGTTTTAATTGATGCGCCTTGAGCTGGAAAAGCCTGCTATATGAGAACAATAACTATTATGCTGTTTGTTCTTTAGTTATGTTCCAAATGTTGGTTATATCTAAAATATTAGACACTGTAATTTTGATCCCGATGTACAAAATTGCTTTATGGCCCGTCTTAATTGGAATGTTCTTGGAGGTTCATGCACCTTTTTCCAGGTTCTTAGATCCCGAACCTTTTTTTTTGGTCCATGAACCCTCCAATTACGACAGGCCACTACGGAATCAAGTCTAGTACTATATAGTGTGAGTTGTTTTTTTGTTGTTGATCTGAATATTGAAATCGCTGTGGTTGTGTTTCCAAAACCTAACGGGATCGGATATTGTGACAAAAACGAGTTGTGATAACAAAGCTGAGTCTGATGGTGGTTTGTTCACTGTATAAAGTTGTTGTTTAGTTTTAGGGCAGGGAGGTAGGGTGTTAAGTTATATATTATAGTCTGGGTTATTATTTTTCCATACTGGTTGTGTTCATTGCTACCCCTCTATACTATCACACGCGTTTTCTTCAATACAGTTCTGAGCAGATTGCTATTACAGAAGGCAGAAAAGAATCAATTCTTAATTTTGAAAGTTCGGTTGACTGCTTCCAATACCATTATTGAAGGGAGGGAGGAAACCGGAGTACACTGAGAAAACCCTCAATTCCCTGAAAAGTGTCGTACCCACGTCAATGATTATTAGTTGCCGTCAATGGCTGACAGTTTATTAGCCAGTTATAGTATACCGAAGTGTGATCGGGTTATTTTCCATGTTGTTCGGAAAAGATAGTGAATAATAAGACATTTATGAGCTTGGAACTCATTTCAATTGGTGATAAAACATGCTATTTAAAAAGCCATTTAATATTTTTATTACATTATTCATAGTGTCTGATGTCAGTTCTGATAGTTCTTCCGACTGTGCGATAATTCAGGAAGGTTAGTTAGGTCCATGGAGGTCTCTGCGGTGTGGATTGGTTTGTGTTGAACAACGTGCGAGGAGAGCAGCGTTTTAGACGGGAAAACTTGCAAAGTGAGTGGAACTTTTGTTGTTGTTTTTTATTTTGTAAGAAAACAAACTTTTATATTTAAAACATCATTAAGCTAATCATCATCATCGAAGAAATTATCTGTTATATAAAGAGGAAAAACCCTAAGTAACATGTTGGGCATGCAATTGACATTGGGTGTTTTTAGTTTGGAAGACGGACTAAGTAATCAACTCCAAGTATAATAAATTTTGGTTTGGTTTCTGTTTGTGTACTTTACTTTTCATTTCTTTTTTAGTAGTTCATTTTAATTGTCAAATTGGTTATAGCCGCTGGATTTGAGCAAAAAATGATGAATGCATTTATGTGGCCTAATGAATCTGCATCACCTTGTGGTTTCATTATGCGAAAATGGTTATATTTCTAACTAAAAAACATGAATGTCACTTTCATTACTGCAGACAATATGCTGAAAAAGAAAGCTCCGTTTCATATTAACAGGGCCATTAAAAATTAATTTCCAGTCAGTAAAGAAGACAGTCGAGCCATTGTAAAAAAATCATTTCGAGGCATTTGATTCATTACAAACAATTTTGTTATTAATTGGAAATCATTTCGTGTGACTGGCAACTGGTTTCGTATCACTTTGGTCAGTTTGCGTTCATGAAGACGATTCGCTTGCATTTTGTGGACCCAATACAATTTCGCATTGCCGGAGTTGGTGTGCGTTAGTTTATTGTTATAGTGAAGTATGTTCGTCTGTAATTGACCGAGTTGGGAGATTTGCCTGCACAAAAAACGTCTAAAAACCTTTGAAGGTTGAATTTGATAAAGTGTTTAAAATTTGAATTTTATTTTATCGATTGAATGAACTGTGGTTGTCATTGTATTTTTATCACGAAAGTTTGTCAGTTATTGGATATTATTACAAACGACTGAATGTATTTTTGTTTTTATGTATTAAAACCCCGTTTCATGGTCGTAATTACATTACCTTACTCAACCGAACTTGGCATTTATTGTACACCAGACTGTACTAATGATGTACAAGATGTTTATAATGTACACATGTATGTTTTTGTATGAAGCAATAAACCATGCTAATAAACAATGTATGAAATACGTAAACATATGCCGGTTTTCCGTTTTACAAAGCACCGTGTGAACAAATGGCTAGTCTCTCTCTTTTCTTCTTCTCCATAGTCTAGATTACTTTATCGCCTTCTTCTTTCACGTCTTCTTATTCTTCTCATCCTCCTACTTGCTTTCTTTAAAAATATTATTTTCACGAAATTCGATCGTGATTGTTCGTACTATAGGAAAATCTACCCCGCAGGGGACTTTAGGTATAAAATATCTTTTTTTTCTGCCAGCGCCTTGAGCGGTTCTTTGAGCTGGTAAGCACTATACAAGAACAATATAGTTTTAATATCTGCAGTGATAAATGTACAACCAAATACTCGTTAATAATAAAGACTACAACTTCTGTTCTGTTCATAATGGTCTGAATTCAACATGCAAGTTAAGAACGCACTGACACGATTTCGCTGTACAACTGCAACCCCCGACTATTGACTGCAACTCACTGTATTCAGCACCGCAAAAGTTCCAAACATTGCATTACATGATTATTGCTTTAGGTCCAGCGGACTCTTCCGAGCCAAATCAGGACCGGACAACCCCCAATCCGCATAAAAGATCTGCTGAAACAACCCTAGTGGTAACACTGAAGGCTCTCCACCAGCCAGTCACTTTACAATAAAGACATCCCACGCAGGGGACGCTGAGGCTGTATGCTAATCTATCGAACCCCCGTTTACAAAAACAAAATAGAATACAAACATCATTATAAATTATCAACAAAACACATACATATAAAATGCCTACATTGCTAAATAATAACATCATAGGAAGCGCTAGTGACCACCTGGCAGAAAGTGTCCAATATTCCCAAGCTGGTCCAACAGACCTCACACACAAATGAGGAGTCTTGTCCTGGAAGAGTTTTGAAGAAAAAAGGTAGTTGACTGGTCTAGCGAAGAAGAAGATAGTATAGCAGATTGATAGAACAGAGCAGAAATGAGAAAGAACAAAGAAGAAAGACAGCGACAGTGGGAATTTAAAGCACTAAATTTCCCGAAAGTGGGGATACTATTTATACTGAAACCCCCGGCACCCCAACGGGGGTAAAAGTTCCAAACAAAACCAACAAAATATGGAATTGGCAGTGTACATTTAAAATATCGGCATATGGACGGATACATAACAAGTTATAACAAGCTTATGATAAATACCCACACATTGTAAATATAGAAATAAATAAGGTTAAAAAAAAACACCACAAGATCTCGTTGCTCTGCTACAAAAACACAAAACACAAACTTGCCTGCAATCCAACCTACAAATGCTGCAAAAGATGGCTACAGAAACAACAGCAAAATATCAGCTGTCAGTAAAATATTTGCGTTATACAACAATTAACCATCACAACCAATTACAGCAAGTCTACCGTGACCAGATAATCAAACTTTCAACACAAAAGCGGCCATCAGTAAAAAATCTTTTGGGCAATGCTTCGTTTGTGTTTTTTTTTTTTTTTTTAAATAATAAGATCTAAGATAGTACTGTAGTGCTTACTGTACACTGCAATATTGCTCTGCTCAAAACCATCAAGGTGAAGATCTGACCGGGGACCTTTAAGCTTGTTCTTTCACACCTACCAACCCACCCACCCCCACCCCTAAGTGTAATTCTGTTTTAAACAAAGCTTATGACTCACGCAATATTTAACATGGAAAAAAAGTGTCCAGAAAAAAAAAAGGGTAGCATTAAAATGCAAAGTAATACCGATATTGATCTTTCTATGCTCTTGACCTTGAGATGACCTTGACCTCCAGCTCCAAATACATTATTGTACTGTCAAAAAAAGTACAGCAAAAGTTATATTATGCCAAAAAACGGTGACCTTGGGATGACCTCGACTTCAGTGACCTAGACCTTGGAATGGCCTTGACCCTCACTTGACTTCTCATATATGCCTAATCAAATAACCCAAAGCTGTTGCATACTATTAAATAGTCATTCCACTGTATGATGACCTATTTTTTATGCCTTTGCAAGGCCTAAAATATTAATTGAGCTTGACCTTCAAGATCAACGCAAAAACGGAACATATATGAAAGATCAATCTATTATCCCTAAAAATAACAAGTTTGGACTTTATATCTCTCATAGTTTAGGGTCAAGGTCATTTTAAAATACATATACTAACCGACTTTGGACAGCTCCAGTGATCTTGACCTTGGAATAAGGCTGACAAAATTTGTAAACTATGTGTGTCTCATTAATATCTATAATGCATCAAAGAAAGAAAGAGATTTCTCTTATATAGCGCACTTACAAGCTCAGAGAGCTTCTCAAGGCGCTGGCCCGTAATATCCAGCAATCACAAAATAGTTTGCTGAAGTCAGGATTCGAACCCACGTCGCCCAAGACGCACTTACACAAGTCGTGCGCTCTGACCACTGAGCTACCATAAGTTCAATATTAATAACTTAGAAAAAAAGCAAAATTTTGTGAAAAATATTAAATTTTGGACTAACATTTGTTAACACTGTCACCTTGACCTTGAAGGGAAGTCATTCTTTCACTGACCAAGTGATAGTTGAAATTAATAGGTTCTGAGAGATAAATCCACTTGTCTTGCAAGTTTTTCACAGACCGACGATGTACGGCGGACAGCGGTCGATGGACGGACAGACGTACATTTTTGTTAAAATGTCATTTTTGGACTATTTAGAACTCATCTTGCACAGATTTGCAAAAATCTAGAAAAAATTGTGGGGAGGGGGTGAGGGAGGGGGGGGCACATAGACTCGCATGTGAGTCAAAAACAATAATAATAATTTTCGAATTGAGTATTGTGTATTCAACAAAATAAATGTTGGTTAGAAAAATTATTGCAACAAACAAAAAATACCAACCATCACCTTTCTTATTACCTACACTACCCTAAAATATAATATTGTAATAGATAACAAATCTGACTATAATTTATAATATGCACTGGAATAAGACAACATCGAACATTGTTATACTTATTAAAGCATTTATCTGTTAAACAGATCACACACACGCACGCACACACACAACCATACACACACACACACACACACACCGAGTTAAAGTTTAACATTGGTTAAAAACAGTTTGACATAGCTTAATTATGTCTTTAAGTAGGCAAGTAAGCACATAGCATAAATTCGGGGTTCCAAGATTTGTTGTTGTCATCAAGGGCGTTGAAAGCACAGGGCCCGGTCGATCGCCAAATGCGAGTAAAGATCCTCTCGAGCGACTAAAACGTTGTAGGCGACTCGTCCGACTGGCGATTTCCTTGCTGTCCATTCTTCCCTTTCTTCTTTCAATGGGGTCGCCGCCTTCAGCATTTGGAAGATTCTGCAGCCAACTCCATCCGTTCCATTTTCAACGATCTTTTCCAGCTCCACAAATATGATTACGGACCAGTGACCAATGCTGGGGGGACAAGTAACGTTGTACGAGTCACTATAATCCAGGATTCGAGTTGAACTTCCTGGCTTTCAGTTTCAGCACTTCCTTGCAATCATACAGCGACCTATAATTATTATGAAAATCTCACGCACAGTAAATCAGAATGACGACACGATTAATCAGCAAATAATAATTGCTGGCACTGGAAGACTGGATGTAAAGATGTAGGGCTCCCCCCCCCCCTCCTTTCCTCCAAATGATCCACAGCATTTGAGACACGACACGACACAGCCACCCGGGTCTGGAACCCTCTCAACAGGATTGACAACCACGAGTTTACACACGTTATATAAGATAATACATTCTCTCAACATGGCTAGCACCATACAGCAGCCACGGAGGAGCAGGCCGTAAAACAAGCCAAGAGGAATAACTGCTCTTTTGACTTGAGACCAAAGTGTATATCCGAGGAGAAACTTCAGTTAGCAGTGGTTAACAGTTTCAGTACGAGTCTTACATTAAGATACGCCTGTTTCCCAAGCTGTCTGCTTTGAGGGTTTTAAACATGAGCTCCCACACTTGTGGATAATTATAAACTCTTTTGCACCGTGCGCACACAACCAGCTGGTAGGCCTAATCATTTCCTGCGAAAATAGAAGAACTCAACATTTCGCTATCACTTCCAACTAATACAATGTCAACAGATTCAGCCCCGCAAACAACATGCCGCATGACCGTTAGCCCTATCAATTAAGAGTGGGGGTCATATTACAGAGTCCATGTTCAGAATTGACCCACACGTCGGACACACAGGACCTGAAACCACAAAACGCACTCTGCCAGTCATGTGTGAGAGAAGAAAAAGAAGGATGATGATGAGGAGGAAGAGGAGGAGGAGGATGATGATATAAAAATCGACCAACGACGATGGTAACGGCAGCCAATACCAAAAAGAACAAGAAGGGAGAAACGGACAAGAACATTACATTACATATACATTACATTACATTACATTACATTACATGATTAATGCTTTAGGACCAGCGGACTCTTCTGAGCCAAATCAGGACCAGTATAGCCGATTCAGGACCACAAAATCCAGACCACAACTTCGCTAAAAGAGGACTTGCCCCTGATCCGCATAAAAGATCTGCCGAAACAACCCTAGTGGCAACACTGAAGGCACTCCACCAGCCAGTCACTTTACAATAAAGACATCCCACGCCGGGGACGCCGAGGCTATACTCTAATTTATCGAACCCCCGTTTACAAAAACAAAATAGAATATAAACATCATTATAAATTATCAACAAAACACATACATATAAAATGCCTACATTGCCAAATAATAACATCATAGGAAGCCCCAGTGACCACCTGGCAGAAAGCGTGCAATATTTCCAAGCTGATCCAACAGACCTCACATACAAATGAGGAGTTTTGTCCCGGAAGAGTTTACAAGAATAAAGGTAGGTGACTGGTCTAGCGAAGAAGAAAATAGAATAGCAGATTGATAGAACGGAGTAGGAATGAGAAAGAGCAAATGAGAAAGACAGCGACAGTGGGAATTTAAAGCACTAAATTTCCAGAAAGTGGGGATACTATTTATACTGAAACCCCCGGCACCCCCACGGGGGTAAGGACAAGAACAAGAACAACTCTCACCATTCAGACTAATCATGCTCTTTCTCAGCGTGGAGTCCAGGGCAGGAGTGGACACCGATTTGTGCATTACTGTCGACGAGTCCCGGTGCAACTTCACGGACGACCTCGACGAAGCCTTGAAGGGAGATGGTGACGTCAGTTCCGGTTCGTCCTCGTTGGCCAACCGCGTGGAGGGGTCGACCCAGGATCGCGCGGGATCAGCGCGAGGCCCCCGAATGGGTCCGGGGTGAATGTTTTCCATCTTCATATACTGCACAACTTGCGACGACAGCGTGGCCAAGGATTCCTGAACCATTAGCACGCTCCCGCCGCTACAGACAACACACGGTAAAATACCAAGGCTTACAGTTTGTACTTACAGTAGAAGAAAGATAGGACCCTACATTTACTAATATACGCAACAAAAAGATACTCATGTATGCCTCGTGGGGAGGGACCTGCTCTCTACATCAAGCACAGTCTTCATACATTGCACTTTTCAGCTTCAAGATGTGCTGCGTCCATACTCTGTCTTGACATACAAACTGACAGTGCATTTGTTTTACTTAAGCGACATGCCCCGGTGTAGGTTCAGCCGATTCGCCACTAATCAAGTAGAATCGGCGGTGGTGATGAACCGGGATATGCCGGAATAGGAATGAGAAAGAACACATGAGAAGGACAGCGACAGTGGGAATTTAAAGCACTACATTTTCAGAAAGTGGGGATACTAGGCCTACATTCCCTTATATTTGTTATTTCACTACCATCCAAGGCAGGCCTGTCCTCCTTCATCTCGCCCTCCTTCGATATTTTCTTCCTTCTTCTTAAGAATGAACATAAAATCCGCTAGTTCCTCTGGCCACCCCAAGGAACACAAAACTAGACAGACGTCGTTGAGCAACAGCCAGCCTACTTACGAAGCAGCAGATTCCTTCTTCAGGGCAGCAAAGTGGGTGTTGGGGCGGAGCGCCGATTTCTTGCTCTGTCCGTCAAACAGCGGGGAGTGCAGCGATTTGTGAAACTGCTCCTGCAAACATCCATCACGTGATTTGTGAGCAAACGTGCGAGTGGACGGTTCCATCTAAGCGAGATTGGGGCGCGTGTGGGGTTGCAGAATTTTGAAGACAAAAATAAGAAGCACAACAGTTACCACTACCATCACCCCCACCACTAACAACAACGCTACCATCATCACCACCAACAACAACGCTACCACCATCAGCAACGCTACTATCACCACCACTACCTGCTGGCGTGACGTTGGCTACCTAATCAAAATGGTTCCACCACGAGTACTTTCTAGTTTTTCAATTAAGATTCTGAGTGTTTCATTGTAAATTATATGGCTGTAGGTTTCTGAAAAATTCAATGGAACAGTTATTATTACTTTTTTATACCAATGGGAGGTGTCCAAAAAGTGGCTACCTAAAACTATTTACGTGTTCTATTTAATGAAATTTATTTATTTTGATGTAAAAACTTAGGTGGTGTTTGTTTGGTTAAGAAATATCAAGAAATATATTTTGTATAAAATTTAGGATTGAAACACCACGTGTTTTTGGTGGTTTAAAAAAAACAGAGTCAAGCGTATTACTTCCTCACACTGCCCATATGTCCAGATTTCAACACCAAGTTGCGTGAACTCGTTTTAACGATTGAAATGAAAAATAAATATCTAAACGTTAACCAAATGTAACCAAACTTGGCAGAAACATTGCCTGGAATGTTACTAAAGTGGTGAAGGAAAAATTTTGAAAATCCAACCAGTAATTTTAGTTTTATAGTGATTTTCTGGAACATTGTAAAAACCCGTGGCATAAGCCGAAAATGGCTACCTAAGAAAGTCAGTGACAGCGTCCTTAATTCAATTAAGTAGAATGCCATGTGCATATGAGCTAGTTACATTCGGCTTGACCATCATTAAAAACTTAACTTTGTTCATCGTGGCGGGAGAAATGTGGATTTGGGGTTTTTATATCCGATTTAGGTCACCATGTCCAGTTTGGAAAAGCACCACCGCGCTTATTTTGGTCAACATTTTTACAAAAAGTTAAAACTTTGACACCATGTACTCAAAAAACTTAAATTCGATACTATTTTTAATTATTGTAATGATCTATGGGCTTGGTGGCGAAGTATTATAATAAATGTATCAACCGTATTTTAGCTTAGGTAGCCAAGACAATCGGTGGCAGTCAAAATCAATCAATCGCAAAGCTGTGTGAAAACTTTCAGCAAATATAAAAACATTGTAGGTAGGTATTTCAATGGTGCGTTGTTTGCAACCAAAAGTGTGTAAATAAGTCAAGCAGAACGGGTGTTATACTGCTTGGAATGTCCCCACCCCGAATAACTGTTCTCCGGACAAAGAGAGAAAGAGAGAGAATAGACTGGACCTACTGTATCCCGATTGACGTCATAACTTTGTGCGTATTTATTCGCATTTTTCTCACCATGACGAACGATTATTGTGTCAAGCATTGTCGAAGCGAAGTACTAGAGATCTTGGGATCTCTTACCATAGAATTCCGACGATTATATTCAATAGAGGCATCAACATACGCGAGCTGACATCTAGGAGGAGAAGGCTTTGGATCGCCCAAATCAATCGAAAGAAGATCACAGACAAAACAGTGAAACCCTGGACCCGTGTGTGTTCACTCCACTTTGTGAAAGGTAAGCATTTTCAATAATTGTTCAATGGTTCACATGCATTTTGTTATTGGTCTTGCGAAGTTGCAGCTGCCCACTTTCACCGACAACCTGGCAGTTGTGAAATCTGCCATTTTTGAGCAGGTCGAGTGTTGGAGGGTTTTTAGATGACTTTTGCTCTGTTCTAAAAATTTCATAGATAGAATGTGCGTTTAGGCTTCGTGATTTAAATATAAAGACTGGGACTGTATTTGTTGTTTTTTTCAAATTTCACGTTTACTTGAATACAAAATAATAATTTAAAAAAAAAACACCACACAAAACACCTGAGGAGAAACATTGTTTACCTTTCTTCCAGAATCACAGAGGAAAGACTAGAGACGAGTAGAGTGCTTGTTTTGTTTATCATGCAAGTCAATATTTTAGTGTAGTTGTTAATACATTTTGACTTGATTTTGATGACAGGAAAACGTGCGGAGTTCTATCAAGATGATACGCCCAACTGGATCCCAACTTTGCACCTTGGCTACAACATTAAGTGTGCATCCACTGATGTCGACCGGTTTGAAAGGAAACAGAAGAGAGAGCAACAGAAACAAGGAAATGCCCACAACAGTATGTAATGAATATTTACTTTATGACATATTTAATAGTTTATCTTCAATTGTAAAGAAATTGTGTTTTTGAAACAATGCTGCCTTTCTAAAATGCAATTTTTAATGTTTGTAAATCTAACATTGTCATGTATAATGTCATCGCCTTTGTATTTAGATATTTGATGTAGTCCATGAAATTATGCTTTTTAAAGGTAATGCAGTTGTTAGTAACTGCACAGGAATGCAGTTTTCCAGGGAAGCATGCCCCCAGATCCAGTGTTAATTTTTTCCTCTCACCACAACCCGTTCCCACCACTTCATCATTATGAATCTCAATTAATCAGTATTAAACTACAGTTAAATAAACTGTCTTCAGTTTTCATTTTGGTTAATATAAAAAGGCCACATCTTGTCTTATAGATGGGAGGAACACTGATTGCCCAAAATAGGCATTTACTCATACTTTTGAGTAAAAAACAAAAGTGAAACATTTCAAGGCAGTATGATCACCTAAACATAGAATGTGCTTGAAGTAAATAAATAGTTATGTGTATGTTATGGTTCTTATTTGTGCAGATCATGTTGAGGACGGTGAGAACACCACAGACAGTGACGCATCATTTTCCACTTTGTAAAGATTTGGACAATAAAGTTTACTGTTTACTGTTTACTGCATCTATGGGTGATCTTGGAGGGGACACTGATTTAGAACTGGGTGAAGAAGCTACTGATTTGAAACGAACTGTGGAGCAGGAAGTCCAGACTGATATTACCATTTCCTACCTGGAAGCCATGGAGTCTGAGCTTCAGACTCTAAGAACAGAAAACCTCACTCTTCGTATGAAACTGAATGCCAGCTCTATGTCAGATGACTTTTTTTAAAAAGGAGATGGGTCTAGAGATGATGAGAAAGTGAAATATTACACAGGCCTACCATCATTTTTGACTCTTGCTGCTCTGGTGTCATTCCTGATGCCTCATATTACTAGTGGGCCCAGATCTATCACAATCAAATTTCAAGAAGTGTTAATTGTCCTCACTCAACTGAGGTTGAATCTGACTGTACAGGTCGTTGTTGATTTGTTTGGCATTTCTGACACTTCAGTATCACGCATATTTCTCAAGGTGCTGGCTGTCATATATATATATATATATATATATATATATATATATAGATATAGATATAGATATAGATATTGGCTGATTGTGGGTTTAATATCCATGATAGTGTTGGACTGATGTGTGCTGAAGTTAAGACACCAGCTTTTACCAAAGGTAAAAAAGCAACTATCTGCTTTTGATGTAGAATCAACACGTAAAATAGCACATGTAAGCCACAGTAATGATTCATGTTGAAAGGGTGATTGGTAACATTGTTTAAAACTATGCCATTATTGATTCTACAATTCCAGTCACTATGTTGACTTGTGCTGAAGGTGCATTTGTGACCACGTTGGACCAAATTGTCACAGTGTGCTGTGCTCTGGTGAATATTTGTCCATCCGTTGTTCCTTTTGATTAGAGGTGGGGTGAGAGAAACTTCCAACTAGGTAGTTTTGTTGACAATAACTATCATGGATATTAAGCCCACGATCAGCTAATTTTGTTTACCTAGATCATCAAGAAGCTTGGTTTTGTATCCTTCTTTCTTCTACCAACTAGGTAGTTTTGTTGACAATAACTATCAACTAGGTAGTTTTGTTGACAATAACTATCATGTAAGCTTGGTTTGGTATCCTTCTTGTTTTTATTATTATTACTTCCAACTAGGTAGTTTTGTTGACAATAACTAACATGGATATTAAACCCACGAACAGCTAATTGTGTTCTCCTAGATCATCATGAAGCTTGGTTTTGTATCCTTGTTGTCATTATTATTATTAGTTTTATTAGTATTGTTATTATTATTGTTTTCATTGTTACCATATATTTTTAGTTTTGTTGCTGCTGCTGTTGTATTATTTTTAGTAGTTGTATTGTTATTATTATTATTTTTTATAATTACTCTTATGATTACGATTATTTTTTTATTATGATTATTATTATTATTATTACTATTATTATTATTATTATTATTATTATTATTATTATTATTATTATTATTATTATTATTATTATTATTAAATCACCATTGTCACCTTCATCAGGTTTTCACCAGTACTCAGTATTGTAATTTTAAAAAGGTAGCTTTGCTGAAGTCATTAGTACTTTGTCGCACCTAGTTATTTCAGGAACCTAATAATATTATATTCTTATTCCATTGTTGCTGTCGTTAGTGCAAGGTGTATGCAGACATGAATGGAGGGGTGGGTGCACGAGTAAGCATGTGTGTATATGTGTACATGGGTGTATGTGTGTGCATGGATGTATGTGTGAGTCAACGAGTTGAGTGGTAGGAAGGATGAAAAGTTTTCAAGTACGAATGTATAGATACAGGAGTGAAGTGTTGTGGATGGCCAGGATGGGTCTAAGGCATGGAAGAATGGGTGGGTTTGAGTGGTTTTGTGTATTGTTGAATAATTATCTGTGTGTCTAATGTGTACGCATGGGTATGTGACTGGATATCTGTTTAGGCATGTGTGCTAGTGGTGATAGATTTGTATTTCGGTATGGAAGTTGGGTATGATAGTATATCAAATGTATTAATATTGTATGTCTATGTTTTTGATGTTATCTCTTTTCTTGCACTGCAAAACAAATATCCATGCCATGTGTTTGGACAATAAAGAATCTTGAAGTGATGTGAAGCTGTTTGAAAGTATTGTTTTACGGGGTGTGTTCTCACATAAATGTCTGTTTATGCATTTCAGTATGTTATGGAACCCTATGAATGAAGGTCTTACTAAACCACCGCATTAAGTTACATTACAACATATTAAGCAACAGTTCAACATGTTTTAAAAAGTTACGTTTCACATCCAGGTAGCATTTTAACAAAGTCACAGTTCCACAAAATAAAGTTACTTCCCGAATTTTGAGTTCGAGGTAACATTTCACAGTTATAAGTTACAGTTCTATCGTTATAAGTTACATTCCATGTTGAACTGTTACTTATAAGGCTTATAAATTCCCGTGTGTGTGCACCAAAAAAAAAAGGTTACCCCTTGAAAACTATTGGGTTTTTTTGCTCATAAAAATCAACACACAGTCGGCATCACCTTATCTAAAATCGAATGCACACATTTCATTTTAAAAATCAAATTAACTGCTGCTTCCATTGGTATTCGTTGTTGAAGGTTATGAAGTGCATAGATAAAGGATTAGACGTTTAAAGGGCATATAACACCAACATTGCTATCACATCAACAGAAGAGTTGTTCAGGTCACACTGTATCATTTCCCGTTAATGCTGTCGAACGTGCCAACACTTCAACATTCGAAGTAAACAATACCAAGGGCTACAAAGGTATTATGACCACTTACATTCGCTTATTTTTCTTTAAAACGCGATTTTACCTTGAAATTTGCACACTGCAAATCATCCATGAGTTATATATGTGTTGTAATATTTGTCGGCTCTCCCAGAATACAACTGAATTGTACTATAAAACTATGAACTAATGGCTGTAAGGTTATTTATTAGCTGGTCAATGTTTTTTAACAAATTGTTTCATGTCAATTTAACAACATAGCATATTAGGTAGCCATATCACCATCAAGTAACATTTCACGTAATAGGTAGCCGTGGTGGTGAACTGCTTAAGTCGCCATTCACAGGCAGGTAACCATTCACATTTAGGTCGCCTGTCGTAAAAATGGGTTCAAAATTAAGTAGCAGTTCACAAATATGGTTAAGTAGACATTCACATTATAGGTAGCCGTTCAAAATAGTAGGTAGCCAGTTCACAGTGATCGGCTACCTAAATGGTATTTAGGTCGCCAAACCTGTGGAAATAAAGGTTCACCACCACCACCACCACCACCACCAACAACAACAACAACAACAACGCTACAATCACCAACACTGCTATCACCACCACCAAAACCAACTCTACAACTACCACTACTAACAACAACAACGCTACCATCACCAACGCTAACACCAACATTAACAATCAAAACAACAGCAGCAACAACGCTACTACCACCACCACCAGCAACAAGAAAGAATTCACCAGCCACAAACCATGAGAGTAAAATCGGTGGGACCGACGCCGACAATGATGACCGACAGGGGTAGTGAACTCGCTCTCACTAGCAGCTCCACAGTCTTGTCGACGTCATTGATGACGCCATCCTGTACGTCATACGCTACATAGGATAATACTCTTTTGGAGTTAAAGTCACCTCCATTTAACCACAAGCGAAACAGGCTAGGTTTGTACGTCAAGACAGTCCACCTTGAAAGGAAACTTTTCCTATTTTAAATGGCATCTCCTCTTTCTGTTAAAAACAAATTTCTTAAAATATAAATTTCCGCATTTACATGTAATGTTATCACTGCACAATGCACGCCATTTATGTTTGTAAGACTGTGAAAAATAACATCACCATTATCACCATCATCATCATCATCACCATCATCACCACCATCATCATTATCACCATCATCATCACCATCACCATCATCATCACAGTATGGTCATTCTATCAGGACTTCACACAACATCATCATCATCACCATCATCACCACCATCATCATTATCACCATCACCATCATCATCACCATCATCATCACAGTATGGTCATTCTATCAGGACTTCACACAACATCATCATCATCACCACCATCATCATTATCACCATCACCATCATCATCACCATCATCATCACAGTATGGTCATTCTATCAGGACTTCACACATCATCATCATCATCACCATCATCACCACCATCATCATTATCACCATCACCATCATCATCACCATCATCATCACAGTATGGTCATTCTATCAGGACTTCACACAACATCATCATCATCAACAACATCATCATAATCATTTACAATAACCAATAATTGTCATTCCACGATGACGTCAAATTTTTTGTGTGCGCTCATGAAAGACACACTTACGGTGATGACGAGCAGGACGAAATACAGCTGCGAGTCTTGCGTCACATGCTCTCTCTCCGTCAGATCTATCGTCCGCTTCAGCACGTGCGACAGGTAAGTGGGTCCTGCGAAGGTTAAGGACGGAACGATGCTTGTGTAGGCTCGGGTCACACCCTGATTGAAAAAAAAAATAAAGAAAAAAATAAAATAAAAGATGCAGTGCACTTGTTGTACTCTGGACTATGGTCCAGGCGATGCGCAACTGATCAAAAAGAATCGGGCGATGACCCGGGCTAGCCCGTATGGCCCGAGATTAACCTTTTGGCTCAAAACCGGCAAAGATGGTGTGGTGTCGGGGAAAAGCAGCTGTCTGAGGGCAACTTTGAACCTCTTCGTAGAAAGAACACTGGATTAGATCTACGGATCTGGCCCGACCACGTGGCGGCTTAGCCGGTAGAAATAGAAAACAAGCGCATTGATGGATTTTAAGTAGGTCTTTTGTGGACTCACATTGTTTTTTTGTTGACCTTCAACGGAATATTTGTGCAGAATGGCACCGATACAGAAGACAGACAGAGGCAGTGTCATAAGTAATGCATTATATAGGTTACCGTCATTTTGTATACACAGATGTAATTTTTTAATCCTTAGATGCAAATTTTAAAGTTCCAGATGATGATGATGATGATGATGATGATGATGATGATGATGACGACGACGAAGACATCGAGAAGAAGAACAACAAAAAGAAGAACAAGAAGACGAACAACAACAACAACAACAACAACAACAACAACAACAAAGAAAGAAGCGGACGACGACGATGAGGAACAAGAGGTGCTACAACAATGGCGACGACTGACTTACCGATACACCCCTAACCCAAGGGTCGGAGTGGAGAGAGAAACAGTGGGACGGGGAAGGGCAGCCCTGCAGTTTGGCTCCGAACCCAAACACTGAAACCCTCTGTTGTAAATCGTAGCGGGCGATAACTCCTCCCAGAGACTCAATAGCCAAAAGGTATTGGTTGGTCTAAATAGTCATAAATAATAATTAATTAATTTAATTATGTATTTATTTATTATTAATTAATGAATTAATTCCTATCCTATCCTATCCTATCCTATCCAATCCTATCCTATCCTATCCTATACTATCCCGTAACTCGATGATCGTTTAACCAGCGTATTCCATCTTTCTCTGCCCTCAGCAATCCTCATGGCTTCGCTCAGTGTCAAGCCAGTCCATTCTCGAATGTTGTCCTTCCACCTCTTTTTCGGTCTCCCTCTTCTTCAGCCTCCTTGCACACTGACAGTGCCTGTGTTTTTATTTCTTTACCACTGTGAGCATGTCATCGTGTTCTTCAATGGCTCATGAGATGGTCGGACTTCGTCGTTGGTGATGTGCTGGGTATACGAAATGCCCAGAAGTCTTCTGTAGCACCTCATCTCCATGCTTTGTATTCTTCTTTGTATGTCTCCTGTGAGGGTCCATATTTCGAAAACGTAGCCTATAAGAAGATGGAGATGACAAGGGAGCGCAATTATTTAATTAATTTGTATCAAAAATCGCAAAGCATATCTCATAGGAACGGGAAAAAATAAGAAAATGTCACGGGAATAAATTAATGCTGAGCGTTATAATTTACAACATATTTTCTAATTTAATTTTGCATTATACTCCAGAATTTATGTCATCATCACCACCATCATCACCACTACCACCGTCACCATTACCACCATCACAGCAATCAACGCCGCAACTACCAACAATAATGAAAACCCACACAAAATAACGACCTTCTTTGTCTGTAGATCGTGCAGTGATAATAAATCCGATGTAGCACCATTGGAAGCCTGTAAAAGGAGGAAAAATGAAAGTTAAACAGGATGCTGTATTTACTCAATGAAGTGTTCTTATATGCATGGCGCTTCTCCAGCTCAAGAGCTGCTCAAGGCGCTGGCCGATACAGGATCTAACTCAAGCCACCTGAGGCGCCCACTTGCAGCCTTTGAGCGCACTGGTACCATTCGACGCCCATACAACTGAGTACAATCCAGTCACGACATTTCTCCACTTCAATAATTCAATCCTCTGACGAACTAAGCATTCTTCAGTAGGAAGGGAACAAATTAATTTCATAATGTAACTGAAAATCCAAAAAAATACTCTAAAGTAAACTTACAATTGCGTAAAATGCATTGCTATAAGGTCATATCGTTTTCATTGCACATTTTTAAAAAAAAAAGGTTTCATATAAAAGATATACAATCGGAAAAACGTTCCTCAATAGAAATCGCCGTTTACAAACATTAGGATACCTACATTTTACAAGCGACATGCTCAATCCACAGGCGCTCTTACTGGAATTCAAACGATGCCGCCAAAGCCTATAATTATTAAGTATACTTGTAAGTCTGTTGCTTCGGCATCTCTCACATTCAGATTAAAGCGTCTGTGGTTCACTAATTTTGGATTTTCTTTTGTTCCTTTAACAGTTTTTATTATTACTATCTGTAAGCCTATATGGCCAGTATGACTGTTATAATTTATGAATTTCGTATATGCCTCATGGCGATTGTATTCCCTATGCATGGTATGTTACTTGGCAATAAAGAATCTGACTCTGACTCTGAATCGACACGCTCTAAAATGGCCGCCAGCGTCGTCTGCTGTGAGAAGGTATAATAATTAGGGATGGTTACTAAGATTAGTAGGCAAGGTCAACGTCTGAACGGTTTGTTTACTTACAGTGAAGTCTATAGCAATGACAAGACGGAGCTGTAATCCTCCCCTCACGTAGTCCAGCAACGAATACTGCATGTCCACGCTGCTGACACAATATCTTGTGGTCACTATCACCGTCACCACCACAAACCCAAACGATGAAGACAACAATAACAACAGCTACAACAACGACCAACAAAACAACAGGCTCATATCAACACTCCCAATCCACAAAATGTTATAAACATTTTAAATAAACTAATTCCTGATATTCCATAATCCTAACCATCGGAGATGCTTTTACCACGAACCATCATCATCATCATCGTCATCATCATCATCACCGTCATCATCATCCTTAGCAACAACAGCAGCAGCAGTTGTTGTTGTCGTCATCATCATCATCATCATCATCATCATCATCATCATCATCATCATCATCATCATCAACATCATCATCATCATCATCACCGTCGTTCTGGTCATAATCATCATCAACATCATCATCGTAGTTGTCGTTATTATCGCCTTTGTCCTTTTCATCATCATCATTAGCAGCAGCAGCAGCATAAACAACAGCCGCAGCAGCAAAAGTAGAAAGTAAGTAGATGTACCATTCCCACCACTAGCAAAAACAACAACTGATTTTATGACTGACAACACCACCATCACCATCACCATCATCACCACCAACAAAAACAACCACAACCGTGTCCACGAGTACCTGAACTGATAAAAACGCAGTGTTCCCGCGGTCTGATTTTTCTTTTTGGCTTTTTCTTTCTTAGGGCTGATC
The DNA here is from genome assembly GCA_036898135.1 of Oncomelania hupensis. Lineage (NCBI taxonomy): Eukaryota > Metazoa > Mollusca > Gastropoda > Littorinimorpha > Pomatiopsidae > Oncomelania > Oncomelania hupensis. The sequence goes on from CM072515.1 coordinate 70,806,573, forward strand.
AGCTGAAGCTTACGATGATGGCCATCGCTGAAATATTAATGTGAAAAGAAAGGGTCAATTTTTCACCGTCAATCTAAGCCAGCGGCGGACGAGGGGGGGGTGGGGGTGGGGTGGCACAGTGGGCACGTGCCCCCTCACTCCCTCCCCCCATGGGCGACCAACAAAAAAAAATGGAAGAAAAAAAAAAGAAAAGAAAAAATGAGAAGAGAAAAAAAGGGGAAAACACACACACACACACACACCACACAAATAATAATAATAATAATAATAATAATAATAATAATAATAATAATAATAATAATAATAATAATAATAATAATAATAATGAAAATTTAAAAGGTGTAAAGAAGAAAAGCGTGCCCCCCTCTTCCCCACTAGTCCATCCACCTGTTCAGGGTCCTCATTGGCCCTCGGGCACATGAGTGGGTCACAAAGCGTAAGATTGCGTCACAAAGAAAAAGTGCCCCCCTCCCCCACCTTTAGGTCCTCTCATTGACCCTCGGTGCACGTGAGCGGATGCGTGCGTTGATGATACTATCTGATTGCGTCACAAAGTGTTCGCGTAAAAAATATTTTAAAAAAATAAATAAATAACAGTGGCCCCCTTTCCCACTCCATCCACCTGTTTGTCTCTCATTGACCCTCGGTGCACATGGGCGATGTGGTCACGTGATGACACTATTGCGTCACAAATGATGAACTCGGAAATTGTTCTGCCTTTCCTTTCATTCGCGTTTTTGAACTGACCGCGAGTTGTACACTAACAACCCAGTATTGTAACAATGCTGAACGCCTGAGAAAGTAAGTGTTCTAGCTGTGGGCCAATGCGTCAACTTGGTTCTTTTCCTTTATCTTACCCCCAAAAAGAAATGTTTATGACGTCTTACCCCCAAAAAGAAATTTTTATGACGTCACAAATCATTGTTCCTCTTCTTGTAAAGTTAATGACAAAAATCATATTTGCACGACGTGACAACACGTGTTAATAAATATGAATTTACTTACGTTGTCGGGGCTAGTAAATGATAAGGCCAGTGCTACGATACCGGGACAGAACTACACACCCTAACCCTAACCCTAACCCTAACTCTTTTCCTTTATCTTACCCCAAAAAGAAATGTTTATGACGTCTTACCCCCAAAAATAAATACTGTATTTTACTAAAAAAAAAATTTGGGGGTAAGATAAAGGAAAAGTACCGTCGTCGGTTCTTTTTTCTTTTTTTTTCTCACAACTAATTTCTAATTTCACACGAAACACGCACGTGTTGATGATCTCTCTCTCTCTCTCTCTCTCTCTCTCTCTCTCTCTCTCTCTCTCTCTCTCTCTCTCTCTCTCTCTCTCTCTCTCTCTCTCTCTCTCTCTCTCTCACACACACACACACATACCACACTCATGCCAACCTTTCTTACTGTGTTTGAGTGCAAGCACGAATCTGTATACGGGATTAAAAAAAAAAATGGCAGTGCTTCCCTCCGGGCATTTACTCTGATCCGCCCCTGTAAGCGTTGGGATTGCTGTGGTGGTTTAGTGTATATTTAGGTCCTTACCTCCCTCTTTTCTGTATGTCTGCCTATTGCCAATGAACGTTTCATTGTTCATTCATCCACGTCTTTGACAAGATAGAAGTTTACATCCATGATCGAGTCTTAATACACTACACGCACGAAAGCACGCTCC
>CM072515.1:70810752-70973252 GCA_036898135.1 Oncomelania hupensis
CGTGCACCAAAACTGTTATCGCAGGACACCAATAGTCCACTCTTCCAGAACTCTGACCCGTTGGGCAGAACGCACCATTAGCCCAATGATGAGACAGTAGCTGCATAGACTATCAAGGAGCGAACTATTCGAAGTGATATTTGGACTTTAAGTTAGTATAGTGATTAGAAGATTTTGTATAGAGCAGAGGAAATAAATGTGTGATATTTACTGTTAACAAGTGGCTGGACTACTTATGTTTCATAGCCGTGTGAGAGCTAGTGTGACAGTGAATCTTTTATCATTTTCTTTCTATCTCTGTAACCCCAGCCTAACACAGACCGAGATAAACTTATAAATGTATTACGATTAGTCACCGGGAGATTTACTGATTGATTGATTGATTGATTGTTGCTTTAGGTCCAGCGGACTCTTCCGAGCCAAATCAGGACCGGACAACCCCCAATCCGCATAAAAGATCTGCCGAAACAACCCTAGTGGGAAAATTGAATGCCCTCCACCGGCCAGTCACTTTACAATAAAGACATCCAACGCAGGGGACGGCTGAGGCTTTACCCCAACTACTCAAACCCCCGGTTACAAAAACAAAATAGAATACAAACATCATTATAAATCATCAACAAAACACATACATATAAAATGCCTATAGTGCTAAATAATATAATCATAGGAAGCCCTAATGACCACCCGGCAGAAAGCGTCCAACACTCCCAAGCTGATCCAACAGACCTCATACACAAACAAGGAGTCTTGTCCAGGAAGAGTTTTCAAGAAAAAAGGTAGGTCATTGATCTAGCGAAGAAGAAGATAGTATAGCAGAGTGATAGGACAGAGCAGGAATGGGAAAGAGTAAATGAGGAAGACAGCGACAGTGGGAATTTAAAGCACTAAATTTCCATAAAGTGGGGATACTATTTATACTGAAAACCCCCGGCACTCGGGAGATTTACTAGCGATCCCCACAGACGAAAGACGAGTGGGTAATAGCATTCCATTGTGCAGAGCCCAGCAACAATAGACCCATCATCACAATGATGATAATGACGACGATGATCGAGATGATGAGGAGGAGGAGGAGGAAGACGAGGAGGATGAACGCTTCTGCTGACGGTGGTGATGACGACGGTGATGGGGGCACGACTTTAAGGAGGGGAGGAAGGAGCCAAGCAAGGACTACGACGACGATGATGATGATATCAATGACTAAGATGACAATTGTAATGACGAAAATAAAATTCTCAGTACTGTTTTTGATGACGACAACGACAATGACGTTGGCGACAACCACCATGACGCCGATGTGTGCTGCTGCTGCCGCCGCCGCTGTTGCTGCTGCTGCTGATGATGATGATGATGACGACGACGACGACGATGATATTGGCGACGTCAATGCTGACGAAGATGACTACGATACGCATGACTTACCTTTCGTTGCAGAAACCCCACTTTGTCGATTTGATGTCCAACAGCGTGGATTTGAACTTTGCTTCGCGTGGATCGCATGGCCTCTGACGTCACAATCATTGTACCACGCGGCTTAGGATCCCCTGCAAATTATTTATTTATCTATTTCATATTCCTCTCTCTCTCTCTCTCTCTCTCTCTCTCTCTCTCTCTCTCTCTCTCTCTCTCTCTCTCTCTCTCTCTCTCTCTCTCTCTCTCTCTCTCTCTCTTTCTCATCTGTAATCATCAAACAATCATTTCAAACTAAGGTCAGATGATAAGTTAACTCACCATCACCACCACTACTATTATCCCCATCCTCACTAAGCTATCATCTTCATCATCAGCACCATAATCATCATTATCATCGCACAGCGGCAAGCGCCACCCTTAACATCCCCATCATTATTTTTGTCATTGTCATTATTATCATCATCACTATCGTTGTGATAAATTTCAACTTCTGATGATCAATATATAAAAAAAATCAATTTAGAGAGATAAATAAATCAATCAATAAATAAACCACCTGCCACTCTGAGAATCCGCGTCGATGTTTTGAGGTAGCCGTGTTCATCGATCAGGTCTTCCAGCTTCACCTCAACCGACCCCACGAAGTCATGGTGACGAAGGTCGTTCGACCTACAAAGTCACACTATGGAATCATAATAATTATGGCTGTATGTACTTCAAAGAGAATTTTAATAATGACAAAGCGATTTGATGTGTGACGTAAAACGTTGCTAGGCTATGTGTGACGTATGTAACTATATGACGTAGGCTTACCTGCTGTCGATGTCGTAGACGGAGAACATGAGCGGCTGCTGAACGGTGCTGTCATGCTCTAAAACGAATGACTCCACGAACTGTATGACAAAACACCCACAATAACGTTAACTTCTTGCCCATTCCCAATGGCATTTCAAGCAAATACAAATATATTGTCCTTTTGCTGAAAAGGTAAACTGTGTCACTGCACTAGCCCCAGTGCTGCAGCCTTGAGGGCTGGTTGGCTGTCCGGGACCATGACAACACCAAATGCCCTGATTGCTCTTTTTGGCCGAGAGACTGGGGAATGCTTGCTGAACTGTAATCAAACTGTAGACCAGTTAATGGGAGGGACGGCAGTTGCCTCCTGGGCTGTTTTGGTGGTCAAAGTCGGAAATGACGGACTAACTAGAGTCTCCTCTCTGAAAATCCTTATCGGGAAGAGAGGGGACTATAAACTGATAAAAAAAAATAAAAAAATAACTGAGGTAAACTACGAATTAAAAAAAGGGAAAGGGAAAGATGGCCACCTCTGCACTCTTAATTACACATTCTTGCTTGTCTGATCATCTAATATGAAACATTTGGAACAAAAACAAACTGGAAGTTCGCTTATTAAACTAGTGAACAATGCAGGTTCTCTATAACTGCATTTCTGGGTTACACCATTTGAACACTTTTGTCTTAGTTTGACCTGGACAAACTGCAAGACCAGAGGGTGGAAGAAATATTCCAAGCCACAATTCGAGGGAAATTTGCACTACCGCTCAACACCATGACCACCACCTTCAACTCAGTTGTGACAGATGCCGCCACTGAGATCCTTGTCAAGCACCATCCAAAGAAGAAACCTTGGATCACGCCTGAACTTTTGGACCTGTGTGACAAACGAAGGTAGATGAACAAGAAAAAGGAACGCCTCACAGGGAGCTGATGCCTACCGAAAAGGCATGGGCGCAGCAAAGGAGAACTGGAGAGAAGAGCAATGCTAGGAAATAGAGAACAGTCTGAACAAGAACAACGGCAAGAAGGCCTACCAGATTGAAGCGGCTGACAAGTGCAAAACAGCCCAAGGTCTCCGCGATCCAAAGCAAGTCTGACATATGCCTTACAAAGGAGCAAGAAGTTTTGGATAGATGAACAGAGTACTGCTCTGACCTTTACAACTACTGGATGCTATATACGCGCCTTTCCCCAAATCAGTCAGGCTCAAAGCGCGGCGATCTGTACCAACAAACACGCTCACCTGTCTCATCCATCCTCACACGCACACACAATACATACACATCCATCAATCAAACAGGTGGTGTAAAGGCATGGAGATCGCTATTAGAAGACACACCAAATGGAGTCCCATCAGTTCTAGCATGTCCCCAGAACAGAGAAGAAGAGGAGGTCATTCCAGTCCTAGGAGAGGAAGTTGGGACAGCGGTGAGATCACTGAGGAGAGGGAACTCAGAGGGAGTGAACAACATACCCGCGGAGTTGCTTCAGGTAGGAGGAGAGGCGATGATTGACGCCCTTGACCACTGTACTTGACTGGATCTGGCAGAGTGGGGGGTGGCCTCTACAATGGACCCAGTCGCTTGTCATCACTCTTTCCAAGGAAAGGGGGAGGGTGACCTTCGAGGGTGTGGGAATTGCCGCACCATCGGCCTCGTCGGCCATCCCAGCAGGGTCCTCCTGAAGGTAATGCTCGACAGGTTTAGGCCCCAGGCAGAGCAAGTCATGGCTAAGGAGCGGGCGCGGTTCAGGGCAGGGCGAAGTGCCACTGAACAGATTTTCAACCTCAGAATAATCTGCGAGAAATACCTACAGCACCAACAACATCTATAGCATGTGTTTGTAGACTTCAAGAGAGCGTTTGACCGAGTCTGGGGTGCGGCTCTGTGGGTGGCCAAAGGAGTGTACAGCATCAGCCCTGACGTTGTTTGAGTCATGGAGGTCTGTATGACAGGGCTGCCAGTGCGGTCCTCTACGTCAGCGCCATCTGGAACTGATTCAGAAAAATAGTCGGCGTGCGTCAAGGATGTCTACTTTCTCCGGCACTCTTCGGCGTCTTCCTGAGGCGCGTCGTGTCGGATGCCATTGCAGATCGCGAGGGCGCAGTCGGCGTGGGGGGTGGAGCAGTCTCCAATCTCCGTTTTGCGGATAGTATTGATGGATTGGCTGGAGAGGAACAGAAACTTGAACAGCTGATGCAGAGGCTTGACACCACCTCCGGGGGCTTTGGAGTGGAGGTGAGTGCAGCGAGAACCAAAGTGGTGGCCGACAACACCAATGGCATCAACACGGACATCAAAGTCCAAGAGCAATCCGTCAACACGGTGCATGGTTTCAAATGTTTATGAGCCATTGTATCAGACAATGGGTCCCGACAGGAAGTCCTCTCCGGGATCGCACGAGCAACTGCTGCCCTGCCAGGGTTGAAGCCCATTTGGAGAGACAGGATCATCGGTCTACACTCCGAGGTGGGGCTGCTGCACTCCGTTGCCATCTCCATCTTCCTATGCTCTTGCGAGGCATGGGCCCTCACTGAAGACCTACAGCGAGGAGTACAGGGCATGGAGATGGGTGTTACAGAGCACTTCTGGGCATTTCCTATGCCCGGCACATCGCCGGCGACGGGGTTGGACAACACGATGACATGCTCGCGTTGGTGGGGAGACGGAGGTTCAGATGGTGTCGCCGCGTCGCCGGAGGATCGGGCCTTGCGGAGACCATTCTGCGGGGCACGGTGCAATGAGGGAGACGGAGAGAGAGGTGGGAGGACAACATTCGAGAATGTACTGGCTTGACACTGAGCGAAGCCATCAGGGTTGCTGAGGTCAGAGAAAGATGGAGTACGCTGGTTAAACGATCATCTGTGGTGACCCAACGACCTTCGAGTTACGGTATAGGACAGGATAGGATAGTCTTAGTTAATATTGCGCCAATAGCCTTGCATCTTGCTCTGACCGCTAAGAAATTCATTACAATAATTATTTGTTAGTATTTCTACTTACACCAAACGACTCAACCATATACCTTAAACTTCTACACACACCAAAATAAGGAGGAATGGTATCAAGTGCTTTGCGTATTTCCAAGTACATAAATATAGACTGCTTTTTGTCATCAATTACAAACGCTTAACTAGTCTTTTCTCTGAAAATCCTTATCGGGAAGAGAGGGGACTATAAACTGATACATACAATACATACATTGTCATCAATCTAAGAAATTCTAAACTAAATATTTCCATACCTATTCTTTACAAAACAATAATCAAACAACAAACATGACAGATTTCATTTCACAGCAAACTACAATGTCCCAGTCACAAAAGTCACACCAGTCACTTTATTTACCTTAGGATTGAGTGTAGACCTAATAGCTTCCGTTCTGGCGAACTCCTTCCATTGCCCAAACTGTTTGACGAACAGCACGCACATGGGATCCGTTTTGGTGAACACGTCCAAGTCCGCTAAATCTTTGCAGGACACCAGCAGCTCCACAGTTATGTTTCCTTGTCTGGCCCTAGGCTTACGCCCTGTGTCAGGAACAGATAGCTCCATTCTGCTCTGGAGCCAGTTTTATGTGTGGAAAATTAAATTGCATAGACGAATAAAATAGTGGACGATTTTCAACCAGTCATATCTACAAGTGATTTGCACCTTTTTATAACCTTTTACGACCTTGCACCAGTCATATTTGTCACGGACCGAGTTATAGTTATTAGGGTCCGATGACATTATATTATTGTTAGTTAGTTTCCTTGTGAGAAGATATTGGTAATTTTTTAAAAATGAGAGCTAAAATTTGATTGGTTGAGCTGGTCACATGATAGTTCATTAATGTACATATTCAAAATTCCATTAATTCTTTTCTTGACTATACTAGAGATTTTTTGTCCTGGACTTCTCGAAGGTGTGTCTGCAGGTATATATTGTTAATTATTTGATATGTTGTATTATAAATGTAATAGTATTATTAAATGATGACATTGTATTGTTACGTATTGAAATTAATAGTAAATAATTTTGATATTTTATTAGTGTGAAGGAGAACAGAAGGGAGGCTGAGGAGAAGAAGAGTGGGATTGAGGAGCAGACAAAGAAGATGGCGTAGGCAGTGAAGAGACTAGAGATGGAACATAAATACAGTGTGTCTGTTACACTCGACTCGATGTTGGTGTTTTCTATCAGTATTTGATTCAGCCCCGATGCCTGAATTCCTGATAGGTGTGTAACTCAGATTCGTTTATCCACGCAGCCTGCTCACTCATCAACAAGTCTGGAGTCGACGTATGAAATTTTCCACTTTTATTCAGCACACATCAACAACTGCATACAATCCTCTTTTCACTCTCTCCTTCTTACTTTCCAACTCACTATCAACAACAACACATTCAACGCTATTTTGAAACAGTGCGGCGCTTAAATAGTCTCTTGATACTCCAGAACAATTTAGAACACGGTAGATGACGCACTACCACCAATCAAAATAAAGTTCGTCATCACTGACTTACGTCATACATCTTTCCACACATTCCAAGAACGTTCCCTCAAACTTCGACATTTATCGGGAAAATTCTATCGACAGTAAATACGCAAATCCAGAGAATTCTCCAATAATATCGACGTATTGAAATTAATAGTAAATAATTTTGATATTAGTGTGAAGGAGAAGAGAAGGGAGGCTGAGGAGGAGAAGAGTGGGATTGAGGAGCAGAGAAAGAAGATGGCGTAGGCAGTGAAGAGACTAGAGATGGAACATAAATACAGTCTCTCTCTCTCTCTCTCTCTCTCTCTCTCTCTCTCTCTCTCTCTCTCTCTATATATATATATATATATATATATATATCTATATCTATATATATATATATAGAGAGAGAGAGAGAGAGAGAGAGAGAGAGAGAGAGAGAGAGAGAGAGAGAGAGAGAGAGAGAGAGAGAGAGAGAGAGAGAGAGAGAGAGAGACACTGTATTTATGTTCCATCTCTAGTCTCTTCACTGCCTATATATAACTTTCGTTTCTCTCTCTGGCTTTGGTGACTGGAAGTTGTGTGACAACGTAGTTTATTGTTACGAGTTAGAGAAGTTGTGAGACGGAAGGACACGCAGATTCACGCAAACACGCAGGCCAATTCTGAGATACCCCCTTTTTATTACAATATTCACAAGTGATTTGCACCTTTTTATGACCTTGCACAGTCTAATGTTTGGATTCTTTTTTTTTGTGGGTGGATTTTTGACAATGGCTGCAGACGAACAAATTTCATCGAATTTCAGCAGATCAACGCTAGATTTTATGACAGTTGGAACCAGTTTAATAATACACTTTTTTAAAAATCACAAAATCAGCTGAATCAGATTCTCATTCAAGTCAAAAACCACAATGGCTGAAGCAGTGATTTTTGTGTGTTTCGATCCAGTTGTATGAAGAAGAACACACAAACACGATAACATTTTTCATCGATTCTCTATCAGTCCAACTGAGAAAGTCCAACTGAGAAAAACAGACAGAATTCCACACACACACGATAACATTTTTCATCGATTCTCTATCAGTCCAATTGAGAAAAACAGAAAGAATTTTCACCAAACTAACACCACGTTTAATAACGAAGTTAATTCACGGTCATCGTGCTTTCACCAGTTTCGATGACTCAACATGTACATGTACAATGGTGAAATAATGTGTTTTTTTCATTCCTGCTGTTGTCTTAAACAGAAATCCAAACAAAAAACAGTCAAATTAAAAAGTACTTAACCCAACGTAACTCGATCAGTCATCAGCGTCATCAGTTAAATTGAAAAACACTCACGGTCGGAGAAAACATTAACACTTGTTTTAAAAACCTATGTAGGCTTAATTGTTCTATTATAGCGCATTTACCAGCTTAATAAACTGCTCAATGTCCCATAGAACCCAGCCTTTGATCATGATTACACCAGTCTGCAATCACGACAGAACATATTAACACGACGCCCTTCAAATCATCCGAATATAATCGATACAGCGGGCAAATACAATGTGCCATAGTTCCATAGCCACAAGCACTTGGGACACTATAAACAGAGGATAGACCTATTCAGCTATTCGCAATTTCACTCTAGAAAAGTCCGTAAACGTAATAATTCATGAAATCAGGAGATCAAGTAATATATTTCTTACTGATGGCTCTTTGAAAAACCAGGTTAACAAGCAAGGATGATGGTGTGTGGGTTTTTGTTTTGGTTTTTGGTTTTATTTTTGTTGTGTGTGTGTGTGTAGGTGTGTGTGTGGGTGCGTGTGTGTGTATGTGTGTGTGTGTGTGTGTGGGTGTGTGTGTGTGTGTGTACCTGTAAAACGGCTCGAATGAGGAACGAAATTTGCCTTTTTTAGTACAAAATGAGGTAATTTTGTCGTTCCCCGTTTGTCTGCCGTTCCTCATTTGTTCTAAGTACACGGGAGTGCTCTTTTAGTGCATGGGAGTGCAGTTGTAGTGCATGGGAGTGTTTTTAGTGCAAGGGAGTGCTCTATCCGGGACGGAGAACTTCCATCCCGTTTTCGAATTTCCTCTGCTACAGAGCGCGAAGTAGGTCAAGTTTTGCTAAAGGGTTAGGGTCAGCGCTGCAACTAGCCCTGACCCTAACCCTTTTCTTGAAGGGGTGCCTTACCCTAATCGTCGAGACGTGTGCCTTACCCCTAATCGTCGAGTAAAATTGCTTATCCTAGCCGTGTTTTTCAACAAACTTGACCTAATTCGCCGCCTAAGAGGCGCGAAGTAGGTCAAATTACCCCATTTTATACCTCGTACACGCATGTGTGTGTGTGTGTGTGTGTGTGTGTGTGTGTGTGTGTGTGTGTGTGTGTGTGTGTGTGTGAAAGATGCTAATCCCAGAGCAGAAATCTTGGCAGACTTTATTGTAAAGCCTTCTCACTTCCAGAACGATAGTAGTGCAGTTTTTGCAAACCTGCCCCACACTAGGCCTGATATGTGTGTCATAGACCATCTTAATAAAACCTCTACCATTATTGAAATAGCTGTACCTTTTGATGACTTTGTAAATGATTCTTACAATAACAAATTTAACAGATACCTCCCGCTGTGCCAGACGATTAGCGATCTGTTCGACGAGCCAAGGCCGTTGCCCGCTACTGTTCAGTTAGCGCTATGCTAGGGTCGCTGATTATCTGGAAGCAGCGATGTCGAGACACTCTGCCCTAATGCCTAATGCCAAAAGGACTGTCAAAGATGATGCTGTACTGTGTTGTATGCACCTGTGAATGTAAACTGGAAATAATTAAAATGAAATATAGTGTGCATGTTTTATAAGTAATCATGTTTAATATTATTATTCATATTTTGCGTTCCATTATTATATTAGGCAGAGAGAGAGAGAGAGAGAGAGAGAGAGAGAGAGAGAGAGAGAGAGAGAGAGAAAGAGAGAGAAAGAGAGAAAGAGAGAGAGTGAGAGAGATAGAGATTAAATCTAAAGTAAAAGCTAATTAAAAAAAAAACTTAACATTCAGCAACCTTATCTATACCAAAATGAGTCTTATGAGTGAAGGCATGAGGATGAAGATGGCGGGAGGAGTGGTTGTGATGGGAGGCAAGGTTGCTATCAAAAGAGAGAGAGAGAGTGAATGAGAGAGAGAAAGAGAGAGAGAGAGAGAGAGAGAGAGAGAGAGAGAGAGAGAGAGAGAGAGAGAGAGAGAGAGAGAGAGAGAGAGAGAAATTTGCCATTGACGTATTAATTTATGTGTGTGTGCATAATTTGCTGCTGTCCAATCATGATGGCGCTTGCTTCGTGTCGTCCATGTAATTCTCTAAGTGCATAAATGTTCATGCGATGTTATAGAGAATGAAATCTTGAAATGTATGACAATAAGACGAATTTGTTTAGGCTATTAGGAATGTGCTTTATTGTCAAATTAAAAGTTGGTATAGTGGGCAAACGTTGCTCAAACCAACGGATAATGTTTAACTTTGCTGTTGTTGTTAGTGACCGGCAGATTTCGCGTTGTAAAACACTTCTAGTATTTGGCCTTATAGCTACTGGGATTCAGCCGGCGAAGAGTGAGTTTTTTTCCCCTTTCTCTGGTGGGAAAATAGGTCTATTAAACTTGTATAACGTGACAGTGGAGGCGGTTGGGAGTGGAGGAGGGAGAGAAGGTGGGGGGAGAGACTGCATTTGTGTTCAACAAAACCATCATCACCCATTGCAATTATGCTGTGAACTGTGATCGAACTTGTAGCGGTGGCGATTGATTTCTGTTATTGGCTACGTCTTCCCCTCTGTGTGAGTTGTCAGCAAGCAGCGACATGTGATCGATGAACGGGAAATGACTCCTCTGTCCACTCTTTATGCTGCCGTGCGTGTGTATGTACCATAATACTAAAAATGTACTTTGTCAACAATGGCTTTGTCCAGGGTCGAACTTGTGCTACCCAGCTGCTGGGTATTATGGACAGCTGGACGCAGATCATCGGCGCTGGTGGAACTTTGGACGTCGTCTACATCGACTTCATGAAGGCTTTTGACTCCGTACCCCCATCGTTGACCTCTCGCCGATGTGGCAGTTCACGGCGGGAATGGGAAGGTGCAGTGCCGGTGTGACATCCTCACAGTTCCTAGTATCTTAGCTGGGCTGGGAGCGAATGGGAGCATTCTGATTGGTCGACGCGTTACAAAATTCGACGCATGCGCACAGTGCTATAATAGTCTTCGTAAGGGTTAGGGTTAGGGTTTGGGTTAGAGTTAAGAGTTTAGGGTTAGGGTTAGGGTTTGGGTTAGGGTTAGGGTTATGACGCCTAAGAACTTCGTGAAAAAGCCGGCCCGACATGACCTAGCGCATGCGCAAATGCGCTCGGATAAACTAGGAGACCCGGAACTTGAAGGACGTGACACCGGATTTAGGCTGACAGGAAACAACGTGCGGTAGTCAATGGAGCTCGCGATCATGTGAAACAAGTGTCGTTCTGTCGTCCGGCATTCCTCAGAGTAACGTCTTTGGACCGCAATTATTCGTGCTCTCTATATCAACGACCGATGCTCCAGCACCGCCGAGCGTTTTGCAGATGACACAAATTGTTTGCCTGTAACAATTATAGGTAGGGGATGTCAGCTCTGCAGGAGGACCTGGACAGAGGTCAGAGCTGGTCAGATCAGTGACCCCCTCAGATTCCACACAGAAAAATACCACGTGCTCAAGCTTAGCCACAAAAACCATCGGATGCTTCGTACTGCATGAGGGGGAAGATGGATGTAATGATCTACAGTGTCACGCTACAAGAGTCTGATGTTGAAAAAGACTTGGGTGTATATGCTGACACGGACCTACCACTCAACGAGCACATAAAAAATATTGCGGCTACGGCAAACCTAGTTGTTGGCATCATTAGACTACTTGACAGGAGAACTCTTGGTTCAATTGTTCAAGAGTCTTGTAAGTCCGCTCCTCGAGTATGGCACCCACATCTCGAAGGACTGTGTACAGAAGTGGGGGACGTGGAGCGTAGAGTCACCAGCCTTCCCTTCAAGATACGCCCTACCACGAAACACTTGCTAAACTGCATCTCCAAAAGCCTTTGAGCACCGTCGAATAAAAAGGAGATATAATCGACGCAATCATGCACGGCATCTACATACATAGAAAGGTTACACCTCCAGATTTCCAGTGGCAGGGGCACGCGAGGGAACAGCGATAAAATATCCGAAGGCCACTGCAGACTCGATGTCCGTAGTAACTCTTTTTTCTTATATAAACAAATGAGGAGATTTGAAAGTTTTCAAGAAAAAAAGATAGTATAGTAGATTGATACAACAGAGTAGGAATGAGACAGAACAAAGAAGAAAGACAGCGACAGTGGGAATTTAAAGCACTATATTTCCAGAAAGTGGGGATACAATTTGTACAGAAACCCCCGACACCCTCCCGGGGCGTAATAATAATAATAATAATAATAATAATAATAATAATAATAATAATAATAATAATAATAATAATAATAATAATAAATAATAATTACATTTACATAGCGCAAATATCACACATATGACAGACTAATTGCCCATATTCAGTCACTCAGTATTCATTTTACAAAACATAACATGTTTACAACCTTTATCAACACGAAATAATCTAAGTTAAGGCATGATATTCTATATACTCTATTTCAATGTTACCACTTCTTAATCATAAAAAAGTGTTTTTTTTAAATGAGAACGTTTTCAAAAATTTTATTCACAGGAATGTCCAAATTATCATTTGATACCAAACCTAATAATTTTTTTCACTTAATTTCCTCAAGCAATTCTTTCCTGGAGATAGGCTTATATCATGGCGCACAAACAACTCACGGCCGGCCCACTCCCTCGATCTTTTCCCCGCAGACTACTTCCTATGAGGGTACATGGAGGACAGAGCGCACTACAACAACCCACAGACTACTTCCTATAAGGGTACATGAAGGAGAGAGTGTACTACAACAACCCACAGACTACTTCCTATAAGGGTACATGAAGGAGAGAGTGTACTACAACATCCTATCCTATCCTGTCCCGTAACCCGAAGGTCGTAGGGGCACCACAGATGATCGTTTAACCAGCATACTCCATCTTTCTCTGTCCTCAGCAGCCCTGGTGGCTTCGCTCAGTGTCAAACCAGTCCATTCTCGAATGTTGTCCTCCCACCTCTTTTTCGGTCTCCCTTTTCTTCTACCTCCTTGCACTGTGCCTTGCAGAATAGTCTTTGCAAGGCCTGATGATCTGGTGACGTGGCCATACCACCGAAGTTTCCGTTTCTTCACCACTGTTAGCAGGTCATCATGTTGTCCAATAGCTTGTGTGATGGTCTGTCGGACTTCGTCGTTGGTGATGTGTTGGGTATAGGAAATGCCCAGAGGTCTTCTGTAGCACCTCATCTCCATGCTTTGTATTCTTCGTTGGAGATCTGCTGTGAGGGTCCATGCTTCGCAAGCATATAGGAAGATGGAGATGACAAGGGAGCGCAGCAGTCTTACTTTGGAATGTAGACTGATGGTCCTGTCTTTCCAAATGGGCTTCAACCTTGTCAGGGCAGCAGTTGTTTGTGCGATCCTGGAGAGGACTTCCTGTCGGGACCCATTGTCTGATACAATGGCTCCTAAATATTTGAAGCTATGCACTGTGTCGAGGGATTGGCCTTGGACTTTGATGTCCGTATTGATGCCATTGGTGTTGTTGGTCATCATTTTGGTCTTCTCTGCACTTATTTCCATTCCATAGGCTTTGGAGGTGGTGTCAAGCCTCTGTACCAGCTGTTCAAGTTCTTGTTCCTCTCCAGCCAATCCATCAATGTCATCTGCAATCACACCGATTGTTGTTCTGAACCAATTCCCGATGGCTCTGTTGTGGAGGACTGCACTGGTAGCCTTGTCATACAGGCTTTTGATGACTTCAATAATTTTTGGGCTGATGTTGTACACTTTCATTGTTGCCCATAGAGCTGCATGCCAGACTCGGTCAAACGCCTTCTTGAAGTCTATGAACACATGATATAGATGTTGTTGGTGCTGTAGGTATTTCTCACAGATTATTCTGAGGTTGAAAATCTGCTCAGTGGTACTTCGCCCTGCCCTGAATCCTGCTTGTTCTTCAGCTATGATTTGTTCAGCTTGGGGTTTCAACCTGTTGAGTATTATTTTCAGGAGGACCTTGCTGGGATGGCTGATGAGGCTGATGGTGCGGTAATTTTCACACTCCTGAAGGTTACCTTTTTTGGGAAGAGTGATGACAAGCGACTGGGTCCATGGTATAGGCCACTCCCCACTCTGCCAGATCTTGTTACAGATAATGGTGAGGGCATCAATCATCGCTTCTCCTCCTGCTTGTAGCAGTTCCGCGGGTATGTTGTCCACTCCTGCTGACTTCCCTTTCTTTAGCGCTTGCACTGCTGCCTCAACTTCTTCCCGGAGAATTGGGAGGATTTCTTCTTCTTCTCTGTTCTCTGGACATGCTAGAACTGATGGGTCTCCATTTGGTGTATGGTTGTAAAGGTCAGAGCAGTACTCTGTCCATCTGTCCAAGACTTCTTGTTCTTCTGTAAGGCATATGCCAGACTTGCTTTGGATAGTGGAGACTTTGGGCTGTTTGACACTTGTCAGTCGCTTCACAGTCTGGTAGGCCTTCTTGCTGTTGTTCTTGTTCAGACTGTTTTCTATTTCCTGGCATTGATCTTCTATCCAGTTCTCCTTTGCTGTGAGCATGCCTTTTCGGATGTCATTGTTGATTTTTCGGTAGACATCAGCTCCCTGTGAGGTGTTCTTTTTCTTTTTCATCTCTCTTCGTTTATCACACAGATCCAAAAGTTCAGGTGTGATCCACAGCTTCTTCTTTGGTCGGTGCTTGCCAAGGATCTCAGTGGCGGCATCTGTCACAGCTGAGTTGAAGGTGGTGGTCATGGTGTTGACATCTACTTCACCAGCCCCCAAAATGAGCAGTGGTGCAAATTTCCCTCCAATTGTGGCCTGAAATAGTTTTGCCACCTCCGGGTCTTGCAGTTTGTCCAGGTCGAACTTCAGTCTAGTGCACTTTGCTGTATTTACTCTCTTCAAGTGGAGCCGGAAAGACATCATCACGAGATCGTGGTCACTTCCGATGTCTGCTCCTGGAAAAGTACGTGTCCTGCCAATATTGATGCTTGATCTGAAGCGTTTCTTGACCATGATGTAGTCTATTTGGTTGTGATGCTCCCCGCCAGGACTGTGCCATGTCCATCGTCTGGAGTTTTTGTGGAGACCAAGCGTGTTTGCCAGTACCAGATTGTTGTATCTGGCAAACTCCAAGAGTCTCAGACCCCTGTCATTTGTCTCGTTGTTGCAGTGGGGTCCACATGTGTCTCCCCAGTTGCGGTGCGCATCTTGGCCAACCTTGGCATTCCAGTCGCCTTGCACTATGACTATGTCCTTTTTCGGCACTTGGTCAAGGACCGCCTGTAGATTTTCATAAAAATCCTCCACTTCGCTGTCGTCATAGTCTGATGTTGGGGCGTAGGCCTGGATGATGGTGATGTTGAAAGGGGCTGCTCTCAGGCGGATGGTAATGAGTCTACTGGAGACTGGGCGGCAACCCATGACAGTCGCTAGAATGTTCTTGTGGACCAAGAATCCAACGCCGTGTTCGTGCCTGTCATCCCTACCGCTGAAATAGAGCTTGTGGCCTTTGTCGGTCGTTGTTTCACCTAGGCCTTTCCATCGCAGTTCGCTGCTACCTAGAACGTTCCATCGATAGTGGTCCAACTCGTGGGCCAGTTCTTCTAATTTTCCTTCCGCAGTTAGGGTCCTGACGTTCCAGGTTCCTATGACGATGTTGTTTCTCGTGCGGATCTTGCTATATTGTCCATCAGTAGCATACTTAACACCTCCGTCCTGGTGGCCAACGGAAGGCGCGGTCCTTGTGCCGGGTGACGGCCCGGGCGACGACCGATCCGGTATGGAATTAGTGGATTGTGTCATCATGTAGTGTGTCTTGGGCAAAAAAGACCTGGCGGTGCCAAATCCTCTCCAGGCTGTTGGCCACAGCCGAAATCCACGAATACAGTGTGGCTCGCCTTGGCCCTGAGCACATGGTCGTTGAACCTGTAGTAACGTGAGGTTCCTCCGCCCTGGCCGGTGACTTCTGTGTAGAAGACTTTCGCCCAGTGATGCCGTGCTAACATCACCCCTGTTAGTCGCCTCTTACGACACGCCGGGAAACGTTGGGTCTATTCTATTTAATGCCCGAACCCACAGAGCCCGTACTCTGTGGGTTCGGGCATAAGTTAATCAAAAGCTAAGCGAAAAATGTATGTTTTCAGTTGTCCTTTCAGATTTTTGACTACAACAACCCACAGACTACTTCCTATAAGGGTACATGAAGGAGAGAGTGTACTACAACAACCCACAGACTACTTCCTATAAGGGTACATGAAGGAGAATATACTACAACAACCCACAGACCAGTGAGGCCCTGAAGACCAACATCCGTCATGAAATTCGGAGAATGACACTTGAGATGTGTAGCGATATCATCACAAACTTCAATGTGCGTGTTGCAACTGTAATCCAGAGAAGAGGAGCGTGGATTGAGCATACCATCAATTATTAAACTGTGTACAGAACCAGTGAAATAATGGGAAACCTTTGGTATCAAATCATAATGTGGTGCTTCCGTGAAATTTCTGTTAAGAAAATTTTCAAAAAAGTTCTCATTGTAAAAACTTATGTACAATTAAAAAGTGGTAACATTTTATTGGCCCACCCTGTCTCTCTCTCTATCTCTCTCTCTCTCTCTCGACTCTCTCTCTCTCTAGAGAGTCGAGAGAGAGGGTGGGCCAATAAAATGTTACCACTTTTTTTGTATACATAAGTACAAGAGAGAGAGAGAGAGAGAGAGAGAGAGAGAGAGAGAGAGAGAGAGAGAGAGAGAGAGAGAGAGAGAGAGAGAGAAACGACAGAACACATATCATCAAACAAGGACACATCCAAAACACTCTCTATAAGATGAATGGGGAAGGGGGGGGGGTAGGGCGCATACAAGTAAGTTAATCAAAAGCTTTCAGTTGTCCTTTCAGTTGTCTTCTTCTTCTTCTTCTTCCAATAATATTCATGATCGATTCGTTGGTCGATAATTTCTTCCAAGTTCCCCAGACCGGTTGGAAGTGCGTTCCACAGAGATGGCGCAAAGAAACCGAAACCGCGCTCGCCAATCGTTTTCAGATTTTGACGCGGAGTTTTCATTTTCTGAGGATGATCGGAGAGTTCGGGCTGCTAGTGAATTGAACAAATATGCTGGAAGAAACAATGTGTTTATCTCTCTGTCTCTCTCTCTCTCTGTCTGTATCTGTCTGTCTCTGTCTGTCTGTCTGTCTGTCTGTCTGTCTGTCTCTCTCTCTCTCTCTCTCTCTCTCTCTCTCTCTCTCTCTCTCTCTCTCTCTCTCTCTCTCTCTCTGTCTGTCTGTCTTTCTCTCTCTCGTAAAACCCAAATTTAGTTCCTGTCACATAGCCTAATCTCTCCTGCTGAGAGCGCGCCGAACATGCTCATGCAGAGTTGAGTAATCGAGAAATAAAACCGTCAAAACGCTCTTCATCCAGCAGAAGCTCGTATATTAGACGCTGTGTAAATTTAGTGGCGAAAGTGCCTGTCATGCTCTCTAAGTTTATGCGTCGGCTAAAGCACTTTGGCAGTAAGGCCCAGTCCTTTGGAAAACGGAAGTCGTACGCTACCACCGAATTTCAAACAAAGAACTGTATTTATACTCAAGATATCGTGTTCTTAGCCTTCTGTCGTTTACTCGTTTTTATATAGAGCTTTTCCAACTCAAGAGCTGCTCAAGGCGCTGGCCGATACAGGATCTAACTCAAGCCGCCCGAGGCGCCCACTTGCAGCCTTTGGGCGCATAGTCTGACGCCCAGACGACTGAGCACAATCTTGGGCGAGCGAGGATAGGGGAGAAAAGATCTAGTGCTTGCCGATGTATTTGTGCAGCCGGCGCTCACCTGTCTAGGACATGAGCGTCAGGATCTTTTAAAGTCTGTGCGATAGAATGCGTGCGTGTACAATTATAATGCACCGGACGCACCACCATTGCCAAGGAATTTTGGAAATTACGACTAAGAATTCAAAAAATAATTCTAGCACAGAATGTATCTGAGATCCTATCCTATCTTATCCCGAAACTCGGAAGTCGTAGGGGCACCACAGATGATCGTTTAACCAGCGTACTCCACCTTTCCCTGTCCTCAGCAACCCTGATTGTATCTGAGATAGAACCAAAAATATAATCGTTTAATGTTGCAAATGTTTGAAAATTGTCTTTATAAACTCAAGCCAGTCGAAAGGGGTACCACGACTGTGTTTGAGCGACTATCGGTTCCGGCGACTGCAGTAGTCGGGGCTCATAACCCGCGCACATTGTCGCGAGACTGAAAGTGAGACTGAAAGTTGCTCGTCGCTGGCCTGAAAGTCGCGCTCATAACCCCTATCCTATCCTATCCTGTCCCGTAACCCTGAGGTCGTAGGGGCACCACAGATGATCGTTTAACCAGCACACTCCATCTTTCTCTGTCCTCAGCAGCCCTCATGGCTTCGCTCAGTGTCAAACCAGTCCATTCTCGAATGTTGTCCTCCCACCTCTTTTTCGGTCTCCCTCTTCTTCTACCTCCTTGAACTGTGCCTTGCAGAATAGTCTTTGCAAGGCCTGATGATCTGGTGACGTGGCCATACCATCGGAGTTTCCGTTTCTTCACCACTGTGAGCAGGTCATCGTGTTGTCTAATGGCTTGTGTGATGGTCTGTCGGACTTCGTCGTTGGTGATGTGTTGGGTATAGGAAATGCCCAGAAGTCTTCTGTAGCACCTCATCTCCATGCTTTGTATTCTTCGTTGGAGATCTGCTGTGAGGGTCCATGCTTCGCAAGCATATAGGAAGATGGAGATGACAAGGGAACGCAGCAGTCTTACTTTGGAATGTAGACTGATGGTCCTGTCTTTCCAAATGGGCTTCAACCTTGTCAGGGCAGCAGTTGTTTGTGCGATCCTGGAGAGGACTTCCTGTCGGGATCCATTGTCTGATACAATGGCTCCTAAATATTTGAAGCTATGCACTGTGTTGAGGGATTGGCCTTGGACTTTGATGTCCGTGTTGCTGCCATTGGTGTTGTTGGTCATCATTTTGGTCTTCTCTGCACTTATTTCCATTCCATAAGCTCTGGAGGTGGTGTCAAGGCTCTGTACCAGCTGTTCAAGTTCTTGTTCCTCTCCAGCCAATCCATCAATGTCGTCCGCAAAACGAAGATTGAAGATTGCTCTACCCCCTATGCTGACAGTGCCTTCATGATCTGCAAGAGCATCTGACATGATGCGCTCTAGGAAGATGTTAAAGAGTGTTGGAGAGAGTAGGCATCCTTGACGCACACCGATTGTTGTTCTGAACCAGTTCCCGATGGCGCTGTTGTGGAGGACTGCACTGGTTGCCTTTTCATACAGGCTTTTGATGACTTCAATAATTTTAGGGCTGATGTTGTACACTTTCATTGTTGCCCATAGAGCTGCATGCCAGACTCGGTCAAACGCCTTCTTGAAGTCTATGAACACATGATATAGATGTTGTTGGTGCTGTAGGTATTTCTAGCAGATTATTCTGCCCTGAATCCTGCTTGTTCTTCAGCTATGATTTGTTCAGCTTGGGGTTTCAACCTGTTGAGTATTATTTTCAGGAGGACCTTGCTGGGATGGCTGATGAGGCTGATGGTGCGGTAATTTTCACATACCTGAAGGTTACCTTTTTTGGGAAGAGTGATGACAAGCGACTGGGTCCATGGTATAGGCCACTCCTCACTCTGCCAGATCTTGTTACAGATAATGGTGAGGGCATCAATCATCGCTTCTCCTCCTGCTTGTAGCAGTTCCGCGGGTATGTTGTCCACTCCCGCTGACTTCCCTTTCTTTAGCGATTGCACTGCTGCTTCAACTTCTTCCCGGAGAATTGGGAGGATTTCTTACTCTGTCCATCTGTCCAAGACTTCTTGTTCTTCTGTAAGGCATATGCCAGACTTGCTTTGGATCGTGGAGACTTTGGGCTGTTTGACACTTGTCAGCCGCTTCACAGTCCGATAGGCCTTCTTGCTGTTATTCTTGTTCAGACTGTTTTCTATTTCCTGGCATTGCTATTCTATCCAGTTCTCCTTTGCTGTGCGCATGCCTTTTCGGATGTCATTGTTGATTTTTCGGTAGACATCAGCTCCCTGTGTGGTGTTCTTTTTCTTTTTCTTTTTATCTCTCTTCGTTTATCACACAGATCCAAAAGTTCAGGTGTGATCCACGGCTTCTTCTTTGGTCGGTGCTTGCCAAGGATCTCAGTGGCGGCATCTGTCACAGCTGAGTTGAAGGTGGTGGTCATGGTGTTGACATCTACTTCACCAGCCCCCAAAATGAGCAGTGGTGCAAATTTCCATCCAATTGTGGCCTGAAATAGTTCTCCAACCTCCGGGTCTTGCAGTTTGTCCAGGTCGAACTTCAGTCTAGTGCACTTTGCTGTATTTACTCTTCAAGTGGAGCCGGAAAGACATCATCACGAGATCGTGGTCACTTCCGATGTCTGCTCCTGGAAAAGTGCGTGTCCTGCCAATGTTGATGCTTGATCTGAAGCGTTTCTTGACCATGATATAGTCTATTTGGTTGTGATGCTCCTCGCCGGGACTGTGCCATGTCCATCGTCTGGAGTTTTTGTGGAGACCAAGCGTGTTTGCCAGAACCAGATTGTTGTATCTGGCAAACTCCAAGAGTCTCAGACCCCTGTCATTTGTCTCGTTGTTGCAGTGGGGTTCACATGTGTCTCCCCAGTTGTGGTGCGCATCTTGGCCAACCTTGGCATTCCAGTCGCCTTGCACTATCAGGGGCGGACGAGGGGGGGGTTTCCGGGGTTTCCGGAAACCCCCCCCCAGCCCAAAAAAAAAAAAAAAAAAAAAAGGAAAAGAAAGAAGAAGAAGAAGGAGAGAAAGAGAGAGAGAATACAATTATAAAAATAAAAATAAAAATAAACATAAAATAAATTTTATATATATATTTTATTTATTTTATTTATTTATTTATTTTTTTATACGAATTTTGGAAACCCCCCCCCAAAAACTAACTGATCCGCCCCTGACTATGACTATGTCCTTCTTCGTCACTTGGTCAAAAGACCGCCTGTAGATTTTCATAAAAATCCTCCACTTCGCTGTCGTCATAGTCTGATGTTGGGGCATAGGCCTGGATGATGGTGATGTTGAAAGGGGCTGCTCTCAGGCGGATGGTAATGAATCTACTGGAGACTGGGCGGCAACCCATGACAGTGGCTAGAATTTTCTTGTGGACCAAGAATCCAACGCCGTGTTCGTGCCTGTCATCTCTACCGCTGAAATAGAGCTTGTGGCCTTTGTCGGTCGTTGTTTCACCTAGGCCTTTCCAACGCAGTTCGCTGATGCCTAGAACGTTCTATCGATAGTGGTCCAACTCGTGGGCCAGTTCTTCTAATTTTCCTTCCGCAGTTAGGGTCCTGACATTCCAGGTTCCTATGACGATGTTGTTTCTCGTGCGGATCTGGCTAAATTGTAGCATACTTAACACCTCCGTCCTGGTGGCCAACGGAAGGCGCGGTCCTTGAGCCGGGCGACGACCGATCCTGTATGGAATTAGTGGATAGTGTCATCATGTAGTGTGTCTTGGGCAAAAAAGACCTGGCGGTGCCCAATCCTCTCCAGGCTGTTGGCCACAGACGAAATCCACGAATACAGTGTGGCTCGCCTTGGCCCTGAGCACGTGGTCGTTGAACCTGTAGTAACGTGAGGTTCCTCCGCCCTGGCCGGTGACTTCTGTGTAGAAGACTTTCGCCCAGTGATGACGTGCTAACATCACACCTGTTAGTCGCCTCTTACGACACGCCGGGAAACATTGGGTCTATTCTATTTAATGCCCGAACCCACACGGCTCATAACCCAAACCCCTGTTATCACAACAAAACACACTGCTAACCAATCATTTATTAATTGACACACTATGGACGCAAACGCACCTCTGTCTGTCTGTCTGTCTGTCTGTCTCTCTGGCTGTAGCAAAGTAACCATGCAATTATCTCATTATCGCAGCAAGACACGCTGTTCAACATAAAAGCAGTCACAATCGGAAACTAGAACTTCATAGCGATTGACAAATGACGGGATACACAACTCTCTCTCTCTCTCTCTCTCTCTATCTCTCTCTCTCTCACACACACACACACACACACACACAGTATTTGGACACACACAGTATTTGGACACAAACAGTATTTGGACGCACACAAATCGCTACCTCCACCTCCCCCCACCCTTCTACCCTCCCCCCACATACACTATCTCTCACACAGATCCACACATAACGTATTACCCGCAAGAAGCTCTTTTAACAAAACGTTTCGTACAACCTTTTGTCAACACGAAATAGTCTTAGTTAAGGCATGATATTGACCATCTATATACTCTATTTCAATTATCACTGTGTCAACTAAACCAAGTAGGCCAAGGCCTAAAATAGAACATACCTTTGAATCTCTCTCTCTCTCTCTCTCTCTCTCTCTCTCTCTCTCTCTCTCTCTCTCTCTCTCTCTCTCTCTCTCTCTCACGGCAGCTATTAGCATGCTATTAGTAACATATCTGCCCCGAGTTGTCTAGAAAAAAAAAACCAGCGCGACAAAACGTTTCGATTGCTCCACACGAACTATTTTTGCTTGTGGGCAAACTTTTAAAATGGCGCAGCACATGTTGACTGCACCACAGCAAATCATAGTGAAGTTGTCTGAAAGTGAAAGTTACTGTTAATCGGACAGACGACACAACAATACTATCAAATATAAATACCAATTCATACCAATTGCACATAAACATAATTATTCCGTCAAATAACAAGTACACAAATCTTACCAGACTAAATGATAAAAAAGTCCTCCCTTGCTATTTCGCCATTGAACACATCGCCATTCGCAAAACGAAAGCCCACCACTCTGGCCGCCATCTTTTTCTCCTCGCAAACAACCGTTCGAGACCACCACAGAGCGCCCTCCTCGGGTTGCGCAGACTGTCCGCCAAAATAGTTACGAAAAGTTACGTAGCGCTGTGCTTAGGCAACTCGGGGCAGAGATGTAGGAATCAATTCTATTCTAGGTATAGACCATTCAGATTTCTTGAGACTTGTAATGGCGATGTTGCATTGTACTGCATTACATTGAATAGTACGCACTGTATTGTGTTGTTATGTGGTATCTCATTTTTCTAGCTTTGTCTCTTTTGAAATGAGCACCAAGCATGGACTGAACGCACCATACAAAATGACTAAAATCGGCATCATCATTATCATGATCCTAACGCATTCCGATTTAGTATAATGCGTTGAAATGCGTTCACTATTCTACATTATATATTGTACTATATACTAATAATATTATACTGTATACTAATGTATTGGGAATATAATATTTAATCTGTTCCGCTGATAGGCAATATATATTCATACAGAGCGGATTTTTTAAATTTAGGACACTGACGACGATAACATTACATTACATGATTATTGCTTTAGGTCCAGCGGACTCTTCCGAGCCAAATCAGGACCGGACAACCCCTGATCCGCATAAAAGATCTGCTGAAACAACCCTAGTGGTAAAACTGACTACTCTCCACCAGCCAGTCACTTTACAATAAAGACATCCCACGCAAGGGACGCTGAGGCTATACTCTAATTTATCGAACCCCCATTTACAAAAACAAAATAGAATACAAACATCCTTATAAATTATCAACAAAACACATACATATAAAATGACTACATTGCTAAATAATAACATCATAGGAAGCCATAGTGACCACCGGGCAGAAAGCGTCCAATATTCCCAAGCTGATCCAACAGACCTCACACACAAATAAGGAGTCTTGTCCCGGAAGAGTTTTCAATAAAAAAAAGGTAGGTGACTGGTCTAGCGAAGAAGAAGATAGTATAGCAGATTGATAGAACAGAGCAGGAATGAGAAAGAACAAATGAGAAAGACAGCGACAGTAGGAATTTAAAGCACTAAATTTCCAGAAAGTGGGGATACTATTTATACTGAAACCCCCGGCACCCCAACGGGGGTATATATAATTAGCAATATCTTCTCACAAGAAACGGACTAACAACAATATAATGTCATAACTATAAAAACCGGTCTGTGACAGAGAGTGCACGCGTGTCGATAACGTGGAATATCAAGGTGGACGAATTGTTTTAGAGGCTGTACGTACACCTATACATAAGTCGACATAAAAAAGCACGTGCGTTTCATGCCAATGACAACTGAACACTTCAAAAATAGGCCTATATGTTGGAAAATTTTGTCTAGAACTTTATATATATATAGATACTGCGCCAAATAAATGGCCATTATTATTATTATTATTATTATTATTATTATTATTATTATTATTATTATTATTATTATTATTATTATTATTGCTGTTGTTACTGAAACTCAAAATCGACTTCGAAAATGAAAAAGACTAATATTATATTCTTTTTTGTCCTGGGTGTCGTTACACTGCCACTATCCTGCTTTCTATATCATTGAAAGTTGTAAAATCAGCAATATGAGTCAGTGCGCTTTGATAAAATGCACATAAATCCACGATCAGATTTCATTAAAATAGGAATCAAAATTGAGGAACCCAACTTCATATGAATTTGTTTCTGGAAAATGCCAATCGGTTTTTTTTCCACTGCTGCTGGCTCTGCGATCCTAAAGATAAGATCCTTTCACTTCGTAATATTTTCCTTCAATCAGCTTATAACAGTGCCATAAACATTAAACAAACCCTCACGCGTGAATTCACAAAAGAACACATGGACCCGGCGACAGCATGACTTGACACTGTGTTTGAAATAACTTAGCAACCGGAGCTGGAGACCACAACTTAACTTGTTTGTTTATGAACCTGTCGACGTCAGTGAGTTGTCTACAAAAACATTACCGTATAGCTTAGCCTATAAAGCTTACCTTTCGGTCTAGGCCTACCATAGACAACACGCCTTCATGTTCACCGTCTTTGGAAATGAAGGTAAGAGAAGTATCCTATAATACAAATGGTGGAACGGCGCTAGGCCGATGGCGGAGAGGAGGTAATGGAGGTTGAATGGGGGTGGTAATAATAATAATAATAATAATAATAATAATAATAATAATAATAATAATAATAATAATAATAACAATAATAATAACAATACTAATAACAATACTACTACTACTACTACTACTACTACTACTACTACTACTACTACTACTACTACTACTACTACTAATAACCCCTTGCCACAGAGGCTAGATTTTATTGACTACACTCTTCATCACATTTACATAATTAGCCTCTATAAGCTTACATTTACATATAAAAAAATTTAACTAGCGCGTTTACCTGCTCAGAAATCTGCTCAAGGTGCTGGCCTTTGAATTGTATGGTTAAAAAACAGCCAATTATATCTGGTAGTCCCTAAGTTCTTTTAGAAGTTAATTCTAACACGATAGTGCAGCTATTATTTATAAAGTGGCCTAGAATTATTATTAGGAAGGCCAGTCATTGTCTCCTAAGGAAATTCAGAAATCAATAGACACTCACTGACTCAATGATCCAGAAACAAAATCTAACTTTTAACTGGTACAGAACCACAGGCGCCCATATCAAAATGTCAACGGATTCTATACTGCTAATCTTACAGTATGTAGTCTGCTGATATTGGCCATCAGAACGGAGGTGATAAGTGGAATAGTGATGGACACAACTTAGCAAGATCCGCACTAGAGACACCATCGTCATAGGAACCTGGAATGTCAGGACCTTAACTGCGGAGGGAAAATTAGAAGAACTGGCCCACGAGCTGAACCATTATCGATGGAACATTTTAGATATCAACGAACTGCACTGGAAAGGCCTAGGTGAAACAACGACCGACATCGACAAAGACCACAAGCTTTATTTCAGCGGGAGAGATGACAATGGTCCACAATGACATTCTAGCCACTGTCATGGGTTGCCGCCCAGTCTCCAGTAGACTCATTACCATCCGTCTGAGAGCAGCTCCTTTACACATCACCATCATCCAGACCTATGCGCATATGCCCCAACATCAGATTATGACGACAGCGAAGTGGAGGATTTCTATGAACATCTGCAGGCTGTCCTTGACCAAGTGCCGAGGAAGGACATAGTCATAGTGCAAGGCGACTGGAATGCCAAGGTTGGCCAAGATGCATACCATGCTGGGGAGACACATGTGAACCCCACTGCAACAACGCGACATTACATTACATGGTTATTGCTTTAGGTCCACAACGAGACACATCACAGTGGTGAAGAAACAAAAACTCCGATGGTATGGCCACGTCACCAAGAGCATCAGGCTTTGCAAAGACCATCCTGCAAAGCACGGTGCAAGAAGGCAGAAGAAGAGGGAGACCGAAAAAGAGGTGGGAGGACAACATTCGAGAATGGACCGGCTTGACACTGAGCGAAGCCATGAGGGTTGCTGAGAACAGAGAAAGATGGGTTACGTTGGTTAAACGATCATCTGTGGTGCCCCATGGGATAGGATAGGATATCTGTCAAATGACATCTATATCTGAAGTAAATTTAGTATATAACACAAACCAAGAATGGAGATCTCCAACTAGTAAGTCATTCAGAGAATAGTATAGTCCTACGTCTACCACGGATCCACCGAACTAGAAGTAGAAATAGTCATGTTTATTTCCAACACAAACCACATGCAGCATTGTAGACCGACCTAACTGTATTGTAAGCCTTCTTGTACAGGAAGCCCACTTATTGTGGCGCTTCCCCCCCCCCCCCACTCCCTCCCTTCCCCCCATCTAACAGCCGAACAGCTATTTATGACCCTCCGGCTTAACACAGTTCGATATCTCACTGTATGGTTCGAATTAATGATCATTGAAGTTTAACGTCTACCACACGCCACTGGAGGTCTGGCAGACGGGGGTAAAAATCCCACGGAACAGGTGTAGGGATCTAAATCAACACTGAACCACCAGAGCAATCAATTCGTAAAAAGGACAGTGAAAATGGTCACTTTTATGTTGACCATATGGTTCGATTAATTAATAAAGGTTAATTGCATAGATAGTCACCCAACACCGGAGCGTATAGGTGACTATTTGTAGAGCGGCTTACTAGTAGACTACATTCCAAAGTAAGACTGCTGCGCTCCCTTGTCATCTCCATCTTCCTATATGCTTGCGAAGCATGGACCCTCACAGCAGATCTCCAACGAAGAATACAAAGCATGGAGATGAGGTGCTACAGAAGACTTCTAGGCATTTCCTATACCCAACACATCACAAACGACGAAGTCCGACAGACCATCACACAAGCCATTGGACAACACGATGACCTGCTAACAGTGGTGAAGAAACGGAAACTCCGATGGTATGGCCACGTCACCAGATCATCAGGCCTTGCAAAGACTATTCTGCAAGGCACAGTGCAAGGAGGTAGAAGAAGAGGGAGACCGAAAAAGAGGTGGGAGGACAACATTCGAGAATGGACTGGTTTGACACTGAGCGAAGCCATCAGGGTTGCTGAGGACAGAGAAAGATGGAGTATGCTGGTTAAACGATCATCTGTGGTGCCCCTACGACCTTCGGGTTACGGGACAGGATAGGGATAGGATAGGCTTACTAGTAATCGAAACGTCCCTGGTTCGAATCCCGGATTGGCCAACGTGTGATCTTATAATTTTAACATCAACATCAACTGGTTCACTGATTTCAGAATATGGCTCGAACATTGAGTTTTAGCGTCTACACCCACCATTGGCGATATGGCAGACGGGTATAGTTCAGTTCAGTTCAGTGGGTAGATTACCGTCCCCGGACACAATAGCGTATAGGGGACTTAACACGGTATAGTTCGATTGAGCGGCATTTTTATACAGTAGTGTAATCTCGATCACAGGCGCCCGAAAACAATATTAGGCTAAGCGTTAAAATAATTTTAGAACTCCACAGTTTTAGTTTAGTTTTTTATTTTTAAAATATTTATTTATTTATTTATTTATTTATTTATTTATTTATTTATTTAAGACACGTATAGCTAGATATAAACTGAACAGACCGACTGACAGACAGCCGATAGGCAGACAGATAGATCAATGTGCACTTCGTAGCTGAGATTAGCCAAGATTCACAAGATTCACAATTTTATTGACGAGGCCTCCAGCTTGTTCGCCAAGAGGTCAAACACAAAACAACTATAATCATTGAAACAATGCCGGAAATAAACAAATAGGTGCTTAGCACCAATAACGCAAAATAAACATTTCAACTCATTTCCATGGAAAAGCAAAGTAACAGTGGAACACTATTTCAAGACGATCGTTTGTGAGCGGACATTGCATTGTTCGTCGCGTCTTTTTATAGCATAATAAATAAACATTGCTACGGATCTTGTAATATGTTTGTTATAATTTTGTAACAAAAAGTTTAGAGGTGGTTGATGTACATTTGTGTAATGTTTGGAAATATATTTATCTCTTAGATCATCATATTTAGGACAATACAAAAGAAAATGTATTTCATCTTCAATGTGGTTACAAAATGGACAGTTATTGGACACATTACTATATCTTTTGTTTCCATTTATATCAATAACACCCAAACGGAACTTGACAAAAGAATTTCTAAATTTAATTATCGTTATATCAGTGAAATATATTTCAGGCTGTAATACTGATTTGAAAGCGCGGTAAGTAATATACCTATCGCTGTCTCTAAGCTTCGCAAACCAATCTTGATTATAGCAATCTACCATACGTTGCTTCAAATGACGTAAAAATAATATTTCGTTGCCAGCTCCATTTAACCAAACCTCTGAAAAACCAAAATGATCCAGACATTGTTTTATCATGTACACCCAATTTCTCGTGTCAAGCTGATTTGAAGGTTGTCTAAGGAAAGTATTTTTATCCATTTCATAAGCTTGTTTTGGCAACCGATTTGGAAGAAAGGTTTGGAGTTTAAACCAGTATCTAACGGCTCTTATGGTACTATCAATGTATAGTGGATAACGGCCTAGCTCTCCATATACCATCATATTCGGGGTTTTGGGTGAAACGCGCAAAAAACGTTTACAAGCGAATAAATGAGCAGATTCAATAACAGAGAA
Organism: Oncomelania hupensis; assembly: GCA_036898135.1. Classification (NCBI taxonomy): domain Eukaryota; kingdom Metazoa; phylum Mollusca; class Gastropoda; order Littorinimorpha; family Pomatiopsidae; genus Oncomelania; species Oncomelania hupensis. Next base: position 70,839,669 of record CM072515.1, read on the forward strand.
ACGAGCTAGGCCCCATATTTCCGCGGCATACAAAAGCATAGGTTTCACTTGTGCATCAAACAACTTAAAAAATACAGATATATCCAAACTCCCCAGACTCCACATTGTTTTCATGATTTCTACCACCTTGCCTTTAGCTCTGCCTGCAAATTCTTCCAAAGCAAAATCAAATGATAATTTAGTAGTCAACGTAAAGCCCAAATATTTATAGCTGTTTACAATTTCTAATTCTTTCCCCTGATAATACCATTTCTCTGCTTTTGCCAAATGTCCCCCTTTTCTAAATACCATAACTTTAGTTTTCTTTAAATTAACAGTTAATCCTAAAGTGGTGGAAGCTTTTTCTAGGTTGTTTATCTGATTTTGCAGACCAGCAGGAGTGCAAGAAATCAAACAAATATCATCCGCAAAAAGTAACAAAAATATTTCTTGAAGCCCTGGCAAAAATTGAATACCATGTTTACCATATCTAGTTACTTTATCAGCAACTTCAGTAATTAACAAAGAAAAAATTAAAGGTGATAACATACAACCCTGTTTTACTCCTGAGGGGCAATTGAAAAAATCAGACACTTCAGAACCCCATCTAACACATGACTGAACAGAGGAATAAATACCCTGCAACATGCGTAGCATTTTTGTGGAAGTTTGCATCTTTTGAAGTACTGACCATAAGCTATCTCTGTCTACAGAGTCAAACGCCTTAAGGTAATCAATAAATGCAACATAAAGCTTTCTTTTTACTGAACCATAAAGATGTTTTTTAATAATAGAAATCAGAGTAAAAATATGGTCTGTTGTCGCATAGTTTTGACGGAAGCCAGCTTGTTCTTCACAAATTTTATGTTCGTTCTCTGCCCAGTTATAAAGCCGTTTGTTTAATATTGATGTAAAAACTTTACTAACAACACTCAAAAGAGAAATACCACGGTAATTTTCAGGGTTGCCTGCCTCACCCTTTTTAAACAAAGGAACAATAACAGATTTACTCCAACTTTCAGGAAAAATACCAGAACTGTACACACGATTGAACAATTTAACTAAAAAGGGAGAAACAATATCTACAGCAACCTTTAGAAAATCGACAGTTATCTCATCTAACCCAGATGCCTTACCAGACTTCATTTTACCTATGGCTTGTTTTACTTCAGCTACAGTTATATCATCATCAAGATCAGGAATGTGAACATCTTCAGAAACTATACTAACATTATGCTTAGACTGTTGTTCTGATGATGTCACTGTATGCTGCCCTAGAACTGTTTCAAAATGTTCTTTCCATACATTTATGTGTATTGCAGCTCGACATGATTCCCTGGGGCGAGCTCGTTTTATTGTTGACCAAAACTTACTACTGTCTTTTCTGTTATTTAATAAAGAATCCTGAATAGATTGTTTATAGGCTTTCTTCTTTTCTTTTATCATTATTTGATACTGCGTTCTTTTCTGCACAAAAGTTTCTTTATCTGTGGCGGAGAGAGAGCGAGTGTAGCGATGTAGCAGGCGACAAACCTCACGCTTGAGTACCCGACACTCGGTGTCAAACCATTTCTTGCAACGCGGCGCGCGACCACCAACGTGCACTTTTTCTCGCATACACTGCCCCGCCTTCAATAGAATATTTACAAATTTGTCTAAAGCTAACTCATGATTTTCATCAATGTTGGTAATGGCGTTGTTCATTGCTAATTTACTCTCATCTGACATTAAAGATTCCAAAAAAAGTGTAGCCTTTTGCGGGTCCCATTTAATTCTATCAAAACTACTTTTAGTATTATTGTCTTCCCTTCCATATGGCAGGCCAGCACAAGCGTGGAGCTGAACAGACAAATGCTGAGACTCAACACGGCTGACTAATGACAAGGTTTTTATGTGGGAAATAAAATTAACAGATGATAAAAAGTAATCAATAGTACTATTTCCTCTTTCAGAAAAAAAAGTAAAATTTCCATCAAAACCTTTATGTACTAAACCATTTAGTGGTAATAGTTGAAACATTGAACAAAACTGGATCAAAACTTTACCAAAGTTATTTATAGAACTGTCTAGGGATTTTCTTTCGTAAACAATATCATCATCATCATCATCCATATTCAAATCAAATACATAATCCTCTCCTTCCAGACACCAGCCACCAATCCTAGCATTGAAATCACCGCCAATCAAATAGTATACATCTTCACCAGCTTCTAACAAGGACATCATAAACTGTTCCAACAATTCAAGAGAGCAATAAAATTCTTTGTTATCATAGTACACACTATTAACTGGATGATTATATATTCCAATAAACACAACATCTTTATTACAGCCAAATAGATCTTTGGAGAACTTGCAACATAGAATGTTATCAAATCCGGTTTGAATTGTGTCAACATAGTCTGATAAATATTTTCGAATTAACATAACAGTACCACCTGATACATGTCCCATCTTTGACAACTTCACACCTGGTGAATGAAGAATAATGAAATCACTAAAGTAAACACTGAAATCGAAGTTTGCCAAAGTAAAAGTTTCTGAAAGAAAACAAACATCAAAAGAAGTAATAAATTCAACAAAGTCTGGATCGGTAAGCTTGGAAATTAACCCATTTGTGTTCCAACAATTAAACGAAACTGCAGTCTTTGGATTCATATTTTCACTGGTCTGTTTATCATGTACATGTTGAGTGTTTATATCATTTGCTTGTGCGTTTTGTGGATTTAAAGTACTGTGAAGGCCTTGACCTCGCCCCTATTTGTTGTTAGCACGGGCACTATTAGAGCTGACCGTGAGGGAACCTGCGCCTTTCTGACTGCCACCAGCAGCCTCGTAGATCTTGGGTTGTCGCGAGCCAGAGCGTGTACGAGGACCGCTGTTGTCATTCGCCACGGGATTCCCACTGTCAACATCCCATCCCTGCGTAACAGTGACGTCGACGCTAGTTTCCTGGGTGCTGATTGGTCGGCAGGGTTGGCGCGTCACACGGGGTTTCTCCACGTGACCCTGTGTAAACAAAGAGGGATTCCCCTGCACTTTGTTGTTGCCGGCAGTTGATCGGCGATCAGTGTTAGAGACAGGCTGGTCTTTCATGCGAAGTTTGCCGTTAACGTAATAGCCGATCTGGCCCTCCTCCCTCAGCTGTCGGAGTCGTTGGGTCTGCCTTCTGGTCAGGTCCTGCGCTGCTCTCATCTTGTCGTTCTCCATGGCAGCTCGGGCTTCACGGTGTTTCATCAACATCATGGCATCCCCCCAACGTTGAAATTTGGCAATGATAGGGCGGGGGTTTGGATTTTGAAGGTTGGGTTTACCAAGACGGTGAGCCCTCTCGATCACATCAGGCTGCCATTCTTTTTCCGGAATGTAGGTTTGCAAAATTTTGTTCACTGTCTCCACACACTGGTCGTCTCTCTCACCTCTAACTTCAGGGACTCCAAAGAATTTGATGTTATTCCGACGGGAAAACCCTTCCAGTCTGTCAATCTCATCTTCCATGCTAGAAACAGTGGCGATCAGTTGTTCGTGCTTGTTACACAAAGTACTGATGGACTGTTCGTTCTTCACCACACCATCTTTCATAGCATTCACTTCACGACACAATTCTGCCATAGATTTCTTCACTTCTTCTTGCTCTTCTCCAAAGCGTTTCAAAATATCTTCCTGTCTTCTCAGTGTTTCTGCCTGAGTTTGCATGTTGGACAAGATGCTGTCCAACTTCGACTGTAACGACTGTTCTAAGTTCTTGATGCTATCTGCAACCAACGCCATTGCCTCTACCTTTCCACTTATGTTATTGCCACTGACACTAGGACCAGGGTTTTCCTCAACGTCGTTGCTGAGCCTGACACGACGCGAAGCTAGCACGAACAGCACTAGGCACAACGTAGGCATGAACTGAAACACTGACGGGTGGACCGACTGCACCGGTGACATTAATACTGCCAAAATGTCAACACTTGTCACAGGCGAACCTTCCACCACAAAAGTTATATTTTCATGTCCAAAGTCACTCAAAGTGAAAGGAGAATAAACAGCACTCACTACTACTTGCTTGCAGCAGTTTCCAAAGCTAGTCAAAATCAGCAGGCATAACCACGCAATAAACACTTCACTGACAGTGACATTAGCACAGTCTTTGCTCTTTTCGCAACTAGAACGAGCCCGGTTCAAAATTAATCTTGAAACACATACCAAATGAAAGCGACCGATAGTGGCCCTCCAAAGGTTCAGGTCGATCATTTTTTCACAGTTTCTGAGCGCATACTAAAGTCCATTCACTGAACACAAATTAGGAATCCTCCACAACGTGAAGCAACAGAAATGTTAAAAATATTGTACCCGGTCGCTTGCCGTGAAAATTCGAAGGTGCTCCATGTTTAGCGGTCGACCTTGACCTCCGAGATTAGCCAAGAGAGAGAGAGAGAGAGAGAGAGAGAGAGAGAGAGAGAGAAAGAGAGAGAGAGAGAGAGAGAGAGAGAGAGAGAGAGAGAGAGAGAGAGAGAGAGAAGAACATAAGCTTCTGCTACTCTGGTTCTCGGCTACGCTCAGCGTTATCATCAGCCCCGAGTTGTATAGGCCAAAAAAAAAAAAAAAAAAAAAAAAAAAAAAAAAAAAAAAAAGCGCCACAAAACGTTTGCGATTGCTATTATTTGCTTTTGGGCAACCTTTTGCCATAAGTGAGCGCTTTTAAAATGGCGCAGCACATGTTGACTGCACAACAACCAATCAAAGTGAAATTGGCTGGAAGTGAAAGTTACTGTCAATCGCACCGACGACACAACAATACTATAAAACATAAATACTAATTCATACCGATTGGACATAAACATATTATTAATTATTCCGTCAAATAACACAAAATAATCTTAGACTGTAAATGACAAAAAAAACACACAAAAAAAACTTACTATATTTCACCCTATTTCATCGCCATTCGCAAATCGAAAGCAAACCACCCTGGCCGCCATATTTTTCTCTTTGCAAACAACCTTTCGAGACCACTACAGAGCGCTCTGGGTTGTTTGTATGTTGATTATAGTCACACGACACTTTCGCATATAGGTGACTACTGGACCGATTTATACTGACACCAGCGGGCCAGTTGTTGGTAAAGGGGAAAATAATATGATCACACGTTGACCAATCCGGGATTCGAACCAGCGACCTTTCGGTTACTAGCAAGACGCTCTTACCAACTGAGCTACCCGGCCCCTCCGCTCTGGGTTGCGCAGAGTTTCCGCCAAAATAGTTACGTTGCGTTACCTAGCGCTCTACCTAGGCAACTCGGGGCAGCATTTCTCTCTCTCTCTCTCTCTCTCTCTCTCTCTGAATATGTATGTGTGTGTGAAGAGAGAGAGAGAGAGAGAGAGAGAGAGAGAGAGAGAGAGAGAGAGAGAGAGAGAGCTAGAGTAGGTGATTTCTCGTTGTCCCGTTATTAATAAATTAATTTATTATTATTATTATTATTATTATTATTATTATTATTATTATTATTATTATTATTATTATTATTATTATTATGGTTGTAATAATAAACGAACGAAACAAAAATGATGTCGATCACTATACCTCGGTAAATTAATTTATTATTATTATTATTATTATTATTATTATTATTATTATTATTATTATTATTATTATTATTATTATTATTATGGTTGTAATAATAAACGAACGAAACAAAAATGATGTCGATCACTATACCTCGGTAGATTTTAAAAGAACAAAATCTGCAAACTATATATTGAACATAAGATCCGGTTTTAACACCTCGATCTTAATATAATTATAATTCATTCAACATAGTTAAGACAAGATCCCTCAGCATAGTTAAGACAAGATCAGACCTATTCCACTTCTGTGAATAGTCGTAATCACGCACACATTTCGTGTACGTGAAATCACTCACTGTCAAATTATTGATATCGATCGAGAATGGTAGGACGACTTGTGTAGGTTTTGCTTGCATCAGTGATGACGCGTTATTATACTGCACTGATGCAGCTCAATGCATTATTTAACAATCAAAACACGTTTGTGTTTAGAAAGTAATGTAGAGTGTATTTTTGTCTCCGCTTGCCAAGTTCCTGCTGTTCGTACAGGTATCTGGACGTTTCGGCGGTGGGCACTTTCGGCGACACCGCCGAAACGTCCAATCTATTTTTCCGCCGAATCGTCCATATGATTTCTGAAGAAAGTTCCCGTCGAAAGCGCATTGGATATTAGCCGCGCTAAAATAAACTTTTTTTGGGTATGTTTTTGTATTAGTTTGTATACGGAAGCACGTTTCGTTTCACTTGGCTAAATATTTTAGAAAAACCGCATCTATTAAAAGAAAAACAGAGAAGGCCAAATCTCGCATGATGTGTTTCCGCTCGTGACTTGGCGGCCTTTAGCATTCTTCTCAATCAGTTGTTGCGTCTGTTCAACAGCTTCAGTACGACAATCGCTGATTTTTACGACTTTATACAGTAAGTATCTAACATTTTAGTGTGTTTTTTTCAATCTTCTATCGCTGATAATGATGGTTTCATGATATATCTTTCGATCGAGTCACAGTAAACTGTCAGTCTCAAGTTTAGTCCGTGATCGAGTGTGTTTAGTCTTTTCAGTTTTATTTTCTCTTTGTAAACTCATGGGCCTCCTACATACGTACGTAGTATGTATAGCATGTAATTGAGCCCTACGAAAGATGAGACTTCCCAGCCTGTGGTCTAATCAATGAACCGTTTTAATCACTGAAATTAGTTCTTTATTTTGATTATATTTGAATTATTTCATCATTCATCATTTTTATCTCGGGAATAAACTGTTCAACTTCACCAAAAAATGGGAAAAGGCTTAATCTGCCGTAATGAAGAACAATGTTGATGATCATTGCTATTTCAGTTCAGAGTAGCCTGTTAGTATTTCAATTGTAAACTAAACTTTGTAATTAAGAATATTACTAGTATGATATTGTAATCAATGATTACAAAAAGTTCTATTTAACATGACGATTATTCCAGTAAACTTCTAAATAAAAGAATGCATAAAATATACTGAAAAAGGGGAATTGCATTGGAAAGAGACAAAAGATAATGAGATCTGCTTTAAGCGTAAGAGTTTACACTGATTATTTGCATATTTTGCGTTGTTTAATTTTAATCGTGTATTGTATGATTGACGTATCAGTTCTATAATTTAATTAATATTCCTTTTTCATATGTTCTTCATGCCATGGGTCACCATGATTAAACACAGGAGTATGACCATAGAAAATTCCTAATTATATTATTTGTGTTTCACAGATGGCAACTTATCCCTGCATTGATTGCACAAAAGTCGTGCGTCCATGACAGCATTCTAGTCAGTGTGATGTGTGTGAGAAATGGCAACATAGGCTTTGCCGCACAGGTATTTCGCACAAAGCTTATATGCAGGGGAGGAAGGAGGGCTTCATAAGCTGAACTTGCAGATTCTGTTTGCCAGCAGCTACAGCAAGACCATCATTGACCTGTGAAGAGATTCCAGATCTGCCTGAGATGCAGCAGTTTGAAGCTGTGCATTCAACTGCACAATATTCTGCTGAGGCACCACTCTTGCTGTTACAGGAACCTACTATTCATTCCAGTTCCTGTTCTGAGCAGGTACATAGCAATCTATATTTTGTCCTTGTAAGCAGTGTTTTATACGTAACAAATAATATAAATAATCTTAATTGAATGTGTATATTTACCAAAAACTATGCTTATATCATTTAGTTGCTTCATATTGAGTAATATACTGTTTGCTGTGCATGTGTGTGTATATATATTAGCATTTCTTAAATTGATCCATCGATTCATGTTTTTCTGTTGTTCAGGTGGCTGACTGTTTAGCAAGTCTGCTGTCACCAAGCTGTGCGCACCAATAATGATGTTGAGGGATGGCATAATGGTTTGAACAGGATGGTTTCAAGAAGAGACAATGAGAACATAAATCTGAACATGTATGAGTTGGTCGAGGTTCTCTATGAATCTTCCAAGCAGGTTGAAACTGATGTTCAGCTTGTGACTGAAGAGAAGCTCATGAAGCACCAGCGCAAGGACTTCCTTCATTATCAGGCCAGGATCTTTTCCTTCTGGGATCAGTATTCGAAAAGAGAACTTAGGCCAGCTTAGCTAATTCATAAAGTTGCAGAGCTTCAAGCGTTACAATGCAGTGATGATTAACTAGTTTTGTGCCTGCTCTTTTATGTCAGTACATTTTATATTTAAGTGGAGTTTTTTTTTAAATAGATCTTTTATTTTGCTAATATTTGAATGTATTTTTTTCAGTATCACTAATTATTATCTGTGCAGGTATTTTCTTCTGTTACATGTTAATACTATTCTGTTTACCAGATTGAATAATATTTATGAACATCATAATACACTTTTTGCATTAGCTTTTTTATCTGTTGTATTAGTCATTGTATATTACTATTATTAGCCAAATCTTTGCCAGTTACATTTATTATTAATATTCAAATAAAATAAACCATGTCTGAGATATACCCCGATGTGTATTTACATGATAGATATGTAACACAAATGGGTGAAAATGAAGAGCATTTCTTTAAATATTGGATTGATATAAATGTACTTTAAATCAAGTCGTAATTATGTGTGCAAGTGTACATGCATACGAGTGCGTGTGTGAACGCGCAGGTGGGTGTGTACTGTGGAAAGTGTTTTTAAGAGAATGCAGAAGAAGCTGAAGTATTGCATTAATATGATATATGTGTGAGTGCATACTCAAGTCAACATGATGTACTGTGATGCTTAACCTAGTAATCTGTTGGTGTCTCTGAATGTTGTGTTTGCTGCATGTTTTAGTCATTTGATCGCCTGATATTGACAATGTGTGCAGTTGATTTTTTTTGCATACTCTAGTCAATATGATGTTCTGTGATGCCTAACCTAGTCATCTGTTAGTGTCTATGAATGTTTGTGTTTGCTGCAAGTGTTAGTTATTTGATCGCCTGATATTGACAATTTGTGTGCATTATGTGTGTGATGCCTAACATAGTCATCTGAGTCTTTGAATGTTTGTGTTGACTGCATGTGTTAGTCATTTGATATTGACACTTTGTGTGAATTATATGTGTGATGGTGTGTGTGCAGTTGATTTCTTGGCATACTCTAGTCAACATGATGTACTGTGATGCTTAACCTAGTAATCTGTTAGCGTCTATGAATGTTGTGTTTGCTGCATGTTTTAGTCATTTGATCGCCTGATATTGACAATGTGTGTTGTTGATTTCTTTGCATACTCTAGTCAACATGATGTTCTATGATGCCTAACCTAGTCATCTGTTAGAGTCTATGAATGTTTGCGTTGACTGCATGTGTTAGTCATTTGATCGCCTGATATTGACAATTTGTGTGAATTATATGTGTGATGGTGTGTGTGCAGTTGATTTCTTTGCATACTCTAGTCAACATGATGTACTGTGATGCTTAATCTAGTAATCTGTTAGCGTCTATGAATGTTACCATGCAACCTCATATTCTGATTCAAAGATTGATTGATGATTTTGAATTACCTCACCAGCTTGTACTGTGCATTTTGGAATTCTTGACTTTTAGAGAACAACGAGTTTTTGTTAATGAATTGTACTCTGATAAAAAGGTTACATGTACAGATGATTCGGCTTTGTTGTCCTTGAGTGGTTCGGAGAATGGCCACGGTGATTCTTTGCCTACTTTTGTAGACTGGTGTGATGACAATTATTTGGAAATGAATGTTTCTAAGACCAAAGAACTTATTGTTGATTTTAGAAGAGACAGAGATGATGTTGCTGCAAGCACAATCCATGGTGAAAATATTGAAATGGTAGAGACCTACAAATACCTTGGTACAATTTTGGATAATAAGCTAAAATGGGATGCCAATACTGAAGCAATTGTCAAGCGGGGGCAGCAGAGAGTATACCTTCTCAGAACTCTTTTTCGGTAGACAAAAAAAATATTTAGTCTGTTTTACCAGTCTTTCATTGAGAGTCTTTTGACTTTTTCATTCATATGCTGGTTTCCTAGTCTGTCGGTTAGGGATAGAAATAGTCTCTTCAGCATTGTGAAAACGTGTTCCAAAATTACCGGTGAGGAGCAGAGGAACCTATCTGCCTTCTGCAATCAGCAAATCACAAGGAAAGCTAAACAGATTGTCAGTAAACTGGAACATATTTTGGCCGATGAGTTTGCCTTCAAAACGTCGTTTTGCTCAACCCATTTCGAAAACTAAAAGATATTCAAACTCATTTGTACCCTCTGCTGTCCACCTTCCCAATGCCTATACAATGTAATACAAGGGACTGTTTTTTTGTTGTTGATTTTTTACGATTGATTTTATTGATTCTTTGTCACTATAGACAATAGATATAAGCTGCTGTGTGAGTGGGTGAGTGTGGGTATAATTCCAGAGTGAGGAGATTTTTGCTGGTAGAAACTATTATCTGTGATATTTGTTTTATAGTTTATATTTTATAGTTTACTTATGCATTTAACAGCACATTTACTTATTGATTGGGAGTACTCTCCGTGTGTACATATGGTCATTTTTAATTTTTATTCTTATTCTTACTGGTTATTTCTGCGCCAACGCTGCCTTGTAATTGTAATTGCCCAGCTTGAGAGGAATGAAGTTGTGTGGCATTGTGTTGTATTGTATGGTATTGTATTGTTGGGATGTACATTTTGTATTGTAGCTTTCTGCAGAGAAACTATTATCTGTGATATACCGGGGCAGTTTACTTTTTATGACATTCACCTCTAGTTTATTGTATGTATTTAACCGTATATTTTGTTATTTATTTGTTTTATTTATTATTTATTGATTGGATTACTTCTCGTGTGTATGTAATATTTTTAATTCTTGTGTATTCTGCTAATTGCGCTGATGCTGCCATTGTAATTGCCCAGTTTAAGATGACTAAAGTTGTATTGTATTGTTGTGTTTGCTGCATGTGTTGGTCATTTGATCGCCTGATATTGACAATGTGTGTAGTTGATTTCTTTGCATACTCTAGTCAATATGATGTTCTGTGATGCCTAACCCAGCCATCTGTTAGTGTCTATGAATGTTTGTGTTTGCTGCAAGTGTTAGGTATTTGATCGCCTGATATTGACAATTTGTGTGCAATATGTGTGTGATGCCTAACATAGTCATCTGTTAGAGTCTTTGAATGTTTGTGTTGACTGCATGTGTTAGTCATTTGATCGCCTGATATTGACAATTTGTGTGAATTATATGTGTGATGGTGTGTGTGCAGTTGATTTCTTTGCATACTGTGATGCATAACCTAGTAATATCTGTTAGCGTCTATGAATGTGTTGTCTGCATGTGTTAATCATTTGATCGCCTGATATTGACAATTTGTGTGTGTGCAGTTGATTCCTTAGGAGTTTGATAGCATTGTTTCTGTTTGTATAAGTTATGGATGTGTGTATGCGTTCCAGACGGTTGAAAGAATTTCTAATGTTAAACAGATTCATTATTATCTTCCTTGCTGTACTTCTGCATGCCATTTGTCAAATTAATTAACTGTTTTAATTCTAATTTTGAAAAATATTTTGGGATAAGAGTTGTCAAAAATAAATGTTGCAGGCTCTAAACACCATTAAACCATTGTTTTTGTTGCCTAATTATGTGTGAGTATGCGTGTGTTTGATGTCAATGTTGTGATTACTTTCGCAGGCACATAAACATGTCTTATCAGCTAATAGTACATACTCTCACAGTCGAGTCCATCTTTATTCCACAGAAACATGGAAATTTGCATAACACCGGTACAGGTCACATTCTTCAACAGTATCTTGCGGCAATCAGATTTTGGACAATACATCCCTTATCAGCCAATATAGTCTCTGGGTTCTCACTTTTGTGGCAGATCAGATATTTCCACGATCTGTTGATCGGATGTTGAACCTCCATTAGTGTGTAACTTATACATGTATGCTAAATGTGGCCCTCTGTGCACTTGGATTGGAAGGTTTTTCTACTGGCATCTCTGTACCATTTAAAAAAACAAAATGCAGAAAACACTTTCAGTGCGTAAATAAGTCAAACAATTTACCGCATGCCCTAACAGTCCTGTATAGTAATGCAGGAGAGATTTATCAAACTCTAGAGCTTAGACAAACAGAAAAAAAAGGTCAGCTCCAAGAATCTTTGACTTCGGAAATGTATGACCTATGCTTTTAGCCATGTAGCAATGTATAAATTACGGCACCGCCGAAACGTCCAGCCATCTAGCAATGTATAAAAATAGAGTACCGCCGAAACGTCCAGACATGTTACAATGTATAAAATATAGTACCGCCGAAATGTCCAGACATGTGGCAGTTTATAAAATATAGTACTGCCGAAAGATCTAGTCATCTAGCAATGTATAAAATAGAGTACCGCCGAAATGTCCAGACATGTTACAATGTATAAAATATAGTACCGCCGAAATGTCCAGACATGTGACAATTTATAAAATATAGTACCGCCGAAACATCCAGTCAACTAGCAATGTATAAAATAGAGTACCGCCGAAACGTCCAGACATGTTACAATGTATAAAATATAGTACCGCCGAAACATCCAGTCATCTAGCAATGTATAAAATAGAGTACCGCCGAAACGTCCAGACATATAATAATGTTTAAAATATAGTACCGCCGAAATGTCCAGACATATAATAATGTTTAAAATATAGTACCGCCGAAATGTCCAGACATATAATAATGTTTAAAATATAGTACCGCCGAAATGTCCAGACATATAATAATGTTTAAAATATAGTACCGCCGAAACGTCCAGACATGTTAAAATATAGCCTAGTACCGCCGAAACATCCAGCCATATAACAATGTATAAAATAGAGTACCGTCCGAAACGTCTAGCCTTCCATCAATGTATAAAATATATAGTAGTACCGCCGAAACGTCCAGCTATATAGCAATGTATAAAAATATGTGACCTATGCTCCTAGCCATGTAGCAATGTATAAATTACGGCACCGCCGAAACGTCCAGCCATCTAGCAATGTATAAAAATATAGTACCGCCGAAACGTCCAGACATGTTACAATTTATAAAATATAGTACCGCCGAAGCATCCAAACATGTGACAATTTGTAAAATATAGTACCGCCGAATCATCCAGTCAACTAGCAATGTATAAAATAGAGTACCGCCGAAACGTCCAGACATGTTACAATGTATAAATTATAGTACCGCCGAAACATCCAGTCATCTAGCAATGTATAAAATATAGTACCGCCGAAACGTCCAGACATATAATAATGTATAAAATATAGTACCGCCGAAATGTCCAGACATATAATAATGTATAAAATATAGTACCGCCGAAACGTCCAGACATATAATAATGTATAAAATATAGTACCGCCGAAACATCCAGTCATCTAGCAATGTATAAAACAGAGTACCGCCGAAACGGCCAGACATATAATAATGTATAAAATATAGTACCGCCGAAACGTCCAGACATATAATAATGTATAAAATATAGTACCCCCGAAACGTCCAGACATATAATAATGTATAAAATATAGTACCGCCGAAACGTCCAGACATATAATAATGTATAAAATATAGTACCCCCGAAACGTCCAGACATATAATAATGTATAAAATATAGTACCGCCGAAACGTCCAGACATGTTACAATGTATAAAATATAGCCTAGTACCGCCGAAACATCCAGCCATATAACAATGTATAAAATAGAGTACCGTCTGAAACGTCTAGCCTTCCATCAATGTATAAAATATATAGTAGTACCGCCGAAACGTCCAGCTATATAGCAATGTATAAAAAATATGTGACCTATGCTCCTAGCCATGTAGCAATGTATAAATTACGGCACCGCCGAAACGTCCAGCCGTCTAGCAATGTATAAAAATAGAGTACCGCCGAAACGTCCAGACATGTTACAATGTATAAAATATAGTACCGCCGAAACATCCAGCCATATAACAATGTATAAAATAGAGTACCGTCCGAAACGTCCAGCCTTCCAGCAATGTATAAAATATAATTATAGTACCGCCGAAACGTCCAGCTATATAGCAATGTATAAAATACAGCGCCGCCGAAACGACTATCCATGTACAATATGTGTATTACCCACACTTACTGTGTATCATTTATAGTACACGTTATAACTTTTATATTTACAAAAATCTCGACCACCGTTCTCTATTATTAAATACAAGAGGCAAAAATTTACCCAGCTTATGAAAATATTTTCTAGGCAAAAATTTACCCAGCTTATGAAAATATTTTCTGCAGTAGAAACGGACATTCCGCACATACGGGACAAAGGCAGATAGATATCTTGCCACAGTTCAGTTCAGTGGATAGATTTACGTCCCCGGACACAGTGCGTATAGGGGACAATCTTGCCACAGCTTAGCCGACATCAATAAGAATTGATTGCGTAACCATTGGAACTTAAAACAGTAATAACACTTATTTATAAATAAGCCTAAAGACGGCACCGCCGAATGGTCCAGACTAGCGCCGAACCGTCCCGCCGCCGAAACGTCCACCGCCGAAACGTCCAGGGTGTGACGCCGAATCGTCCCGCCGCCGAAACGTCCATAATTCTTCGTACAGCCCACCCCCACCACCGCGGTCGCTGCTTTACCAACGTGTGACGTGGTGACCGAAATTTTGTGACCAGCCGTTCGCTAGATTGTCATTTAGTGCGGTACTAGGGCCAGCAGTGGACAACATGGCAGCCAGTGGGGTGCTTCCAACGTACCAGCGCTATATAAACGGCGTTCCTGTGCCAACATCGCGCAAAACTCTCCGTTTGAAAGAAAAATATATAGTTTTATTAGTGTTTGGAACTTTTGGAACAGTATGCTTCGGTGCATTCTTCTTCCTGCCCAATCTACAAGACAGAGTAACGATGGTGGAAGTCAAGAATCAGATTCGCGACGCTGGCGACATTGCAGGAGAATTGTTCAAAATACAGCAAGAAAACCACAGTGGTAAAGTAATACGTCACGACCCTGAAATTGTAGATCCTCATAAGATAAACGACAAAATCAGGTTGCAAATGAACATCGAACATGACTTAGCACATGCCAAGGTGCTACAGGAGTTAAACAAGCAAGGCATCAAACCTGATGATGCTTTGAAAATTAAGGAAGTTATTCAAGGTGATAAAGAAAAGGTGATTCAGATGCAGAAGGTTGAAGAAGAGAAAAAGAAAGAGGAAGAGAAGAAAATGGCACTACAAGTGGATAAAGATCATGAAGGCCACCATGGTGCACAAGGTGGAGAGGATCAGTCAGTAAAGGACAAGAGAGACAAAGTGAAGGAGGTGAGTGTTTTATTGTTCCACACTTTTTTGCATCTTCCCTTTTTCCAACGTTTTACAGAATATTGAGTATGCACAATCATAGAGACTGGTAATACCTTGCTGTATTACATCAGGTGTATCATTGTTCAGTGTGTGCTTTTCTTGTGGTTCTTCTTAAAAACATGCGAATTGTGAAAACACAGTGACTGTGGTTGTGAATTCAGTGTTGTTAAGATAAATGGTAAGGTATTGTCTGTATACATGAAATAAAACTCAATTTTTAAAGAATGCTTTTGTTAGATAAGAATGTAAGTGGGCAGCGAGCATTGTGGCCAAGTGGGCTAAGGGCGCAGGACTAACTTGCCTGTCCTTAGGCCAGAAACTAATGGCGCCTGATAGGTGTGGGATCGATCCAGCATCTAGGCGTTGTGTTTCTCTGAATAATCGACTCGGGCATCGTCTCGGGTTTTTTTTCCGGGTATTCCGGTTTGCTCCCCCAGCAAAATTTCCCAAACACAACTAATGTTAGGCTGGTTAGGTTTGGGCGCACCACAGGCAACAACTACGCCTTCCCCAGGGGAGGCTGTCCGGAATTTCCAGATAAAAATGAATAATAAAGCGTTACTATCTGCATTAAACAATGTGATAATACGTTGCTGTCTGGTTGTGAAGTCACAGAATGACAAAATCATTGATGTTTAAAATCTAAATGGGTGTATCTATCTATCTCACTTATCCCCACTCCTCCACCTCCAGCCCCTAATCCTCTTTGTTTTCTTTGTGTCAGGCCTTCTTTTATTGTTTGTTTTCATAAAAGGAGTGCAGTATTGAATGTATTAGTAGGTAGTCAAAAGCCATTTAAAAAAATGATTTCGTCATCACAAAACTGACATAGATTTAGAGAGCTTTTCATTCTGAACACAGTGGTATATTTTTTTTCCCCATAAGACAAATAGGTAAAAAGTTATTAATGTTTGAAAATGCCGAATGTTGGTGTTTTTTTTTTGGCAACGTTTTGGAATTGAAGAAATTGACAACTTTGGAGTCTCAAAGTGAAGCCAATATTGATACCAGAAAGCTGTTTTTTGACAGGTAACCCCTTCATATGTTATACTCCAAGCCCAATTTTCTTCAGGCCTATCCCATGTAATGTTCAGCCGTTTTGGTGCTTCAAAGTTGGGAAATCATCAAATTCGCAGTGCGTGCCGGCAAATTATAGGCCTACTACTAGTGTGCTACTACGCTCAGCACTCGTGTCGCTGAATAGGCCTCAGGGTGGGGAACTCTCCTCGGATCCGCTGATTTCAGAGGAAATCGGCAGCCATTTCAGAGGAAAAAAAAAAGAGTTCAGAGGAAAAAAAATTTGTCCGTTTCCGAATCCAGTAGACCTATTATTACAAGTACCCATCCGTGTCCACCTTTTACTTTCTCATTGCTAGAACGGGCCCGCTAGAACTGAATGCGTGCAACATCTCCCCGCCCGCTCTTGTTGATTCTTACGACCACATAAACGCAACTTGCTTAGAGCGGGCGAAATGGTGTTGAACGCGTTTTCGGCTGTTATCATGGCGTGTGTGTCCAGAATAGTTCAGCGCGGGGATATTTTTGAAGAGGGGACCATTGGCAATAAATGGAAGTGGGAGTGGATTAACAAAACAACAAAAATTGAGGACGAGGACCAGCGAATAGGTGACTGCTTTCGGAAAATAGATAGGAGTGGCACAGCTCGATGCATCTTTTGCAACAAGGAGCTGAGCTACGCAAATCGTGGCTTGTCGACACTGGTCGAGCACATGCTGACCAAAATGCATCAACACGCAATGAAAGCCACAAAACAGCAGGGCCGACTTCCAGGTAGGCTTTTATTTTTAATTTATACACATACCTTTTTCCTTACGGTTGTTGAATAATTTATTATGCACGGGATGTTGATGGGAGTGTTACACTCAGTTCGATGTTGGTGTTTTCTATCAGTATCTGATTCAGCCCCGATGCTTGAATTCCTGATAGGGTGTAACTCAGATTCGTTTATTCACACAGCCCGTCCAAACAGCATACAAGTCACAAAGTCGACGTATGAAGTTTTCCACTTTTATTCAGCACACATCAACAACTGCATACAATTCTCAATTCAACTCAACAACTTTCACAGCAACTTTCCAAATCACTATCAACAACTTTACTCTCTCAACAACAATCTCGGCACACGATTAAATAACCTCTCTCTTTTCCGGAAAGATTTCGAATACGGTAGAAATGACGTACTGCCACCAATCGAACTAAAGATCGTCATCACTGACTTACGTCAATACACATCTTCTCTACTTCCGGGAACATTCACGACCTTCGATATCCATCGGGAAAATTCTATCAAGAGTAAACACGCATATCCAGAAGATTCTCAAATAATATCGACTAACGCAAATTATCAACGTTATACAAAGCCTCTCCTAACAACAGTGCCAACTCAAATCAAAGGTAAATAAACTCCATTATTGAATACTTTGCAAAACGAAACGATTAGATCTATCGTGCGCGCTTTAGACACACTTTCGTTCGTTTCAACGTAACATAACCCCCCACTCAAGAAGAAATTTACCCAATTTCTTTCAACAACGTTGAAACGTAATGCACAAACAAAGTTCAGAATTAAAACTTATTTCAGACTGTCTCATTTACTGTCAATGTTCTCAGTTTATATACACAGAGTCAATGTTCTTCCATCCGCAAGTCTATCTGGATATTGTCAATGTTCACAGTTCATTCACACAGAGTCAATGTTTCTCATCGGCAAATCTTTCTGGATACTGTCAATGTTCACAGATCATTTACCCAGTCAACGTTTTTCATTTTCAAGTCTGTCATTATCAATATTCTTAGTTCGTCCACACAGTCAATGTTCTTTCGTTCGCAAGGAATCGACGCCCTCGTCAGTTGCGGTCGTCATCGGCCCAGGGTCAAAGACGGTGATCTCGTGGGCTTTCCTGGAGTCAGTGCGTCCTCCGTTGTCTCCTTCTTCCATCGGATGTCCGACGCAGTCGACGTTGTCAGCTCCCAGAATGCATTCGCTGGGTCTCACGGTCGGGTTGGCTTCTGCGGGACGGTGGAACAGCTCCCTCATGGTCTGCAGATGCTCCTTCCAGGTCTGGGTGTGGACTTCATGTTCGACCAAAGTCGTAGAGCCTGGGACATCATTGAAGCTATGTGGAAACTCGCCCATAAAGTCCTTGAGCTCAATCTTTTGACCTTCCGTCAAGCCTGGTCCTAGCTTAACGTCATCGATGCCTTCTTTGCTGTGGAAGTCTCCAAGTCCCAACAGTTCTTCGCTGTCAAAGCTGTCGTCGGTCACAGCTGCTGTTGCTGCATGTACAGTCTCTGGCGGCCTCTCCACGTACAGCTTAAGGAGGTTGGCGTGGTATATTTTGGAATGCTGGCCGACCTTCACCTTGTAGTCGTTGATCCCCACCACGGTCTCCACTTCGTACGGGCCTCTCCACTGCATCAGCAACTTATTATGATCGGTAGGTAGCAGCACCAGCACTTTGTTGCCAGGTTTGAACTTCCTGCTCACAGCCCTACGATCATAGTAGTGCTTTCCACAGTCTTGGGACTTCTTCAGGTTTTCTCTGGCTATCTCGAGAGTCTGCTCCAGCTTCTCCCGTAGCTCAAACACGTACTGGTAACTGTTCTTCACCTCTGGGGTCTCTACTTCTTTCGTCCACAGTTCTTTTAGGATGTGCATCGGCCCTCGGATGGTTCTTCCGTACAGCAGCTCGAACGGAGAAAAGCCGGTGGACTCCTGCGGTACTTCTCTGTAGGCGAAAAGTAGGGCGTTGATGTAGCGATGCCATTGTCTGGGCTGCTCGCTGCACAGTTTCTTCAGGGTGGACTTCAGCGTAGCATTGAACTTCTCGACAAGCCCGTTGCACATTGGATGGTAGGGTGTCGTAGTCAAATGCCGGATGCTCAGCAGTCTGTTGACCTCCTTCATGCAGTCAGAGACGAACTGCGTCCCGAGGTCTGTCAGAATTTCTTCAGGCACTCCAAGTCTACTGAACATGTCCACCAGTGCCTCTGCTACAGTTTCAGTGTCAATCTTCTTCAGTGGCACTGCTTCTGGGTACCGAGTCGCATAGTCCACTAAAGTCAGTACCCACCGATGACCTTCTTCACTCGGAGGTCTTATTTCGCCGATTAAGTCTAAGGCCACCCTCTTGAAAGGTCGGTCGATCAGAGGCATCCTCTGCATAGGCACTTTCGGGACCCTTCCTCGAGGTATGGTCTTCTGGCAAATGTCACATGATCGGCAGAAACGGCTGACGTCCGCATGAAGCCCTGGCCAGTAGAACACCGCATGGATTCTGTCTGACGTCTTCCTGATGCCTAGGTGACCTCCCATGATAGAGTCATGAGCTACTTCCATCACTTGGCGCCTTAGAGGTAACGGTACCAATACTTGACGTAGTGGTTTCCCTCCGTTGACCCTCGGGTGCTGGAAGATTCGATACAGGATATTGGCCTTCACCTCAAAATAGACCGTACCACTGCCTTTGGTCACGTGGTCTTGGCGGTTCCTGTACTTGTTTAAAGTGCTGTCAGCTTCCTGGAGCTGGATCAGCTTATCTCTGTCCACGATGGCAGCTTTGGAGTTGTCGGCGACCTTCAGTGGCGTAGACGTCTTGTCTCTCTTGGCCTGGGCCCTGGTAGTGACAGCACCGACGATCTCTGGTCGGCAGGGCTGAGCCGGAGTAACCACATTGTCCCGTAGCAGCTCTGTAAGGTCTCCATCGGGAAACGGCAATGGATCCTCCTCCACAACTTCGACGCGTTGGGTTGAGGCAGGACGCCACTCTGGATCGGGGTCGTCGGGTCGTCTCGCGCCGTCGATGTTCCCGATCATCAAATCATACAGCGGCTTCTTCAGGCAAACCGCTTCGACTTCGCCTATGTAGAAAGGGGTGTTGACATGAATTTTTGCAACTGGCGCTTTCACACATTTGCTGTCGGCCATAAGTGTCCATTTAAAATCGCCAGTGAACTGTTCTTTAGCGATTAGGTCTTCTTTGACGATGACCCCACTGCAGCCAGAGTCTCTTAAGACAGTCACTTCATGATTTCCGACGCGTCCCTTTGAAACAGGCATGTTCTGGACGGTCACAGCCGCGCTGGCGACGACGGGGATGGATTTTCCGTTGGCAAGGAGAAGTTGGCCATCGGTCATGCACTCTTGCACGTCCGCAGGGGTAGCTGTGCGCTCGGTCTCACTCGGAAGAATGACGCTCCCGCCGCACACTTGATGGTCAGATCTACTGTTTTGCCGTTGATTGGAGAACCGCCTCTGCCGGTTGCCCGCCGCTGCGTTGTCCGTACTGCTCCGCTGTCCGCTATTTCTGCTTTGAGTGCAGCTGGCAGCTCTGTGGTCTGTAGCGTTGCAGGTGAAACAGCCTCTTGAATGCCCTTCCCTGGGAGGTGGCGTGGAATCCGTCTGTCTCTGGCTCATCTGGCTTCCCTGGATCTGGTTCACATGGTTTCCAGTCTTCTGAAAATGTTTCGTCGCGCTGGGTGGCCCCAGGGTATTCCCATGAGCGATGAGATATCTTTCAGCAGCCTCAGTCACATCTTTAAGCGTCTGCAGCTTTTGTTCTTCTAAGTGGGTCGCTAGGTCCTTGTGACAGGCATTGAGAAATTGTTCCTTCACGATCAGGTCATGGAGACTGTCGTAAGACTTCATTTCGCCTGATAACTCCACCCACTTGTGTAGATATGACGACAGGCGCTCCACAAACTGCTTTGGCGTCTCGTCTGACTTAGGCCGGCATTCACGGAAGCGTTTACGGTAGCCCTTCTCTGTAAAGTTGTAGCACTGCAACAGGGCCTCTTTCAAGACGTCGTAGTTTTTGGCGTCATCGTTCGACAGTCTGGTGTAAACTTCGAGAGCTTGCCCCGTCAGAAGTGCACTGAGTCGAATCGCCCAGTCTCGAGGTTGCCAGTTAGAGCTTTCAGCGAACCTTTCGAATCTCGCCAGATAACTGTCAATCTGGTCCTTCCCGTCGACGAAAGCTGGCAATTTTGGAGCCGTATGGTCGTTGGTGACTTGTGGCGCATGCTGATTGTTTTGGATACGCGCCAACTCTAGCTGGTACTGACGCTCTCTTTCTTGCTGCTGCTGTTCAATTTCCAGACGCTTCAGTTCAAATTCTCTTTCTTCACGGCGTCGCTGCTCCTCTGATTCTCTGTCTTCACGACGTCGCTGCTCCTCTATTTCTCTTTCTTGTATTCTCTCCTGAGACTTGACGTACTCCGTCAGCTGTTTGCCTTTTAGATTCAGTTGCATCCCTTTCTGCCAGAAGTCAGCCATCTTGATGCTTCTGGAAAGTTCTTTTCTGGAAAGTTCTTTTTCTAGAAAGTTCTTGACTGTAGAGTTCTTTTTTTCTGGAAAGTTCTTGACTGTGCTGTACCTTTCTAGACTGTTCTAGAACAGCACGCTTTCTGCAGTAGCGCTGATGCTTGTCACTAGTCGCCTTCGCTGACGCAGGCCCCGCTGTCCTCGTCGTATGCGACGCTGCACCACGCTGGTGTTGATGTATACGCCCCTGTGCTGAAGTAGACGCGACGTCCGCTCGACGCTCGCTGTAACACTGGCGATGTAGCTCCGAGACTGTCCCTCGACGTAGTCTTACGGTAGCCACGTAGTCCCGCTCTGTTGTTCGCTCACGAAGCAACTCTTCGGCGACTACACGCCCTTGCAGTCAACCCGAACCTATCGGTGATGTAGTCCCAGTATGTTGGCCCCTCTCGACGCAACTTGTTGGCGGCTACCCTCGATGACTGCCTCTCGTAACGTTGACTCGCTTGTTGTAGCAGTTGAACCCTTGGCTATGGCGTGAATCCCGGCTTGGCCCCCAAAATGTTACACTCAGTTCGATGTTGGTGTTTTCTATCAGTATCTGATTCAGCCCCGATGCTTGAATTCCTGATAGGGTGTAACTCAGATTCGTTTATTCACACAGCCCGTCCAAACAGCATACAAGTCACAAAGTCGACGTATGAAGTTTTCCACTTTTATTCAGCACACATCAACAACTGCATACAATTCTCAATTCAACTCAACAACTTTCACAGCAACTTTCCAAATCACTATCAACAACTTTACTCTCTCAACAACAATCTCGGCACACGATTAAATAACCTCTCTCTTTTCCGGAAAGATTTCGAATACGGTAGAAATGACGTACTGCCACCAATCGAACTAAAGATCGTCATCACTGACTTACGTCAATACACATCTTCTCTACTTCCGGGAACATTCACGACCTTCGATATCCATCGGGAAAATTCTATCAAGAGTAAACACGCATATCCAGAAGATTCTCAAATAATATCGACTAACGCAAATTATCAACGTTATACAAAGCCTCTCCTAACAACAGTGCCAACTCAAATCAAAGGTAAATAAACTCCATTATTGAATACTTTGCAAAACGAAACGATTAGATCTATCGTGCGCGCTTTAGACACACTTTCGTTCGTTTCAACGTAACAGGGAGTAAGAAACGATTGGCAGGGGAAGGGTCAAGGGGAGGTAGTAGGTTAGTAGAATAGGCCTATTATAGGACTTCTAGATCTAGCAGGCATAGAACGACTTCCCTGTTTTAAAATGGGATTACATAGATCGGAAGAAGGATAAGATTGGGAGGGGAAGGGCTAATTGAAGTAGGTTAAAAGAAGCATAATGATAGGTCTTTTAGATCTAGCAGTTTAGACTTGTAAACAACACTGTTTTCAAGCGCAATTTGGAGAACACACTTATTTATCTTTTTTTTTCTTTGTTATCTTTTATATAAAAAATAGTGTGAAGAAAAAAATCTAAATTACTCTCAATATTATTATGTGGTAGGACAACATGGCATGGGAGATTTATACAAGGGTCTAGCAGGGAACATACAGGTATAAATACAAACATGGCATGAACAGCAATCAAAATGCAGATAATAGATACAAGGAATAAAATGCATATCACAAGCAACTGTTTACTTATGTTAATCTGATGAATAAAAATTGATGCAACAACAACAACTTAAAAACGTGCACATTTTCCGGGGGGCTTTGCCCCCCTGGATCCCGCCGGGCCCTAGGCGGCCCCTGGACCCCGGCCTTTTCAGAGTTTTTCTCAATGAGTTGTTCCCCACCCTGAGGCCTACGAGTACGCCATGGCTGCAAGAAAACCCGAACACCGTTTGGGTACACTTTTCTACGGCAAAGCGCTCCGCGATAGAGTAATGCACAAATTAATAAATAACCTAGTTTTATAAAGGAAAGTCTGCTCTTTATTTCTTGCTAATTTTTAAACTTCTAGTTAAAATCAAACTTACATCAAAACCGCTTTATCCACTTTGTTCGGCTCGTAACAACACTTTTACATATCAGAACCCACCATATTTGATGTATAGGCCGTCCAATGAAATATCTTAAAGCACTTTGAGTTTGAAACAAGCCACCTCGCAACAGACGCGCTGACATTTTGTTTCGGAGCGGCATTTAGCGCTCGGATAGAAGTGTATTCAAAAGCTGTTTTCTCGGAATCTTTCGCATAAACATGCATTAAAAACAACACAGATGTAAAGATAAAGCTTTCAATTTTTATTTGAATACAGCCACTGTTCGTTTTGATGCAGTTTTACATTAATAATAAGTGTTGAAACTGAAAGTGAAGTCAAAACTGCCGAGCGGACATGAGCCAATGAAGGGCTTGGAGTACTTAGTATTAGTACAGGAGCATTACTTTTTGGGTACTCAGCTCTTTAATTCTAGAGTAGTGCTCCACTAATACAAATAATTTGTGTCATTATTTGTTTACCATTGTTAGTACTCCTAGACATTGCCATATATATCATGATAACTGCCTCTGATGCCATGGCAACCACTAAGAACAGCAGTTTTAGATATCTTTTTGTGAATATGCTGATACTAGTTGTATTGTACAGTCTGTTGTAAAACCAGATTACCAACATTGCACCAAAAGCCCAAACTAAAGTTAATAATAATATTAAGTGAGGAGAAGAAAAAGATTTTTAATAATAACAATAAAATAATAAAAAGAAGAACGGAATTTATAAAATAATCATAACCGTATGATTAATCCTCTGAAAGTCAAGTCAACAACTCATTATTACCCACAAATTGAGAATTCGTGCAGCTAATTGCATCTCAGCAGATAATGTTTTAATTAATTAAAACAAACAAAAATAATCACAAGAGAACAAGTTCAACAACTGACAATTTTTCACTTTTTTTTTGTAGGTTATTAAAATTGAACTTATGATGATTCTTTGATGCATGATAGTTGAAACACACATACTCTGCACATTTGGTCAACCTCACTCCAAGGTAAATGTCACTGGAGCTGTCCAAAGTCTGTTGAAGTGACCTTGATCCTAAACTATGAGATAGTCCAAACTTGTTGTATTTAGAGTAGAGATGACAGATTGATCAGACACCACAACACAACGACAACACAGGTCTGAGTGGATCACAGTTGTGCATGCAGCTCTCTTCTTTCCTCAGGACATCAGGTTCCAGGATGACTGGACGCTACCTGTTTCCAATGATCTGCGACTCCTCGATTTAGCTACATTCAGCAGTTTGATTTAGTGCGCATATCGCTCACTGCAAAATCTTGCACGGCCCTCATATCATACCCATATACTGATATAGCGGCAGTCTTGACCAGTTTAGGGTGACGAAGCAAAACTAACAAAACAATGCACGAGTTGAAATTACATTATTTGCAAACGTAGTAATAAACTTTCATTTATTTTTTCTAGCTCACCTTCCACCCTTCTATAACAGGCTTATTATCACAGGTTTATAAAACTTGAGTCGTGACAAAATCTAATTCCATATTTTGTTTCCCCTCCCACTTATGAAAATTGAAATTGATATAAATTATATTCTGTATTGAATCAGTATTGGTACCTTTGGTGTGCAGATGATGAAGTTTGCCTGGGACAACTATGTCAAGTTTGCCTGGGGCGCCAATGAGTTGCGGCCCATTTCCAAGAC
Source organism: Oncomelania hupensis (assembly GCA_036898135.1). Classification (NCBI taxonomy): domain Eukaryota; kingdom Metazoa; phylum Mollusca; class Gastropoda; order Littorinimorpha; family Pomatiopsidae; genus Oncomelania; species Oncomelania hupensis. The sequence continues at coordinate 70,865,037 of CM072515.1, forward strand.
GGGTCACTCCGCCAGCATCTTCGGCAGCCTGTCGCTCGGGGCAACCATCGTGGATGCCTTGGACACCCTGTACATCATGGAGATGGAGGAGGAGTACAAAATGGCCAGGGACTGGATTGCCACCAACCTCAACTTTGATGGGGTAAGATTACAATGCAGCGTGAGAATGAGTTGAGAGTTCGTTGTACATTGCATTACATGGTTGTTGCTTTAGGTCTTGAGAGTTGGTGACAATGCGCTAGCTATAGAACAACATGTAGAGTTAACTATTATTGTACAACTTGGTCTTTGTAGTGGTGACAGTGCAGTAAAGTAATGATCATAGTGCAATTATTGGGTGGTGCAGTACTATAGGGATTTGGACACTTGCTAGGAATGTCTTGTGTCAAGCAACCTCAGACGCGGATAATACTTGGATGGGTGACCATACTTGGAAGGCAATTACCAAACAACAAACACTAAAAAGAGTGAAACAAGCACATGATGATACAACCCAGTCACCCAGCTGTGAATGGGTAGCTGGATCTGTTTAGAACCTGGGACGGTAAAGCAGTGATGGAGAGGAGATAGGCATCACCCTCATTAAGCTGGCCTGGAGAAAGAAGGTGTCTCAATTAACGCCTCTCTCCCCAAATGATCAAACAGTTACAGGAATAACTTTACCTTTTGTAGTACTATATGGTTTGATAAGTGAATAAACAGAATATTGATAATATTCTCATTCTGAATTGTGCTTTACTAGTTTTTTAATGGGTCTGTAGAAGAGTGAACCAAGGGACCTGCTATGATTTATGTGTTTGTAGCAAGGGGTGTGGGAGGGGGAAAGTCAACTGCAACAGATGGCTTAGGGTTATCAGTCTCTTTATTCTTTTCAATCAGGTTGTTGACTAGACAATATTTACCAAAAAAATTAAAATGAAGCGAGAGAGACAGAGAGACAGCACAAACAAATCACAATGAACCTTGTCAAGTCAGGTCAAAACATTTTTTATTCCACCAAAAGGAAAATTCATGGATCCCTGGTACACATAAGCAACGATGTACACTAGCGTGCACATACACACACTGGTAAAAACATAAAACATGTCTACAAGTCTTTAACGAATAACGAATAATAACGAATAACGAATCTTTATTGTCCCCATTTGCACAAGGATATTTGTGTGTGATGCACAGTAACTGTTGGCATATTAAGAAGACAACACAAAGGTTAGCGTACATGTATACAATAAAGAAACGGTAGCGGATATTAGAACACCTTAATGCATAACAATACTAAAAAAAAAAAAAAAAAAAAAATCTCAGGACTATTACTGCCATTTTCTCAATCATTCACGCTTTCTCATGATCATGCTAATCCTTGCACATTCATTCTTATCCACGCACCGACTCATCCCACACACACCCTTAATACATTTAAGGGGCTCACTGTAGTTACGCTAGTCGTTCTAGGGTTACACATTACACACTTCCACTGTCAACGCTATGTCAACATTGTTGTTTCCCTTCACTAACTACAGGGGAGTAGGGGTTTTAGTACTTTTACATACATTATAAGAAAATAGGTAACAACAATAGGCTGCTGAGCAAATTAAATGGTGTATACACATGACTAGTTACAACTAGAGACATTCCGCAACGAATACATCAGTAAACTGTTGTTACTTCAAAAACATATGACTTAGATTTAACATTGCTAATAAAATCATGGTACTACGTAGGCATCACGGATCAGGGTCACGTATGATTATGAACCACTTAATTAAGAAACAGCCACTCACATACACCTTACTATGTGTGCATCACATTCGCATACACACACTCACACACCCAAACACGCCCACACACGCCCACACACACATGCACGCACAATGTCACAGGAATACGTAGTCAATCAACTGCTCTATGCACTGATGTAGTATCCATGGCTCTATGACTATAGGTTTGCGGGTCAGTCTGCATATCTCTGCTACACTGACACACACACACACACACACACACACACACACACACACCACACCACACCACACAGTCATAATACTGTTTTTCTGTGGCACATGACTTAGTGCACACACTCTCTCTCTCTCTCTCTCTCTCTCTCTCTCTCTCTCTCTCTCTCTCTCTCTCTCTCTCTCTCTCTCTCTCTCTCTCTCTCTCTCTCTCTCTCTCCAAAGTCTCTTCTGGTCAGCATTCGGGGCTGGCTTTGGTGACGAGGCGGATGGCGGACGGTAGGAAGGAGTTCAGGTAGCTGCTGGTGCGGCAGCGCATGGACAGGAAGCGGCCAGGGTGGCGCTTGGACTCAGCAGCTGAGACCACTGCATGGAGCGGATGGGTCTCGTCCTGCAGGATCCGGCGGATCTTCTTCACAGCCGCGGTGTCGTTGGCCTGGCGCAGGGGTCGTACCTCGTTGCCAAGCAGCCGCTCAGCTAAACTATACATTGTTAGTTTCTTTATTTCAGATTCAATGATCCATTGCGTGTCTTTGTTGTAAACAGTTTGTAATACTTCTTTATTTCAGACGCCATGAACAGTTGCATGACTTTGTAATCAAATCATTTATATTCTTTATTTCAGCCGTCGGAGTTGTCGGTGTTTGAGACAAATATCCGCTTTGTTGGTGGTCTGTTGGCAGCCTATGCTCTTACTGGTGATCAGGTTGGTATTACAATGTATTCTATAGTCCACATCATTATTTGGTTGTGTTTTAAAACGGTATTGCTTTTGTACTGTTTTGATGCCACCACAACTCATCTTCCTGATCAAGTAGGCGCCTTGGGCGACTTGAGTTGAATCGTTTTAGTGTATCGGCCAGCACTTTGAGCAGTCCTTGAACTGAAATGATTTAAAAACTAAAATTAAACTATTATTCTTTAGCAGCCCTTGAGCTGGAATGATTTAAAAACTAAAATTAAACTATTATTCTTTAGCAGTCCTTGAGCTGGAATGATTTAAAAACTAAAATTAAATTATTATTTTGTAAGCAGCCATTGAGCTGGAATGATTTAAACACTAATATTAAACTATTATTCTTTAGCAGCCCTTGAGCTGGAATCAATGATTTAAAAACTAAAATAAAATTATTATTTTTTCCCAGGTTTGAGCAGGAAAAGTGCTATATAACTTTATAAGAACAATTTATAAATAAAATTAAACTATTATTTTATCCGAGGTTTGTTTGGGGATGAGGGAGAGGGTGGTGTTAAAACAGGACCAGCAGACTGGATGTCATTATTACTATTGTAATTGTTTACAAATGAAAATGTAATCCCAACCCCTTGTTGAAAGTGTAAAGAGATCGCCACGGGGGCTTGGCGACAGCTGTGTTTGTTTTCTTGTGTTGTTTTTATTCTGTTCCTTACCTTTAAAATTACAATCCAGGCAGGCAAGAAGGAAAGCTGTTGTTCAGCCAACAGCTTACCGAGCCTGGGACATAAACCCTGGCAATAAATGTGATGACATAATATATGTTTTTTGACGTGTGAAGCACAGATGCGTCACTGATTGTATTGTATTTCGGTCTTGGATTGTGTACAAGATATCACATTTACTTCATATGCTTTGCCAGTTGCCTATTTTATGACACTGTGAGATAAGGTGCGAGTTATAACCCGAGGTCTAGTCAGTGCACCCACATGCCTTCTACCGCACAGACTTTACAGATCCTGACACTAATGTCCTAGACGGGTCAGTGCCAGCTGCGGAAATGACACCCAGCTAACACTTAACTCCCCTCCACCCTTACCACCAATCATCCAGGATTGTGCTGAGTTGTCTGGGAGTGGAACGACGCCCCCAAGGCAGCAAGTGGGCACCTTGAGTTAGACCCTGTATCGGCCAGCACCGTAAGCAGCTCTGAAGCATAAGAAAGCACTGTAGAACAACAATAAAATGAGGCCCAGTCCCTGTGGGCTTATGATGTTATGCAATGTAACTAACTATATTGCTGTTTAGCTTGCGATGCTCCAGATGTTAATCTTGTTTTATTGACATGTTACACCAGCTTGTGGACAGGCTCTGTGCTGATAGATAGAGTATTGGATTTCATGCAAATAAACAAGTCCCGCGTTCGGTCAATACAGTGATAATGAAGAGCTGATTTGTGTGTCGCGGGTGTTGACGATACATGGCAAAGGAGAAAAAAAATATAGCAAGACCGTAGAACACGCTTACATGCTTTTCCTCACATCTACACACAATATAGCAATGACATATTTTTGTTTATATTCAGTGTTATTTTTGCAGATCTATCAACTCTCAATTCCATCTTTAATCATTTATAATTTCCTTAATACTCTAAAAGGTAATTGATAGCAACCTTGCCTCCCATCACAACCACTCCTTCCGCCATCTTCATCCTCATGCCTTCACTCATAAGACTATCATTTTGGTATAGATAAGGTTGCTGAATGTTAAGGTTATTTTTTTTTATTAGCTTTTACTTTAGATTTAATCTCTCTTTCCTCTCTCTCTCTCTCTCTCTCTCTCTCTCTCTCTCTCTCTCTCTCTCTCTCTCTCTCTCTCTCTCTCTCTCTCTCTCTCTCTCTCTCTCTCTCTCTCTCTCTCTCTCTCTTTTTGTGTGTTTGTCTCTCTCTCTCTCCCTTTACTACCCCTCCGTGCCTACCGTCCTTGAACAATAAGCATAATCATGATGACTGAAACGTCTCTATTTTGAACAGATGTTCAAGAAAAAAGCAGCGATGATTGCTGACAAGCTGATGCCAGCCTTTAACACTCCCACGGGCATTCCTTACTCCATGGTCAACATCAAAACGTATGCTTATTTCCTCTTTTGTCAGATCAGTGATCACGGGGTCTTTCCCTCTCTCAATAATAAGCTTATTCCTTTTGCCATCGGCTGTTGGTACAAATTTAGTAAATTTTATGTCAATGTCGCTGTTTATTTTGATTTCAACATCCTCACAGATGTTTATAATTCCCTTGTCAAACAGCAGGTTGTCCATTATTTTTTGTTGTTGTTGTTGTTGCAAGTTTCCTGACAAGATTTTCATTTATTTTTATTTCAACATCATCACAGGTGTTTTTTTTTTTTAATAATTCCCTTCCTCAAACAGCAGGTTGTTCATTATTTGTTTATGTTTTTTGTAAATTTCATGACAAGATTTCTATTTATTTTCATTTCAAAATCCCCTTTACCCCCTAACACATCCCCCCCCCACCCCCCACACACACCCATGGGTATTACTGGCTTGTCAACAGCAGGAAGTATAATATGATAACTTTCATTAACTCTTTCCCTGCCAATCGACGATATATCGTCGATCTGAGCCGCCATGTTTGTGCCAGTATTCCGTTTCATTCCGTTTTTTTTGCGCAGTCCAATCCAAGTTTTATTTTAACCAAAGAGAGATAACTCTTTCTACTTTCGTTCTTGATCAACACGCGCGTGGTTTCTTCAAATTGATTCGTTTTTAGAGTGTTTTTTGTGCATTTTACTAAGCATTGTGATGGGCACAATCGACAGTGTGTCAAACTCTGCTAATAATCAATATAATTTCAAACTGTAAAGTGTATTTTGATCCTAAATAAATTTTCTTTCTGGTGTGTGAAGCTGATTCAGTGATTGGAATTATTCCTCCAGATTTTTTTTATCACTGTGGTATGTAGAAATATTTTTATTTTATTTTATCATTTCAAAAAGGTCAACATGCTTTCAAAACACATATTTCAATAACATAATCAAATTAACATTTTTGTGGTTTTTTTTCTTATTCTTCACTCTTTTACCTTTAATTTGATATGAAATATGTCTATCTAACAACTATTATTGAAAGAACAGTAGCTTAAATGCCTAAGGTACTGAACTTTCTTTCCGGTGCCAGAGAAATGTCTGGCACAAACGTGGAAACATGCCTGGCAGGCAATGAGTTAACTTGCAGTTTTTGTATCCCATGGTGGACAAGCTAAAAGTGGCAGTTGTTACTGTCTTACTTGGCAGTATGATAGCTCTGGTGGTTCAGTTTGGGTTTAAGTCCTTACCCCTCTCCCTTTTTTCCCCCACCCCCTTCTTCTGTGGAATGGTTATCCCCGTCACACCACCCGGGTGGGTGGAGATGTCAAACTTCAATGTTCTTTCATTGTAGCTTGTAGTATTCTTGGCATATTACATAGCATTTGGTTTGGTCCATTCATTTCAACAACCCCTACTCACCACCGTTGGCAGCCAGCATGGAATAGATATTAACGGTATATAGGATCCAGTTATTCACTCATCGTTTGCTCCATTGTCGACATCCAAGATGTTTGATATTTAAAGTGGATCATCTTCTGAGACCAATCTATACATTATGGGGAATAAGGGGAGAAATTGAGATAGCAAGCCTTCTGAGTCTAGACGACAGTTGAAACTGTATGCAGAACGGAAGTATTGCAGAAAGACTTTTGACCTTCCTTTCAAAGCAGAAGGCAGTTTGATGCTGCCAACTTTGACAGGAAACCCTCATTGAGAACGCTGGAAATCCTCATTTGGGAACGTTGCGTTATTAATCCCCTTTTCTACATGAAACTTGTTTGGGCTTGAAAATATTGAAACTATGATTGTCAACAGTACCACTCATAAATGAAGATTTGAAAAGTTATCCCAAGATGCACTAGGATTTCAGTTTTGTGGCAGGGTTCAAAGGCATGTGGGAAAATTGTCCACAGCTATTGTCAGGACAATTTTTGCCTGTGATCAAAATAATAGGATAACTAACATTTGTATAGCGCCCTTCCTCACTAGTGCTCATTGCGCTTTACAGCAAGAGATGCCTGTGTATTTACTCCAGATCTGCCAATAAGGTCATAAACCTGGATTTGTGAAGTTAAGGTATTTGAAATATTTTATGCGTAGTTTTGTGTGTTACTGACAGAGGCAGTACACGTAACTGGGGCTGGGCATCCGGCGGCTGTTCCATCTTGTCTGAATTTGGCACGCTCCACCTGGAGTTCTACTACCTGTCCGCCATCACTGGGGACCAGAAGTACCTGGAGAAAGCCAAAAAGATCCGAGAAGTCCTCAATCAGTTGGAGAAGCCTGGAGGACTCTACCCTAACTACCTAAACCCCAAGACAGGCAAATGGGGGCAGCGTAAGTTGCCTGCAATGTCATGATAGTTATAAGCAACATTTTGGGAGAGATTATCTTTTAATACATTTTTTTTTATTTTGGGAGAGATTATCTTTTAATACATTTTTTAAAAACTATAGTTCATGTGGTGACGCAGTATTTTTTTCTTAGTTTCGTACTCTATGCTAGAATTGTGGCAGTGTCGTGATAGTTATAAGTAACATTTTGGGAAACATTATCTATAAAAAAAAATAAATTTTTCCATAGTTCATGTGGTGATGCAGTTTTGTTCTTCTTATTTTCTTACTCTTAGCTAGAACCGTGGCAGCGTCATGATAGTTCTGAACAACTTTGGGAGATATTATTTAACAAAGGACAGGACAGGCTAGGATAGGACTGCAGTTTCTTATGTTGGGACAAAGTTGTCTTCTTTTATTTTTGTATTGTAGTTACAATTGTGGGAAAATCACCATACGGGTGTGTTTTGTTTGTGTGTGTGTGTACACGACCATTTTTTATCCATGTTATAACAATGGACAAGCATCAACATTGGCAGGACACACACTTTGCCAGGAGCAGACGTCGGAAGTGACCACAATCTCGTGATGATGTCTTTCCGGCTCCACTTGAAGAGAGTAAACACAGCAAAGTGCACTAGACTGAAGTTTGACCTGGACAAACTGCAAGACCCGGAGGTGGCAGAAATATTTCAGGCCACAATTGGAGGGAAATTTTCACCACTGCTCATTTTGGGAGCTCAGTTCTAGCATGTTCTGAGAACAGAGAAGAAGAAGAAAGCCTACAGAGAAGAAGAAGAAAGCCTCCCAATTCTCCGAGAAGAAGTTGAGGCAGCAGTGCAATCGCTGAAGAAGGGGAAGTCCGTGGGAGTGGAAAACATACTTCAAGCAGGAGGAGAAGCGATGATTGACGCACACTATTATCTGTAACAAGATCTGGCAGAGTGGGGAGTGGCCTACACCATGGACCCAGTCGCTTGTCGTCACTCTTCCCAAAAAAGGTAACCTTCAGGAATGTGAAAATTACTGCACCATCAACCTCATCAGCAATCTCAGCAAAGTCCTCCTGAAAATAATACTCAACAGGTTGAAACCCCAAGCTGAACAAATCATAGCTGAAGAACAAGCAGGATTCAGTGCAGGGCGAAGTACCACCACTGAACAGATTTTCAACCACAGAATAATCTGTGAGAAATACCTACAGCACCAACAACATCTATATCATGTGTTCGTAGACTTCAAAAAGGCATTTGACCGAGTCTGGCATGCAGCTCTGTGGGCAACCATGAGAGTGTACAACATCAGCCCTAAAATTATTGAAGTCATCACAAGCCTGTAAGACAAGGCTACCAATGCAGTCCTCTTCAACAGCGCCATTGGAAACTGGTTTAGAACAACAATCTGTGTGCGTCAGGGATGCCTACTCTCTCCAACACTCTTCAATATCTTCCTAGAGCGAATCATGTCAGATGCCCTTGCAGATCACGAAGGCACAGTCAGCATAGGGGGAAGAGTAATCTTCAACCTTCGTTTTGCGGATGACATTGATGGATTGGCTGTAGAGGAACAAGAACTTGAGCAGCTGGTGCAGAGGCTTGACACCACCTCCAGAGCCTATGGAATGGAAATAAGTGCAGAGAAGACCAAAATGATGACCAACAACACCAATGGCATCAACACAGACATCAAAGTCCAAGGCCAATCCCTCAACACAGTGTATAGCTTCAAATATTTAGGAGCCATTGTATCAGACAATGGGTCCCAACAGAAAGTCCTCTCCAGGATCACACAAACAACTGCTGCCCTGGGGAGGTTGAAGCCAATTTGGAAAGATAGGACCATCAGCCTGCATTCCAAGGTAAGACTTCTGCGCTCCCTTGTCATCTCCATCTTCCTATATGCTTGTGAAACATGGACACTCAAAGCAGATCTCCAGCGAAGAATACGAAGCATGGAGATGAGGTGCTACAGAAGACTTCTTGGCATTTCCTATACCCAACACATCACCAACGACGAAGTCCGAAAGACCATCACACAAGCCATTGGACAACACGATGACCTGCTCACAGTGGTGAAAAAACAGAATCTCCGACAGTGATGTCATTTTTGTCTGCAAATTGGCCATTCACCGATAAAATTCCAAAATGTCCGAAAGAGTCATGTTTTGATCGGCCTACTGTCCTAAAGTTTTATGCCTCAATCGGCCACCCTTTGTCCGTTTTTTGTTTGCTTGTCTCATGTTGGTTTCGTTGTTATTGCTTCTATCCATAGTAATTTCCTATCGGATAAATTAAGGTGTTGTGAGTTATTGTCGAACATCGCATATCGGAAGCGCCAAGCAGACGACACATGCATCAGCAGAGAGAGTTGGAGTAACTCCCTTTGTTGCGAACAGTGCGCTTCCGGCAATAAAACTTATCGTTTTCAAAATGCCACCGAAAAACAAACCAAAACTTATCAGTGGCCTCTCATTTGGTGTTGGAAAGAAGTCAAAATGATGGCCGAGAGATTTTCAAAATGTCCTAAAGGTTTGTGACTGAATCGGCCAAGTGGCTTATGCTGAAAATTTCTATCAACATCACTGCTCCGATGGTATGGCCACGTCACCATATCATCAGGTCTTGCAAAGACCATCCTGCAAGGCACTGTGCAATGAGGTAGAAGAAGAGGGAGACTGAAAAAGAGGTGGGAGGACAACATTCGAGAATGGACTGGTTTGACACTGAACGAAACCACCAGGGTTGCTGAGGACAGAGAAAGAGGGGGTACGCTTGTTAAACGCAGACCTGCCTACTCTCCCACTTTTGGCGGGAGACTCACACTTTTGACAAACTGAACAAGCTGGACAAACGCTATGGGAACAATAAAATTATATATTTATATATATATCAGGGTGGAGAATTTTCCGCGAATCCGCGGATTTCCGTGGAAGGCATTTGCATTTCCGAGAAAAAAATATTGAGTTCCGAGTGTGAGAAGCTGAAGGCTACCCTTTACTGGGCATAGGGGCCAAAAGCGGCCGAAAATCTAAACAGGCAAAACGTCCAAAAGCGTCCGTATCAACATGTGGTTATATTCCCGCGTTGTTTGAAAGATTGCGAGACTTCCGGCAATTGACTTCCGGTTTATTCTGTTGTGAAACCATTCGACTGCATTTCCACAAGTTTTCTCTGTGATGCGTTCGTTTTTTCGATTTTTTTTCTCTCAAATTTTCTTGTGTGTGTGTCTAAAATGGATGGTTTGGATTCTTCGACTGATGAAGGGGAGTTTACAGGCTTCCATTTATCAGACATTAAAGTGAGAGAAATGGACTTGGAGTCGGAGGAAGAGATCGGTACTGACATTAGACAATTAGTGTCAGTAGTGTGCATGCATACGATCTTTCAGACTGGCATGAAAGTGAAGAAGAGGGGGCTTGTTTGGACTTTTTAAACTTTTTTTTTATACACATGGAGTAATAAAAAAACAAGACATGACAAGAGAAGTATAAAAAGGTAGATAATCAAAAGAGATTTATTTCTGTTCATTTTGCATTTTATTTCATTTAAATCTATACACTAGTCACTTATACCTAAGATGTAGTGTTTTTACTAACGTACCCCTAAATATCTCTAAAATTATAAAAATTCTTGCCTGTTTACAGCTAAAAAATAGACAAACGTGTGCCCAGTAAAATTTGAAATGTGGAGTTTGTGTGTAACAGTGGTGGACCTCAAACTTTGTTAGGCCTACAAATCAAGATTCTTAACTTTTTTGAAAGACGTGTGCATAAAACATTCTTTGTTGTTGTTGTTGTTTCTATTCATGTTTACTTTGTGCTTTTTGCTTTCAGGAGAGGCCCTAAATTACTTTCAAAATAGCATAAATTCATTTTCTTCCAGGGGGCGAATACCGGGGCTTGGCCCCTGGGCCCCGGCCGGATTTCAGAGATTTCTTGATTCAGTTGTTCTCCACCCTGATATATATATGAAATGATCATCTGTAGTGCCCCTACGACCTTCGAGTTATAGGATAAGATAAGATAGCTTATAAGAATTCACTTTTAACATAGAATATCAGAACTATTAACAATCGTGTTCATTAAGTTTTGGGCCGTGTTGAAAATTATCAAAATCATTTGTGTGTGTGTTCTGTGATACAGAGCATGTGAGCATAGGAGCGCTGGGCGACAGTTTTTACGAGTACCTGATAAAAGCCTATTACATGTCCAACAAGGAAGACGTAGAGGCCAAGAAAATGTACGACGACACTATTAAGGTTAGTTGCGGTTAATTTTTTGACCCTCTTGCACATAAAATTGTGTGCATGATCACATGCACTGCGTTGTAAAACACCTTTCAACACAAAGCATTCACACATTTGTACATATTGTGTGTGCATGATCATATGGATCTCTTAGTTGCAAAACACCTATGAACACCCACTTTCAAGATGCAGCAGTGACACTTTTAAACTTGCGCATACAATACTTTATTATGGGGGAAGGGAGGGAGGGAGGTGCCATGAACCGTTTTTTTTAAAAGGCAGTAAATGCAATTTTTCCAAAATCCTGCATGGTTGGTGCTGCTTTTGTGGCTGCCACACTTTTACTGAGAAGGCAGCACCAACTTTGCCCGCATTTGTTGCCAATACAATCTAAAAGTCCTCAAGTATATAATAATTATTGTGCCGATTTTTCAGGCCATCCTGGAGAAGATGCTTCAGACTTCAAAATCAGGCATGAAGTACATTGCAGAGTATAAGTCCGGGCATCTGGAACATAAAATGGATCACTTAGGATGCTTTGCAGGTCAGTAAGCAATGATCAATCATCAGTTTTGACCAGTGAAGGCACATATTATTGTTGTTAAACATTATGAAGCACATATGGTAGTTTGTAAATCAGTCTGTGGGCTATTCAAAGCATTTTCCAAACATCAGCAGTCTATGATAGGGTTGGGTCGTAAGTTGAAGCAGGGCTTCCTTATGATTTCCAAAATCAACATCTTTTGTTATCTAATGCTAACACTGAAACTGACCCTATATATTAATTACTTGTAGTTGGTAAATTTGTGATTTGAAGAGCGACGGCATACTGTGATATTACTTGGGATAAGTTACTAAGTAAGTGAATCTGAGCAATGGTGCTCTTTTCAGTCATTAACTAACTGAGGACTGGTTATTTACAATGGGTTTGGTCTTGAATCTTTCAGCTCTCAAAACTAAAATCAGAATTAACTGGGTTTGATCTTGAATTTTTCAGCTCTCAAAGTTAAACCAAAATCAGAATTAACACACACAAAAAAGATCACTGCTGAAGAAATGTTGGGTTGAAACGTACTGATAAATTTTTCATCACTTATTTCTGACATGACAGCGAAGATCAGAGGTATTCCACTATCTGGGGACCTGGAATTGGTTTCAATGTTACTATCCAATCTTTGATTGTACCTACCCAATCTTTGAATATAGCTAGCCAATGTTTAATAAACCTATCAAATCTTTTAATATTCCAATCCAATCTTTGAATATATCTATCTAATCTTTGAATATAGCTATTCTATCTTTGAATATAGCTATCCTATCTTTGAATATATTTATCCAATCTTTGAATATACCTATCCAATCTTTGAATGTATCTGATTTCTTTTCAGCAGTGGAGAAAGAAAACCAGGACCATGGTCAAGCCTGAACAAAAGGGGCAAAAAAGCCCATTTGAAATTATATTCTTTTCACTTTGTGGTGGTTCTGGGGTTGAAAGTTTGACCCCATGTCTTGTGGTTGTTGTGAAGAAATTGTAAACAGTATTGTTTGTCCTCAGGTGGCATGTTAGCCTTGGGAGCCAAGGATTCAGAAGATGAGAAGAAGTATTTGGCTCTCGGTGCTGACATCGCCCACACGTGTCACGAGTCCTATGATAGAACAGGTAAGAATTCGCTCGCCTGCTGTGATAAAATGTCAAAGGGGAAAAAAAATCACCGTTCTTTTATAGTGCAACTATCACTTCAAAGAGCTGCTCAAAGGGCTGGAATCATTATGCGGGGTGTGAGATGTGTGCACAATCAGTAATTTTAACCTTGTTTTCCGTCTCTCTCCTTAGATTGAAACTGTTCATACCCTATAACTGCTTTTAACCCAAACAAGAGCCTTCAATCTAGCTGAATGGCAACACTATACAAGTCAAAATTGTCATCATCATCATCAGCAGCAGCATTATTATCTCCATTATCAACACCAGCATCACCAACACTTGTAGCAGACAGCAGAATGTGGATACTGCGTCACAAGCTGCCCTTCAAAAAGTGAAATTCCCTCACAGTTTTCTCCTCTGCACGAAATGTTTTTTCCATTTACAAAGTTTATTTGAGTCCTGAATCAGTATAGTGGCCAGAAATGCACACATGACAAATCAATACATTATCATCTTCATTATAATTATTTAAGCTCTATTTGTATATTTTTTTTGTTTTTACCAAAGTTGTTTGTCATTTCTGACAAAGAGAAATAAAAATCTTAAAAGCGCAAACGAAGTGCTGAGTCTGCTAATTCCTTATCAAATTTATTATTATTAACAGTATTATTGTTATTGTCTTCTAATCTTGGTCATTCTTTGCGACAGCGGTAAAGCTTGGTCCAGAAGCTTTCCGGTTTGACAGCACAGTAGAGGCAAAAGCGACTCGATCAAATGAGAAGTACTACATTCTGAGGCCCGAAGTTTTGGAAACCCACTTCTACATGTGGCGGCTCACCAAGGACCAGAAGTACAGAGATTGGGCTTGGGAAGCTGTGCTGGTAATTATCTCATCATCATCATCATCATCATCACCTTTATCAATATTATTATCTTCACATTATTGTCGTTAACACCATCTTAGCCATCATCAGTGTTACACTTGGTTATTTATCAATAGTTAATTCAGCCGCGATGCTTGAATCTTGATAAATGTAACTCAGATTCGTTTATCCACGCAGCCTGTTCACTCGGCAACAAGGCAGGAGTCGTGGTCAGCAAACATCAACAACTGCATAGAAGATCGCTTTCCAAAAATCACTTCAAAGATCATCATAAAAAATCATCACAAATCTCTCTCAATCACTCTCACAATCAGACAGTGCGTTACTTATATAGTCTCTGCAATCGAGAAAAAGTTCGAACATTCCAGCATGACGCAATAACACCCAATCAAAATAAAACTTGTCACTGGAACTATGCACTGTCTTACGTCATATAACCTTATTTAGGATAGAAGAATTGCTTAGCTAATACTAGATACTAGATGCTTCAGTCGATAGTAAGCAAGTAATCCTAGAAAATTCTTAACAATATTGACCGACTAAAATTATAAACATACAAAGCTTCTTCTAGTAACAATGCAAAATCAAATCAAAGGTAAATATACTCTGTTATTGCATGCTTTGCAAAACAAAAAAGATCGGATCTGTCGTGCGCGTCTCAAATGTAACCGTCATCATCATCATCATCATCATCTCCATCACTGCTGTCGTTATTGTCATGGTTAACACCATCAGTCGTCTTCATCATCATAATCGTTACCGTCATTAATAAAGATCCCTATGGCAATCCTCTTTTTGCTCACAAGTGAGTTTCATTCATATATTTTTTCCCTTGGAAATTGTCCAGATTTTTTAGTTTTGTTTTATATGAATTAGCACGTAAGAGTCATTGTTCGGCTTTGCCATAAGCAGACATGCCGACCGTTACGATACAGCGTATTTAGTACTGAAAATCAATAAAATAAACAGAACGTTCTGTAAATGCGGATTCTATTCGGCTGTTTGCCGAGGAGTGGTTCCCCACCTCTGTGGAAGTTATTCCGAGTTAGTGTGCATGCACGTTCTAATTCAGAACAGATGCGCATGTGCACAGCGGCTTCTGGAAACTTCCAGAGTTGGCCTGCTAGTAGCGAAGATGGCGGCTACCAGACGGCATGTGTCTGTGGAAGAAGAGGACAGAGACAAAGAACTAACGCCTGCAAAAGTGATGTAGAAAACAAGCGAAGGATTCAAAAGGACTACCGAGAAGAGTAGCCACGTCTGGTGGTGGGCAACAAAGGGGTAACCTTTTGATTTTGCACCACATGCGATTTGCCCTACTCATTGCCAAGTCCAGGCTAGGAGATGTCTTTCGAGGGAGCTGGAAAAGAAGAGGATGATATTGATGACCGTTTATAACGCGCGCGTCTCCATCCATTGTCAAATGCTTGGTGCACGATTACAGGATTACAGAGATCTGAAGAGTGCCTACTATAGGTCACTTCAGAAACAACAGTAACTGAAGAAGACATTTCAGCATGTATTAGAGTTGCGGAAAATCGGGGCTTGTTCTGGGAAAACTATGTTGTGTCTGAAACTCACATTTTGGGGTAGGCCTGTCTGCATAAAACAAGGAAGCTTGCTTGGAATCTATTTGAGGGTAGCTAGCTGTTGAATTCATCTGATCGTTTATCAGTGATGGCAAGAAACAAGTTTAAACCACATCAACTGTGGAGAACAAATGGTATTTGAATATAAGAGTTCTTGCAAGGGCAGAATGATAAATGGAATGGATTGACCTTGACTGAAATGTTAATTGTTTTCGTTTTGATGGGAATAAACGTAAACTTGGTAAGAGGTTTTGCATTGTTGCTGGACTAATGTTACTGAATATGAACATGGTAGAAATGTTTGTTTTGGGCAGAGAATAATGGAAGTGAAAGTGAACATGATAGGGATAGTGTGGGTGTGTGTGTGTGTGTGTGCATGCTGAAAATAATGTTACTGAATGTGTTGAACCTAATAGAAATGTTTGTTTTGCTGGGAAGAACATAACTTAAAATGTGAGCATGAAATAAATTTGTCGTTGCTTTGGGACTAATGTTATTGACGTGGCGCATGACAGGAATGTTGTATCTGTCTGCCTCAGGCCCTGGAGAAACACGCTAGAGTGGATGGCGGCTACACCGGCATTCGCGATGTCTACCAGGAAAACCCTCAGAAAGACGACGTCCAGCAGAGCTTCTTTTTGGCCGAGACCCTCAAGTACCTGTACCTCATCTTTTCTGACGACTCCATCTTACCCCTTGACAAATGGGTTTTCAACACAGAGGCCCATCCGCTACCTGTCAAGGGCGCTACTTCGGCTTACCCAGTTTCTACCGCCGCTGCTGCTGCTGCTGCTGCTGCTGCCGCCGTAGCTGTGTAAAAGACACAGAGGTTATGGGACTGTGGGGGATGAGGGGTTGGGAGGGGGTGAAGTTGTTGAAATGTTGGATTTATTGTGATATTGAAAATCTGTTTGGAGATTGGACAGTGTTTGTTCAAGGTTCAAGAGTGTGATTTTTGTAATTGGTCTGCGTTGTGAGGGTGATTTGTTTAGCAGCACAAAAAGAGAGGGTGATGATGAAGAAAACCTGTATTGGGTAAGTTTGTGTGATTGTGGGAATGACGGCGTATATGTGTTTGGGGCAGGTTTTCTGTTAAAACCTTCGGAATGTTGGCGGAGTACGTTGATTTATAAATTATGTAAAATATGTGCACCAAAAAAAAATGTATTAGTGCGTGTGAATGTTATGTTGTACACAAGTGGGTTTGGGAACTTTTATTTATTTTGTGGGGCATGTATGTGATAAAGTTGTTTCTGGACTGGAAATTTTTGTCATTATTGAATCATAACTTGGATTATTACATGTTGAACACAAATTGGACACCCAAATAAATCTTTTGAAGTCTTTTAACAGAATAGTGAAATGTCTTGTAATGAGAAGGTGGGTTGTAATGGGAAGATGGATCATTATGGAAAGATGGGCTTTTAGGAGCGGGTTGGGGTGGGATAATGTTGGGGGATAGGTGGAGGTTGCAGGTGTGGCATTGGTAGTAGTCATCATTCTGACCTGACGCCTCAAGATGTTAAGTTTGTGATGCGGGAAAAAAAAAATCTCATTGAACGTGAATGACAATCCTAAAAGACATCTAGCCAAGCAGTATGATGAACTGTTGTTTCCTGTTTACCATTTACGACCATAAGCTAAACCCTCTCCAACTCACATTCCTTCTGCCCCTCTCCCCCTTCACCTCCACTTCCCTACTTCTTCTCTAACTCTTACTGTACTACAGAGAGATGTCTCGGAAGTTTATCTTAGGAAGAAGACCAGAGGAGTGAACTCATGTTAATCATGGTTATGTTTTGAAAGTTTTCTAAACGGTGACTCTGCTTGGGCACTCATTCTAAGGGCAGCTCTGTGGAACCTACTTCTGTATCAGCTTAACCCGTTTAGGCAGGTTTGTCTGTTTGACCAGCTCATGCACTTTCTCTTTCCTCACTGGACACCCTTGTCATGCCTAGCAAGTTTGTTATGCTGTGCCAATCATAGGGTTTTGTCGCAGGAAAGATTGGAGTTTGAGTATTATGGTAGGCGAGCATATGGCATGGCATGAAAAGATGGATGTGTGTTTGTTTGCATTCTGTATGTTTTTAATGAAAAATTATTGAAGGTGGAATTTTCAGTGTCGAAATTAATGTAACGAGAGTTTTAATGAATGCCACAGATTTTGATTTTAACGTGAAATGTGCGATGTTAACGTTTTGAATTTCTTTCACCATGAACACATTGCAATCGTCAATGATTTCCTTGTTGGTAATTAATTTTGTTATTGGGTTCAAACATTAATTTATTTATTTTATTTAACTTTCATTCTCATTTCCGAGTTTAGACCAAAAATGTAGTCATCATTTGTTAGTGTCTAGTTGGGCACACCAAACGGAGTATGTATTTTAAAATTAAAATTGAATATATATCGGTTGTTCCATTATTCAAAGTGATGGTGTAATGTAGTCTGGCAGTGATTTAGCTTTGATAAAAATGTGCTTGGGAATAAATGAAAGACGGCTATGGAACTTTGGAATCGAAGAGCATAGAAATGATTTTTATTTTTAAAATTTAGACTTTGTAGATCTTTTTCATGTAACGCGTTTGGAATTTCCCTGTGCGAGACAAGAGCGTTTCTTAAATGAATTAAATTATTATTATTTGAAACGGCTTTTGTTTTCCCCTGATTTATTTGGATTCGGCTATTTAATGGGGATATGAGATAGCTGAACAATTTTGGTGTAAGTAAGCCTTAGGTTTTCTTGTGCAGCTTTATTTTCATGCAGCAATAGAACGTTAAATAGAAATATCCTAGACCTTACAGTGACTGTAAATGATAGGTTTTATGTGGTCAGATTAATTTTTAATTCTTGTAGCTGAGGTTCATTTTGAATTGTAGCTTGTAGCAATTTTCCTTCTGTTGTTGGGTTTTATGAGCAATTTCTTTTCCATATGAGAGGTAAGGTTTATCTTTGCTAATTTGCTCCCCATTATAGTTGCTGTAGTATGGTTGGCTCTGTAAAAGTTTGCACTGTGAGGTGTGGATTGGCATTTTTCCACTTTTCTTTCAACTATTCATGTTTTGACCATTGGTGTACTGCAAGTCTAATTGGCAGAAAAGAAAAATGGCACAACCAGTCACATCACAAAGGTAGTGATGCAACATCTGATTGGTTCCTAGATCTGTGATGCAGGGGGATTAATGGCCACTGATTTAAGTCAATAACTGAATAGAGGTGCCAACCCAAGCAATTTTTCCGTATTTTATTCCGATATAAGGAATAAAGTACAAGATTTTGAACATCACTCGATTTTTTTGAATTTTTGCAACAATAATTCGCAACTATCCTGAGAACTGGAGATTGGGAACAGCTCCAAACTGACCACGGATTGGGGTCGTCCACGTGACTTGCTACCCCCGTGGGGATGCCAGGGGTTTCAGTATAAATAGTATCCCCAATTTCTAGAAATTTAGTGCTTTAAATTCCCACTGTAGCTGTCTTTCTGCTTTGTTCTTTCTCATTCCTACTCTGTTCTATCCATCTGCTATACTATCTTCTTCTTCGTTAGACCAGTCACCTACCTTTTTTCTTGAAAACACTTTGGGGACAAAACACCTCATTTGTGTGTGAGGTCTGTTGGATCAGCTTGGAAATATTGGACGCTTTCTGCCAGGTGGTCACTGGGGCTTATGTTATTATTTGGCAATGTAGGCATTTTATATGTATGTGTTTTGTTGATATTTTATAATGATGTTTATATTCTATTTTGTTTTTGTAAACGGGGGTTCGAGAAATTAGAGTATAGCCTCAGCGTCCCCTGCGTGGGATGTCTTTATTGTAAAGTGACCGGCTGGTGGAGTGCCTTCAGTGTTACCACTAGGGTTGTTTTGGCAGATCTTTTATGCGGATCAGGGGCTAGTCCTCTTTCAGCGAAGTTGTGGTCTTGATTTTGTGGTCCTGATTCGGCTATACTGGTCCTGATTTGGCTCGGCAGAATCCGCTGGACCTAAAGCAATAATCATGTAATGTAATGTAACGTGACTTGCTTAGCCAGTCGTGAATTTTGTTGCAAGTATTTGCGCTTATGTTTGACTTATGGCCAATCGCTAGCGTCAGTATTTTTGTTGCTTCTACGATATGAAAATGGGAGGAAGATGACGACCCAGAAAACCAAAAGATAATCGAGATTCTGCTGCCGATTCTGCACCATAGCGGCCAAATTATTTCCCACGGGTCGTACTGACGTTCACTACAAACTATTCCTGTATGGTTCATCAAAGATTTGTGCAAACCATGCCAGATGCTCATTGTGTAAATCTGACATCATCTCGCTTGATAAATATGATGATATTGTGAGGTCCACAAAAACAATGAAGCACACTCGTGCTGGGTTGGCACTGGCTTGAACTCCAAAGATTACTAAGCTCGTGCAAAGTTCTAAGGTAGACACAAACCTTGCTGTGATTCGTACAGAAACATTGTTTGCATATTTTTCAGCAGGTGTTCTTCATGTTTCAGTACTAGGTTAAGGACTTTTTAGTCGCCTGTTTACTTACAAGTTACACACGTGTGTGTTTTTAGGAGAAAAGTGGATATATAGATTACATTGTGAAATAGTTCGTATTCATTATATTCTTTTAAAATGATCATTGAACATATCTTGCATATAAGTGAAAAACCCCACCATCTGTATCACTGTGATTTATTGAATGAAAGGGCCGTGGTTAATGCTCCTGAAAGTTTTGTTAAACTCCTGATTTTTCACATTAATTTTACTGAAAAGTCATTTTAAGGGTAGGCACCTCAAATGCAAAACTCAAGGGAGACACCCAGCCAATATAAATACAAGAGCTCATTATAATGAATGGATATTGTTAACATAATTAACTTAATTATGACACACGGCATGCACTATATTTTGATGGTTGTGGCTTAGGGTGATTTGTATACTGCGGAGGTTTTCATGGATTTTATGTAGTGAGAGAGAGAGGGTCATCGAGTGTAAAAACCACCAAGATGTAAATTACATAGTTTGTTGCGGCACAGTTTGTTGGTTTGATTTGTTGGAGGGGGGGGGGGGGGAGGGTGGTGGTCAGGGAAGGGGGGGGCCAGGGAAGGGGGGGGGGGGGGGGTATAGCCAGGTTTCTTTGTGGTAGATGGGTGTTATTCTAGCATCCATTTTCCAGTTAATTCATGACTACGTTTTGTTGTTATAGGTGCCAATTTTTAGTGTAATAATTGTGTACGTGTACATTGTTTACAGTTATGTAACTTTGAGATACTGAGGTATACTCCTCTTTTCATCTTTGTCTATATTATAATAATATCATGTCCAATGACATTGTTTCATTTGATATACAATCTTTTGGTTCGGTGAAGCCTTTTGTGTTGTGGTGAACCCTGATTTTGTAGATGTACAAGCACCATTGTGTGTGTCTGGGTGTGTGTCTGCAATGATGCTGGTCATGCATTTTGCTCAAGCTAACTTATTCTGCTTATCCCAAAATCAAAATTTTGTTAGAATGAACCACTCTAATCAAAGAGGACAAACTCACAGTCTATCTATCTATCTATCTATCTATCTATCTATCTATCTATCTATCTATCTATCTATCTATCTATCTATCTATCTATCTATCTATCTATCTATCTATCTATCTATCTATCTATCTATATAATAACGTCGGTGTCCATTCAAAACCTCGTACCTCCAAAAAAGCACTTTTGAGAAAAACAAAAGTTCTTTAAAAATATCAAATATTATGAAAACAAACATTTTTAATATAATTTGTATTCAGTACAAATTATATTAAAACCGTTTGTTTTGGTGACACTGATTTATTAACTTTTTTTTCTTTTTTTCTCAAACCTTCATTTCTGGAGATACGAGGTTATGAATGGACACCGAATATATAGATATGTGTGTGTGTGTGTGTTTGTAATATATATATAAATGTTTGCTTTGTTTGTTTCTGACATCGGAGGGAACGTTCGATGACATTTGACCCTTGTGAAGCAGTGTCTCTTTATGGGCGGCACAGAGTAACCGAGATTCACTGAGTGCCCTCGGGGAGTCTCAGCTCCTTTGTTTGTATATTGACCCCTCAATCCCACTATTCCCCAATTCTCCATGTTTGCTGTGTGCTGCGTTTTGGGATCTCTGTGAGTTTAGATTTTTTGGGAGGGTTGGATTTTATTCTCTATGGAGG
This sequence comes from Oncomelania hupensis, assembly GCA_036898135.1. Lineage (NCBI taxonomy): Eukaryota > Metazoa > Mollusca > Gastropoda > Littorinimorpha > Pomatiopsidae > Oncomelania > Oncomelania hupensis. The sequence goes on from CM072515.1 coordinate 70,886,676, forward strand.
CTTTGATAGGGATAACGATTTACTTTTCATGAATTGGTTCACTTAACTATATTTCTGTTGTAAATTCTTTGTTGTACTTCTCACACTCGACATTGTTTTATTTTAGTTTGGCTAGCTGGCTGTTCACACATATATACTTAAAAGTGGCCAGTATTTAGGTTTCGCTGGGTGTTGTCTTGAGGAAGTGTGCTTCACACTAGTGCCTCATTTTAGTCTCTTTTTTTATTTAATGTGCGACAGAAGTTTGAAAAACTTGCAGCTCGTTTTGGTTTTTGGTCCGCGTAAAGATTTCGTTTAAAAAATGACATTATAAAACAATTTGAGTGCTCCCGGATCATTCCGAGTTTATCATTTTTGTAGACAAAATCCACAAAATTTCTTTAGCTTCAAAAAATAAAATTACAAACGATAGTTACCTTAACTATCAGCGTTTCCCAAGTTCAACCCCTCTTGACCAGCTCCCTTTCTCCTCTCTTGACCAGCTCCCATTCTCCTCTCTTGACCAGCTCCCTTCCCTCTTGACCAGCCCCCTTTCTCCTCTCTTGACCAGCTCCCATTCTCCTCTCTTGACCAGCCCCCTTTCTCCTCTCTTGACCAGCTCCCATTCTCCTCTCTTGACCAGCTCCCATTCTCCTCTCTTGACCAGCCCCCTTTCTCCTCTCTTGACCAGCTCCCATTCTCCCCTCTTGACCAGCTCCCATTCTCCTCTCTTGACCAGCTCCCATTCTCCTCTCTTGACCAGCTCCCATTCTCCTCTCTTGACCAGCTACCATTCTCCTCTCTTGACCAGCTCCCATTCTCCCCTCTTGACCAGCTCCCATTCTCCTCTCTTGACCAGCTCCCATTCTCCCCTCTTGACCAGCTCCCATTCTCTTCTCTTGACCAGCTCCCATTCTCCTCTCTTGACCAGCTCCCTTTCTCCCCTCTTGACCAGCTCCCATTCTCCTCTCTTGACCAGCTCCCATTCTCCCCTCTTGACCAGCTCCCATTCTCCTCTCTTGACCAGCTCCCATTCTCCTCTCTTGACCAGCCCCCTTTCTCCCCTCTTGACCAGCTCCCATTCTCCCCTCTTGACCAGCTCCCATTCTCCTCTCTTGACCAGCTCCCATTCTCCTCTCTTGACCAGCTCCCATTCTCCTCTCTTGACCAGCTCCCATTCTCCCCTCTTGACCAGCTCCCATTCTCCTCTCTTGACCAGCTCCCATTCTCCTCTCTTGACCAGCTCCCATTCTCCTCTCTTGACCAGCTCCCTTTCTCCCCTCTTGACCAGCTCCCATTCTCCCCTCTTGACCAGCTCCCATTCTCCCCTCTTGACCAGCTCCCATTCTCCTCTCTTGACCAGCTCCCATTCTCCCCTCTTGACCAGCTCCCATTCTCCTCTCTTGACCAGCTTCCATTCTCCTCTCTTGACCAGCTTCCATTCTCCTCTCTTGACCAGCTTCCATTCTCCTCTCTTGACCAGCTTCCATTCTCCTCTCTTGACCAGCTTCCATTCTCCTCTCTTGACCAGCTCCCTTTCTCCCCTCTTGACCAGCTCCCATTCTCCTCTCTTGACCAGCTTCCATTCTCCTCTCTTGACCAGCTCCCTTTCTCCCCTCTTGACCAGCTCCCATTCTCCTCTCTTGACCAGCTCCCATTCTCCCCTCTTGACCAGCTTCCATTCTCCTCTCTTGACCGACCAGCTCCCATTCTCCTCTCTTGACCAGCTACCTTTCTCCCCTCTTGACCAGCTTCCATTCTCCTCTCTTGACCAGCTTCCATTCTCCTCTCTTGACCAGCTCCCTTTTTCCCCTCTTGACCAGCTCCCTTTCACCTCTCTTGACCAGCTCCCATTCTCCTCTCTTGACCAGCTCCCATTCTCCTCTCTTGACCAGCTCCCATTCTCCTCTCTTGACCAGCTCCCTTTCTCCCCTCTTGACCAGCTCCCTTTCTCCCCTCTTGACCAGCTCCCATTCTCCCCTCTTGACCAGCTACCATTCTCCTCTCTTGACCAGCTCCCTTTCTCCCCTCTTGACCAGCTTCCATTCTCCTCTCTTGACCAGCTCCCATTCTCCTCTCTTGACCAGCTACCTTTCTCCCCTCTTGACCAGCTTCCATTCTCCTCTCTTGACCAGCTTCCATTCTCCTCTCTTGACCAGCTCCCTTTTTCCCCTCTTGACCAGCTCCCTTTCACCTCTCTTGACCAGCTCCCATTCTCCTCTCTTGACCAGCTCCCATTCTCCTCTCTTGACCAGCTCCCATTCTCCTCTCTTGACCAGCTCCCTTTCTCCCCTCTTGACCAGCTCCCTTTCTCCCCTCTTGACCAGCTCCCATTCTCCCCTCTTGACCAGCTACCATTCTCCTCTCTTGACCAGCTCCCTTTCTCCCTTCTTGACCAGCTCCCATTCTCCCCTGTTGACCAGCTCCCATTCTCCTCTCTTGACCAGCTCCCTTTCTCCCCTCTTGACCAGCTCCCATTCTCCTCTCTTGACCAGCTCCCATTCTCCCCTCTTGACCAGCTCCCTTTCTCCTCTCTTGACCAGCTCCCATTCTCCCCTGTTGACCAGCTCCCATTCTCCCCTCTTGACCAGCTTCCATTCTCCTCTCTTGACCAGCTTCCATTCTCCTCTCTTGACCAGCTCCCTTTTTCCCCTCTTGACCAGCTCCCTTTCACCTCTCTTGACCAGCTCCCATTCTCCTCTCTTGACCAGCTCCCATTCTCCTCTCTTGACCAGCTCCCATTCTCCTCTCTTGACCAGCTCCCTTTCTCCCCTCTTGACCAGCTCCCTTTCTCCCCTCTTGACCAGCTCCCATTCTCCCCTCTTGACCAGCTACCATTCTCCTCTCTTGACCAGCTCCCTTTCTCCCTTCTTGACCAGCTCCCATTCTCCCCTGTTGACCAGCTCCCATTCTCCTCTCTTGACCAGCTCCCTTTCTCCCCTCTTGACCAGCTCCCATTCTCCTCTCTTGACCAGCTCCCATTCTCCCCTCTTGACCAGCTCCCTTTCTCCTCTCTTGACCAGCTCCCATTCTCCTCTGTTGACCAGCTCCCTTTCTCCCCTCTTGACCAGCTTCCATTCTCCTCTCTTGACCAGCTTCCATTCTCCTCTCTTGACCAGCTCCCTTTTTCCCCTCTTGACCAGCTCCCTTTCACCTCTCTTGACCAGCTCCCATTCTCCTCTCTTGACCAGCTCCCATTCTCCTCTCTTGACCAGCTCCCTTTCTCCCCTCTTGACCAGCTCCCTTTCTCCCCTCTTGACCAGCTCCCATTCTCCCCTCTTGACCAGCAACCATTCTCCTCTCTTGACCAGCTCCCTTTCTCCCCTCTTGACCAGCTCCCATTCTCCCCTGTTGACCAGCTCCCATTCTCCTCTCTTGACCAGCTACCATTCTCCTCTCTTGACCAGCTCCCTTTCTCCCTTCTTGACCAGCTCCCATTCTCCCCTGTTGACCAGCTCCCATTCTCCTCTCTTGACCAGCTCCCTTTCTCCCCTCTTGACCAGCTCCCATTCTCCTCTCTTGACCAGCTCCCATTCTCCCCTCTTGACCAGCTCCCTTTCTCCTCTCTTGACCAGCTCCCATTCTCCTCTGTTGACCAGCTCCCTTTCTCCCCTCTTGACCAGCTTCCATTCTCCTCTCTTGACCAGCTTCCATTCTCCTCTCTTGACCAGCTCCCTTTTTCCCCTCTTGACCAGCTCCCTTTCACCTCTCTTGACCAGCTCCCATTCTCCTCTCTTGACCAGCTCCCATTCTCCTCTCTTGACCAGCTCCCATTCTCCTCTCTTGACCAGCTCCCTTTCTCCCCTCTTGACCAGCTCCCTTTCTCCCTCTTGACCAGCTCCCATTCTCCCCTCTTGACCAGCAACCATTCTCCTCTCTTGACCAGCTCCCTTTCTCCCCTCTTGACCAGCTCCCATTCTCCCCTGTTGACCAGCTCCCATTCTCCTCTCTTGACCAGCTCCCTTTCTCCCCTCTTGACCAGCTCCCATTCTCCTCTCTTGACCAGCTCCCATTCTCCCCTCTTGACCAGCTCCCTTTCTCCTCTCTTGACCAGCTCCCATTCTCCCCTCTTGACCAGCTCCCTTTCTCCTCTCTTGACCAGCTCCCATTCTCCCCTGTTGACCAGCTCCCATTCTCCCCTGTTGACCAGCTCCCATTCTCCTCTCTTGACCAGCTCCCATTCTCCTCTCTTGACCAGCTCCCTTTCTCCCCTCTTGACCAGCTCCCATTCTCCCCTGTTGACCAGCTCCCTTTCTCCTCTCTTGACCAGCTTCCATTCTCCTCTCTTGACCAGCTCCCATTCTCCTCTCTTGACCAGCTCCCATTCTCCTCTCTTGACCAGCTCCCATTCTCCTCTCTTGACCAGCTCCCATTCTCCTCTCTTGACCAGCTCCCATTCTCCTCTCTTGACCAGCTCCAATTCTCCTCTCTTGACCAGCTTCCATTCTCCCCTCTTGACCAGCTCCCTTTTTCCCCTCTTGACCAGCTCCCTTTCTCCTCTCTTGACCAGCTCCCATTCTCCCCTCTTGACCAGCTCCCTTTCTCCCCTCTTGACCAGCTCCCTTTCTCCTCTCTTGACCAGCTCCCATTCTCCCCTCTTGACCAGCTCCCTTTCTCCCCTCTTGACCAGCTCCCTTTCTCCTCTCTTGACCAGCTCCCTTTCTCCCCTCTTGACCAGCTCCCTTTCTCCCCTCTTGACCAGCTCCCTTTCTCCTCTCTTGACCAGCTCCCATTCTCCTCTCTTGACCAGCTCCCTTTCTCCTCTCTTGACCAGCTCCCTTTCTCCCCTCTTGACCAGCTCCCTTTCTCCCCTATTGACCAGCACCCATTCTCCCCTTTCCCTCCACTCCCTCATCTCCCCCTCTCTTTACCTTTGAGCATGTCATGCCGCCACTCAGTTGGTAACCCAAATCCCTATTTTTCTTGTTTTCTTTTTTTTCTTAAAGGTTAACTTTTATTTTAGATAAAATGTTTATTTGAATTTGTTGTCAGAAATGCGCGCTTTGGTGGAGGTGTTGTCTGTAATCGTCTCAATACCTGTGTTTGAAATGACAATTTTGTCCTATCCTATCCTGTCCCGTAACCCGAAGGTCGTAGGGGCACCACAGATGATCGTTTAACCAGCATACTCCATCTTTCTCTGTCCTCAGCAGCCCTGATGGCTTCGCTCAGTGTCAAACCAGTCCATTCTCGAATGTTGTCCTCCCACCTCTTTTTCGGTCTCCCTTTTCTTCTACCTCCTTGCACTGTGCCTTGCAGAATAGTCTTTGCAAGGCCTGATGATCTGGTGACGTGGCCATACCACCGAAGTTTCCGTTTCTTCACCACTGTTAGCAGGTCATCATGTTGTCCAATAGCTTGTGTGATGGTCTGTCGGACTTCGTCGTTGGTGATGTGTTGGGTATAGGAAATGCCCAGAAGTCTTCTGTAGCACCTCATCTCCATGCTTTGTATTCTTCGTTGGAGATCTGCTGTGAGGGTCCATGCTTCGCAAGCATATAGGAAGATGGAGATGACAAGGGAGCGCAGCAGTCTTACTTTGGAATGTAGACTGATGGTCCTGTCTTTCCAAATGGGCTTCAACCTTGTCAGGGCAGCAGTTGTTTGTGCGATCCTGGAGAGGACTTCCTGTCGGGACCCATTGTCTGATACAATGGCTCCTAAATATTTGAAGCTATGCACTGTGTCGAGGGATTGGCCTTGGACTTTGATGTCCGTATTGATGCCATTGGTGTTGTTGGTCATCATTTTGGTCTTCTCTGCACTTATTTCCATTCCATAGGCTTTGGAGGTGGTGTCAAGCCTCTGTACCAGCTGTTCAAGTTCTTGTTCCTCTCCAGCCAATCCATCAATGTCATCTGCAAAACGAAGATTGGAGATTGCTCTACCCCCTATGCTGACTGTGCCTTCATGGTCTGCAAGAGCATCCGACATGATGCGCTCTAGGAAGATGTTGAAGTGTGTTGGAGAGAGTAGGCATCCTTGACGCACACCGATTGTTGTTCTGAACCAATTCCCGATGGCTCTGTTGTGGAGGACTGCACTGGTAGCCTTGTCATACAGGCTTTTGATGACTTCAATAATTTTTGGGCTGATGTTGTACACTTTCATTGTTGCCCATAGAGCTGCATGCCAGACTCGGTCAAACGCCTTCTTGAAGTCTATGAACACATGATATAGATGTTGTTGGTGCTGTAGGTATTTCTCACAGATTATTCTGAGGTTGAAAATCTGCTCAGTGGTACTTCGCCCTGCCCTGAATCCTGCTTGTTCTTCAGCTATGATTTGTTCAGCTTGGGGTTTCAACCTGTTGAGTATTATTTTCAGGAGGACCTTGCTGGGATGGCTGATGAGGCTGATGGTGCGGTAATTTTCACACTCCTGAAGGTTACCTTTTTTGGGAAGAGTGATGACAAGCGACTGGGTCCATGGTATAGGCCACTCCCCACTCTGCCAGATCTTGTTACAGATAATGGTGAGGGCATCAATCATCGCTTCTCCTCCTGCTTGTAGCAGTTCCGCGGGTATGTTGTCCACTCCTGCTGACTTCCCTTTCTTTAGCGCTTGCACTGCTGCCTCAACTTCTTCCCGGAGAATTGGGAGGATTTCTTCTTCTCTGTTCTCTGGACATGCTAGAACTGATGGGTCTCCATTTGGTGTATGGTTGTAAAGGTCAGAGCAGTACTCTGTCCATCTGTCCAAGACTTCTTGTTCTTCTGTAAGGCATATGCCAGACTTGCTTTGGATAGTGGAGACTTTGGGCTGTTTGACACTTGTCAGTCGCTTCACAGTCTGGTAGGCCTTCTTGCTGTTGTTCTTGTTCAGACTGTTCTCTATTTCCTGGCATTGATCTTCTATCCAGTTCTCCTTTGCTGTGAGCATGCCTTTTCGGATGTCATTGTTGATTTTTCGGTAGACATCAGCTCCCTGTGAGGTGTTCTTTTTCTTTTTCATCTCTCTTCGTTTATCACACAGATCCAAAAGTTCAGGTGTGATCCACAGCTTCTTCTTTGGTCGGTGCTTGCCAAGGATCTCAGTGGCGGCATCTGTCACAGCTGAGTTGAAGGTGGTGGTCATGGTGTTGACATCTACTTCACCAGCCCCCAAAATGAGCAGTGGTGCAAATTTCCCTCCAATTGTGGCCTGAAATAGTTCTGCCACCTCCGGGTCTTGCAGTTTGTCCAGGTCGAACTTCAGTCTAGTGCACTTTGCTGTATTTACTCTCTTCAAGTGGAGCCGGAAAGACATCATCACGAGATCGTGGTCACTTCCGATGTCTGCTCCTGGAAAAGTACGTGTCCTGCCAATGTTGATGCTTGATCTGAAGCGTTTCTTGACCATGATGTAGTCTATTTGGTTGTGATGCTCCCCGCCAGGACTGTGCCATGTCCATCGTCTGGAGTTTTTGTGGAGACCAAGCGTGTTTGCCAGTACCAGATTGTTGTATCTGGCAAACTCCAAGAGTCTCAGACCCCTGTCATTTGTCTCGTTGTTGCAGTGGGGTCCACATGTGTCTCCCCAGTTGCGGTGCGCATCTTGGCCAACCTTGGCATTCCAGTCGCCTTGCAATATGACTATGTCCTTCTTCGGCACTTGGTCAAGGACCGCCTGTAGATTTTCATAAAAATCCTCCACTTCGCTGTCGTCATAGTCTGATGTTGGGGCATAGGCCTGGATGATGGTGATGTTGAAAGGGGCTGCTCTCAGGCGGATGGTAATGAGTCTACTGGAGACTGGGCGGCAACCCGTGACAGTCGCTACAATTTTGTACAGAAAAAAAAAATCAGAGCATGTATTTATTCGCAACATGTGTTACTGAGTTTATTGTGTTGACAATGTAATAATCTGTGACAATTGCCTGCATATTTAATTTCATTGCCTATAAAATGCCATAAACTATGTTTGTGTGTGCATCCAATTTTTCTGTTTAACATTGTGTAGAAGATTATGTTTGTGTGAGTGTATGCCCGTTTCTGATTGACATTATGATATTGTATGTGTGTTTGTGCATAGAACGTTTTTCTGATTCACATTATGTATGTAAATAATAATTATGTGTACTTGTGTGTGTGCGTAACATGTTTCTGATTCCCTTTAGGAAACATGCATTGTGTGTGTGTGCGTGCATATTTTGGATTCAGTGTTCAGTTAGCTAACGAAATTGTTGTGCATTTCTGCTGTATTTATGAGCACAGTCATTGATCATGATTTCTTAATCTTTCTTCACATAGGGCTGTTCGTATATTTTTAGCGTGCATATGTTCCCGGTTCAAGGATGTTTCTGATCGTACCACACAAGCATGCGTTTTACCCATATTATTCTGTAACACATGAGATTTTGGTAAGGGAGGTATGTGGGTGTGTGTATATATGTATGTGTGATTGTGAGTGCATTTGCCTGTGACCCCCTTTGGGGTGCAGGGGTTTTCTGTATAAATAGCATCCCCACTTTGTGACACTGTAGTGCTTTACATTACAATTGCGTCTGTCATTCTCATTTGTTCTTTCTCGTTTCTAATCTGTTCTATCAATCTACTATCTTTTTCACAAGACCAGTCGCCTACCTTTTTTTCTTGAAAACTCTCCAAACACTCCTCATTTGTGCATGGGTTCTGTTGGTTCGTCTTGGGAATATTGGACGCTTTCTGCCAAATGGTCACTAGGGCTTTCTATAGTATTATTTAGCAATGTAGACATTTTATTTGTATGTGTTTTAATATTTTATAATGATGTTTATATTCTATTTTGTTTTTTGTAAACGTGGATTTGATGAATTAGAGTACAGCCTCAGCGTCCCCTGTATGGGATGCCTTTATTGTGAAGTGACCAGCTGGTGGAGTGCCTTCGGTGTTACCATTGGGATTGTTTCAGCAGATCTTTTATACGGATCAGGGGTGAGTCCTCTCATCTTCTCTACCAAGCTGTGGTTCTGATTGTGCTCTTTGCAGTCCGCAGGACCCTATAAACAATGACTAACTAACTAACTAAATTTGCATGTGATTGTGCGGGTGTCCATATAACTCATATACTTTGTTCACCTTGATCGTTTCATTGGTGAATAAAATCTTCTTTCATTGCTCGATCACTATGCAGACCAGTTTCATCTGGGGGCAGTTTGTTAATGGACATAAGGGAACGAACAGGAGGCGTACACCTCTATAGCTATTCACAGAGGTGTACGAGTAATATTTCGTTCCTTAATACATTCAACAAACTGGACTTTGTGACCAAGGGATTGCTAGTACACTTCATTTCTTTCCTCACTGGGCATGGGCGTCTTTGAAATTGTCACTGTTATTATCATGTTTGTGTATGTGCACTGCCATTATACTAATTACAGTCGAGCAGATTTTCTCCCTCGTGTTTGTGTTTGTTTTATTTTGCATGCAGTGGTGCTGGTTTAGAAGTGCAGGAGGTAGTTGGTTATTGTTTGCTTTTCTGAACCCAAGATTTTTAAAGCCATTTTCAGCCTCTCTCCATCTATGATGATGATTGCTGTCTTTTGAAGTGCAGGCCTATTCCCTATGCACCCTTCACTCTCTCTCTCTCTCTCTCTCTCTCTCTCTCTCTCTCTCTCTCTCTCTCTCTCTCTCTCTCTCTCTCTCTCTCTCTCTCTCTCTCTCTCTCTCTCTCTCTCTCTCTCTCTCTCTCTCTCTCTCTCTCTCTCTCTCTCTCTCTCTCTCTCTCTCTCCCCTTGTTTTCCTCCCACTACTTTCTCTTAGTTTTTTTTTTTCCTTTTAGTCTGCGATTCCTGCCATTTAAAATTACTGTTATAATTTTCAGTTCTTAACGGGTGTGAAGATTAAACTGCCATAGAAATGTAGCTTTCTCTGTTATACTATTACATTTTTATCGTCATCATCATCATAATCATTACCATCATCATCTTATATTTATCAGAAATTTTTAATCATTATTTTGTTTGTATTTTGCCTCTAGCCATTCAGTAACTGTTTCATCATATGCCAGCATTTTGGTTTGGAAAATTTTGCGAAAGTCAGCATTTTTCATTGGACACAAATATCTTGAGTTTATGAAAACAAATTTTAAAGAAGGAAAATCCTGACAACAACGACAACAACTCTGGACTCTGTGAAATTATGAAAATCTAAGTTGGAATTGTGAAATATGATGAATAATTGGGGTCAAATAGTCTTGAGCATGCTGAATGTGTGTGTGTTGAATGGTAAATGTCGAATAATCATCCAGTAATTGTCAGAACTGATCGTTAACAAGTATCAATGGTATACAGAGACTAAACTTCCGCCCTCTGCTTTGAGTTAATATTGTCTGGATGCGCTGCACAGGGCCTAGGTCTCGCATGATAAGAGTATGTCGCTTTCGTATCATGATTTGGTTTTTTATCATTAAAAAAAAAGATGTACCATTGCTTAATTACTATTATTTCAATCAGTGGCAGTTCTTTTTTATTGAAAACCTTTGCGATGAATCGTGTGATTGTAAATGTAATTGGTAATATTGGTGTGTGTACATTTAACATAACTACATTAAACTATTACTCTTTGTGTGTGTGTGTGTGTGTGTGTGTATTTTTGCATTGACTATCGTAGTTTATTAAATCCTTTGTCTATAAATAATTCAGATAATCTTTGACTCCCATGCATAGCAATGTGAGTCTATGTACTTCCCCCACCCCCACCCCCACCTTACCACCCCCCCTTCCCCCTCCCCAAAAAATCAGATTTTTGTAAATCTGTGCAAGATGAGTCCTCAATAGTCCAAAAATGATATAGAAAAAAAATGTCAGTCTTTCCGTCTGTCTGCCGTCTGTCTGTGCTGCAGAAACTTTAAAGTGGCTAAATACTCAGAGCCTATTTCAACTATCACAACCAAACTTGATAAGATGGTGTATACCCATGAGACCTAGAAAATTATAAGCATTAATTCACTTCAAGGTCAAGGTCACAAGGTCATCAAATGTTACTAAGAAAATGACAACTTTTCACCAAATGTCACTTTTTTTTTCTTGGTTATTAATATTGAACTTTTGATTCTTTGATGCATGATAAATATCAATGAGACACACATACTTTGCAAATTTGGTCAACCTAACTTCAAGATCAAGGTCATTGGAGCTGTCCAAAGTCTATTTGTATAGGTATTTGAAGTGACTTTGACCCTAAACTATGAGAGATATAAAGTCCAAACTTGTTGTATTTAGAAATGATAGATTGATCTTTTATATTTGTCCCATGTTTGCGTTGATCTTGAAGGTCAAGGTCATTTTAGGCCTGGCAAAATCATACAAAAAATAGGTACAGTGGATTGGCTGTTTATTTAACCCATTGTATGCAACAACATTGAGTTATTTGACCAGACATGCCTGAGAGATGTCACATGAAGTTCAAGGCCATCCCAAGGTCACTGAAGGTCAAGATCACCCCAAGGTCACCGTTTTTGGGGCATAATACAACTTTTGCTGTATTTTTTTTTGTTTTGTTTTTTGTTTTTTGGATAGTACATGTGTATTTAAAGGCAAAGGTCCAAGTCATCTCAAGTTCAAGAGCATAGAAAGATCAAAGTCGGTATTTGAATTTTAATGCCACCATTTCATTTTGTTTTCTTTGGGCACTTATTTTCATGTTAAATATTGCGAGTTTCATATACCCCCGTTGGGGTGCCGGGGGTTTCAGTATAAATAGTATCCCCACTTTCTGGAAATTTAGTGCTTTAAATTCCCACTGTCGCTGTCTTTCTCATTTGCTCTTTCTCATTCCTGCTCTGTTCTATCAATCTGCTATACTATCGTCTTCTTCGCTAGACCAGTCTCCTACCTTTTTTCTTGAAAACTCTTCGGGGACAAGACTCCTTGTTTGTGTATGAGGTCTGTTGGATCAGCTTGGGAATATTGGACGCTTCCTGCCAGGTGGTCACTAGGGCTTCCTATGATGTTATTATTTAGCAATGTAGGCATTTTATATGTATGTGTTTTGTTGATAATTTATAATGATGTTTGTATTCTATTTTGTTTTTGTAAACGGTGGTTCGATAAGTTGGGGTGAAGCCTCAGCCGTCCCCTGAGTGGGATGTCTTTATTGTAAAGTGACTGGCTGGTGGAGGGCATTCAGTTTTCCCACTAGGGTTGTTTCAGCAGATCTTTTATGCGGATTGGGGGTTGTCCGGTCCTGATTTGGTTCGGAAGAGTCCGCTGGACCTAAAGCAACAATTATGTAATGTAATGTAATGCGAGTTTCATAAAGAACATGTGAGCCATATGGGCTTTGCCCTTCTGGTTTAACTCAGTTTATTAACAAATGAATTTACGTAATTACTAATCTGTGTACTAATTTTTTTTTAAATGACTTTCTTAGTAGGGAGTGACTTGCATAAAATCTGTTCATTTCAAAGGCACAAAAAAGCCAGTTTTTAACTAAACAGACGACCTTGACTCTGGCTGAGTGTAGGAGTTCTATCAAGCATCGGCTGTGTGTAGGCTATATACCCTCAACAGCCTCTCCCTTTATAAACTTCGTAGCAACCCGACAGCAGCGAAAGGTCTGTGGCGTATGATTACATACTTAGAAGAGAAAATAAAGGTAGACAGTATTATGTCAACACATTTAATTTTTCCTAGATCTGTTTAAGTTTTTTTTTAGATTGAATCTAAAATTATCGCAGTCCAATCCAATCATTGTAAATTTGGAATTCAGATTACAGATTGACATTTGTTTTCATAATTTGAATGAACAGGGGTGTGTGTAGTTAATGAACGCCAAATTATGATGAAAAGGAGACTTCCAATGAGGAAGCTAAAAATAGTAAGCTTGACTACGTATTAAAGTCTCTTTGAATGGCAAGAGTGTGTTGATCAGAGACAAACAAGTAAGTTACATTGAATTCGGTGAAAATAAAATGAAATGAGATAATCATAAATATTAAATGTGTAATTACCATGTGAAATTAACTGATACCTTTTGATTTGTTGATGTTTTCTAATCGCACACTGTGTGTGTATTAACATTTTCATGTTGTTTTCCTTTTCATGTGAGAATGTGAATGTGTACATTGACCGAGATGAGGCCAAGAAAGTACAAGAGTACAGAGAGAGAGAGAGTGAGAGCGAAACCTCATTTTCAATCCCAGATATCTATTTATTGTAGTGAATGTATGATTTAATTTTAAGACCTTAATTGGTGCCTGCTTGTAGTTTTCTTTTTTTTTAAATTTTACAGAATTGTTTTCGTATTTTAATCTTTACGATTGGCAACTAGATCCAGTATTCAACCTGCACCATATAATTATTTAGACGTGAATACATAACTATGATTAATCGTAACATAGTTTATTATTTGTTGTTATTGTTGGCTGCGTTGCTTTATTGTTTTGTGTTTCTTACATTATCTTTTCATACTGTGTCGAGATTTATCGCTAGCTGTTTGGATATTCTGTTATTACGTATTGTTTACGTAATTACGACAGTAGGTTCATATTTACAAGAGGTGATGTCGGGTCTGTGCTTTGAAGAGAGTGCATTAACGATGGCATCCAAATGTTGTTATGCAGTATGTTATATGTGCTATTGTTTGGGGTTCAACATTTCATGGGTACATCAGGTGAATCAAAATCAGTCACTATGTTTTGTCATTGCGGGACCTTTTGCTGTGCATATATTAATGACTACATGTACTACTACTAGGAACGACATATGATAATTATTTTGTTGTTGTTATAGAATCAAACAAGTAATCTGCCTATACATTATTTACGAAGAATTCATCCAAACATTTTCTCATCCGAAATGACTGTAATTTAGCGTTTTTGTGTGTTGGTATTCACTTTTTTTATATATATAGTTTTATTGTCTTTATCTGTGTTCTGTGTTCAAAGATACGGATTACATGGGTGCATGTGGCTTTCTATGCTAGGAAGTGTTCTAGCAGGCACAGTGCTTGAAGAAAGTACAGAGTATAGGGACAGACAATTGATAGTAGTATATATATATATATATATATATATATATATATATATATATATATATATATATATATATATATATATATATATATATATATATATACTACCAAAAAAGGTTCAGGCAGACCTGTGGGACCAGACTCCACATGCACTTATGCACTTATGTAATGTAACTGATTTCATATTATATTTATTGATAAAATTATTCATTTGACAGAACTGATCAATGTTAAAAGTCTTTATGTATGTTTTTATTCTAATTTTTGGTATGATTGGTTGTCCACATATTTGTATTAGCTATATATTATGCCTGTGATTCATTTATAAGCATTGCTCTAGGGTGGTGATGTGTTGTTGTTTTATCTCTCATTGTTTGGGTTTATTTTACTTATATTTTTTAAAATGTATATATACTTTAATTTATTTTGTCATTTCTTTTGCAATGTTTAAATTTTTTTTTGACAATGTATTCACCACACACACACCCACACGCACACACACTCTTTGCAGTCCGCTGGACCCTGTAAGCAATGAATAGCTAACTAGCATACACACTGACACATGTGTGCACGCTGAAATCCAGATTTTTGCATATCTGTGTGAGATGAGTCCTAAATAGTCCCAGAATGACTTTAAAAATTGTTTTTGGGGGGTCCTTCCATCTGTCTGTCCGCGATCTGTCTGTGCAAAACTTGCAAGTGGATTGATATCTCAGAACATGTTTCAGCTATCACAACCAAACTTGGTAAGATGGTGTATATCCATGAGACCTCATAAATGATCAATGAATGAGTGATTTCAAGTCAAAGTCAGTGGGTTTCATATAAATAGTATCCTGACTTTGTGGAAATTTGGTGGTTTAAAGTACGAAGTTGTGGTCCTAATTTGACTTTTTGCAGTCAGCTGGACGCTATAAACAATGACTAACAAATGTTAGTTTAAAAAATGAATTTTTTTCAAAAAAGTTTACAATTTTTTCTAAGTTATTAATATTGAACTTATGATTCTTTGATGCTTGATATATATCAATGAAACACACATCCTTTGCACATTTGGTCAACCTTACTCCAAGGTGAAGGTCACTGTCCAAAGTCAGCTAGGATATGTACTGAGAAGTGACCTTGATCCTAAACTATGAAAGATATAAAGTTCAAACTTGTTGAAATTAGAGATGATCTTTCATATGTGTTCAGTTTTTGCATTGATCTTGAAGGTCAGGGTCATTTTAGGCCTTGCAAAAAGATACAAAAAATAGGTCATTGTACGGTGGAATGGCTCTATTTATATTTTAACCCATAGTATGCAACAACATTGGGTTATACGATCATGCATGAGGCATGAGAGGTCACATGAAAGTCAAGGTAATCCCAAGGTAAAGTTTACTGAAGGTCAAGGTCACCGTTTTGGGGGCACATAAGTTGATAATACAACATTTGCCGTAGTTTATTTTGATATTACATGAGTGTATTTGGAGCTGGAGGTCAATGTCATCTCAAGAGCATAGAAAGTTGGTATTTGCATTTTATTGCTGCTGTTTCTTTTTCTTTTTTCCCTTTTCTGGGCAGTCTTTTTCATGTTATATATTGCAAGTTCCATAAGGAGCTTGTGAATCATATGGGCTGTACCCTTCTAGTTAAATTGTTGTTTTTTCTGTTATTAATATTTTTTGGGTACATTCTTTCTACTTTCTGTTCTGTTTCCTTTCTTTTTTTTAATTTTATTTTTATGTTTTATTCTTTTTGCTGTTCTTTTTCCTCTACTGTTCTTTCTTTTCTGTTCTTTTTGTTTACATTTATTTTGTTTGTTTTTCTTTCTTTTTTCTTCTTCTTTCTTTCTCTTATTTTCTTTTGCTTTCTCTTCTTTTCTCTTTCCTTTTTTTTTCTTTTTGTCTTTCTTTGCCGGCTGGTGGAGTGCCTTTAATGTTGCCACTCGGGTTGTTTCATAAGATCTTGATTTTGTTCTCGGCTCCTGATTCAGCTCTTTGGAGTCCACTGGACCCTGTAAGCAATGAATAACTTCTTTCATTCATTCATTCATTCTTTCTTTCTTTCTTCCTTCATGTTTTTTGTTAATCTTTTTTTTCTCCCTTCTGCATTTCATGCTTGTAGGATGCTGGATCGAATCTTTTTCAGAGCCTGTTTTCCAACGGCATTTATGGCGGCATGATTTAAATTTTAAATCCAAATTCATTAAAGTCAAGAGTTAAATGTATCGCTGTGACCGTGTACTATGCGTGTTTTAATATTGATGCAAACAGCGTAGGTGCAAGTCGCTATAAAGGTTTGTGTTTGCCTCATTAGCGTAAGCTTTGGGCGAGTCTCAGTGATTTATAATTGCTGTTTGTGGGTAGGGAAGTTTTGGACATCACTGTGAATGTCCACGTTTTTTGTTGTTGGTTTTTTTCATGTTCTATAGTTGTTCTGTATCTTGCGGTTGATCAATGATGCATTAAAGCAATCACTTTTGAAAGTTCAAATCACTAACTTGTTTTGTTTGCATGTCCTATCCTATCCTATATCTTGCCACTGTAGATTGTTCTAACCTATAAAGGGAAAAGTTAAAGCCCCAGTTGAAAACCTGTCTTTCCTTTATAGGCATGACCGATTCACTGCGGCAACAGTACCCCCGTTGGAGTGCCGGGGGTTTCAGTATAAATAGTATCCCCACTTTCTGGAAATTTAGTGCTTTAAATTCCCACTGTCGCTGTCTTCCTCATTTGCTCTTTCCCATTCCTGCTCTGTCCTATCACTCTGCTATACTATCTTCTTCTTCGCTAGATCAATGACCTACATTTTTTCTTGAAAACTCTTCCTGGACAAGACTCCTTGTTTGTGTATGAGGTCTGTTGGATCAGCTTGGGAGTATTGGACGCTTTCTGCCGGGTGGTCACTAGGGCTTCCTATGATGTTATTATTTAGCAATATAGGCATTTTATATGTATGTGTTTTGTTGATAATTTATAATGATGTTTGTATTCTATTTTGTTTTTGTAACCGGGGGTTCGATTAGTTGGGGTAAAGCCTCAGCCGTCCCCTGCGTGGGATGTCTTTATTGTAAAGGGACTGGCCGGTGGAGGGCATTCAGTTTTCCCACTAGGGTTGTTTCAGCAGATCTTTTATGCGGATCGGGGGTTGTCCGGTCCTGATTTGGCTTGGAAGAGTCCGCTGGACCTAAAGCAACAATCAATCAATCAATCAATCCTATCCTATTTTATCCTATCCCGTAACTCGAAGGTCGTAGGGGGCACCACAGATGATCGTTTAACCAGCGTACTCCATCTTTGCCTGTCCTCTGCAACCCTGATGGTTTCGCTCAGTGTCAAACCAGTCCATCCTCGAATGTTGTCCTCCCACCTCTTTTTCGGTCTCCCTCTTCTTCTACCTCCTTGCACTGTGTCTTGCAGAATGGTCTTTGCAAGACCTGATGATCTGGTGACGTGGCCATACCATCGGAGTTTCTGTTTCTTCACCACTGTGAGCAGGTCATCGTGTTGTCCAATGGCTTGTGTGATGGTCTGTCGGACTTCGTCGTTGGTGATGTGCTGGGTATAGGAAATGCCCAGAAGTCTTCTGTAGCACCTCATCTCCATGCTTTGTATTCTTCGTTGTAGATCTGCTGTGAGGGTCCATGTTTCGCAAGCGTATAGGAAGATGGAGATGTCTAATCTTGGAATGTAGACTGATGGTGCTGTCTTTCCAAATTGGCTTCAACCTTGCCAGGGCAGCAGTTGTTTGTGCGATCCTGGAGAGGACTTCCTGTCGGGATCCATTGTCTGATACAATGGCTCCTAAATATTTGAAGCTATGCACTGTGTTGAGGGATTGGCCTTGGACTTTGATGTCCGTGTTGATGCCATTGGTGTTGTTGGTCATCATTTTGGTCTTCTCTGCACTTATTTCCATTCCATAGGCTCTGGAGGTGGTGTCAAGCCTCTGCACCAGCTGTTCAAGTTCTTGTTCCTCTCCAGCCAATCCATCAATGTCATCCGCAAAACGAAGTTTGGAGATTGCTCTTACCCCAATGCTGATTGTGCCTTCGTGATCTGCAAGGGCATCTGACATGATGCGCTCTAGGAAGATGTTGAAGAGTGTTGGAGAGAGTAGGCATCCCTGACGCACACCGATTGTTGTTCTGAACCACTTTCCCATGGCGCTGTTGCGGAGGACTGCACTGGTAGCCTTGTCATACAGGCTTTTGATGACTTCAATAATTTTAGGGCTGATCGACAACCAGATCGACTACATCATGGATAGAAGAGCAATGCCAGGAAATAGAGAACAGTCTGAACAAGAACAACAGCAAGAAGGCCTACCAGACAGTGAAGCGGCTGACAAGTGTTAAACAGCCCAAGGTCTCCACGATCCAAAGCATGTCTGGCATATGCCTTTGTTACACTCAGTTCGATGATGGTGTTTTCTATCAGTATCTGATTCAGCCCCGATGCTTGAATTCCTGATAGTTGTGTAACTCAGATTCGTTTATTCACGCAACCCGCTCAAGCAGCATACAAGTCACAAAGTCGACGTATAAAGTTTTCCACTTTTATTCAGCACACATCAACAACTGCATACAATCGCATTTTCACTCTCAAATTTCACTTTCCAACTTACTATCAACAACTCTCTCCCAACAACAGTGCGGCACACAATTTTATAATCTCTCTCTTTTCCGGAAAGATTTCGAATACCGTAGAAATGACGCACTGCCACCAATCGAATAAAAGATCGTCATCACTGACTTACGTCATTCATCTCTCCACACATACCCCGAACCTTCTCTTACTTCGACAATCGTCCCGAACCTTCGATCGATGGTAAACAAGGAAATCCAGAGTATTCTCCGACAATATCGACCAACGAAAATTATCAACGTTATACAAAGCCTCTCCTAACAACAATGCAAACTCAAATCAAAGGTAAATAAACTCCATTATTGAATACTTTGCAAATCGAAACGATTAGATCTATCGTACACGCTTCCGACATACTTTCGTTCGCGTTTCAACGTAACAGCCTTACAGAAGAACAAGAAGTCTTGGACAGATGGACAGAGTACTGCTCTGACCTTTACAACTACACACCAAACGGAGACCCATCAGTTCTAGCATGTCCAGAGAACAGAGAAGAAGAAGAAATCCTCCCAATTCTCCGAGAAGTTGAGGCAGCAGTGCAATCGCTGAAGAAGGGGAAGTCAGCTGGAGTGGACAACATACCAGCGGAACTGCTTCAAGCAGGAAGGGATGCGATGATTGACGCAATCATCATAACTGTAACAAGATCTAGCTGAGTGGGGAGTGACCTACACCATGGACCCAGTCGCTTGTCATCACTCTTCCCAAAAAAGGTAACCTTCAGGAGTGTGAAAATTACCGCACCATCAGCCTCATCAACCATCCCAGCAAGGTCCTCCTGAAAATAATACTCAACAGGTTGAAACCCCAAGCTGAACAAATCATAGCTGAAGAACACGCAGGATTCAGGGCAGGGCGAAGTACCACTGAACAGATTTTCAACCTCAGAATAATCTGCAAGAAATACGTACAGCACCAACAACATCTATATCATGTGTTTGTAGACTTCAAAAAGGCGTTTGACCGAGTATGGCATACAGCTCTGTGGGCAACCATGAGAGTGTACAACATCAGACCTAAAATTATTGTTTGCATGTATGTACGTGTAATAATAATAATAATAATAATAATAATAATAATAATAATAATAATAATAATAATAATAATAATAATAATAATAATAATAATAATAACAAGTGCTGGACCCTAATGGGTGCAGAGTTCCCTCGCGTTTTGTCTCGCACACAAATATGCACACACACACACACACACACCCACACACACACACACACACACACACAGCCCACCGTTGGGGTGCCGGGGGTTTCAGTATAAATAGTATCCCCACTTTCAGGAAATTTAGTGCTTTAAATTCCCATTGTCGCTGCCTTTCTCCTTTGTGCTTTCTCATTCCTACTCTGTTCTGTCAATCTACTATACCACCTTCTTCTTCGCTAGATCAGTCACCTACCTTTTTTCTTGAAAACTCTTCCGGGACAAAACTCCTCATTTGTGTGTGAGGTTTGTTGGATCAGCTTCGGAATATTGGACACTTTCTGCCAGGTGGTCACTGGGGCTTCCTATGATGTTATTATTTGGCAATGTAGGCAATTTAAATGTATGTGTTTTGTTAATATTTTATAATGATGTTTATATTCTATTTTGTTTTTGTAAACGGGGGTTTGATAAATTAGAGTATAGCCTCAGCGTCTTCTGCGTGGGATATCTTTATTGTAAAGTAACTGGCTGGCGGAGTGCATTCAGTGTTGCCACTAGGGTTTTTTTGGCAGATCTTTTATGCGGATCAGGGGCGAGTCCTCTTTCAGCGAAGTTGTGGTCTTGATTTTGTGGTCCTGATTCGGCTCTTTGCAGTCCGCTGGACCCTGTAAGCATTGAATAACTAACTAACACACTCGCATACACACACGCACCCCCCCCCCCCCCTCCCCCACACACCCATACAAACGTTATGTTGACATTGGGTAATATTTCGTACCCTTTTTAAAAAAGTACTTTTAAGTCTTCTGACGCTGACGCTAACCCTAACCCTAACCTTTACCCTAACAATAACAACGGACCACTCTTTTAACGTCAACATAACGATGAACGTCAAAACATTTTTCAAGAATGTTTCAAAAGAAAGCCGTCGAAACATCCACACACACACACACGCATACACGCACACCCACACACACACACACACTCACACACGCTGTATTTTATACAATACATAATAATGACAAAAAGGGAGTAGAAGTTGAGGAGGAAGAAGATACTATTACCGGATTTTAAAGATACTGACGCTCATGTCCAAGGCAAGTGAGTGCCAGTTACACATAATTATACAACGATTGAGGTGTTAGACGATGCCTTGGGAGTACAGGCGTTTGTATCAGGACACGCGATCGCCTATGCCTGTGACGCGTCTCCCTTTGGTTATCTATAATACGATAACCAAAGGGAGACGCGTCACAAGCATAGGCGCTCGCGTGTCCTGATGCAAGCGCCTGCGCTCTAGAACTATAAATCCTTCCAGTAGTTTGGGAGAAAAAAGGATTAGAAAACAACTCAACAAATTATGAAGTCACTTACGATGCCGTCAACCTATATCCATAATTGTTTTGTCATCTGGTAGGGTTCAGTATTTTGTAACTTAATACTAAGTTTCAAAGAAATCCGTTCATTAGTTTCAGAGAAAAGTGCGTAAAATAAATAACTAAATGGAAATATAAATATTACGTAATCCCAATGACGTCACTCAAAGCATCTGTACACTTTCATTCATACAAAGTGATAGGAAATATAAAGCAAAACAAACAAACAAAAAAAAACTCATCATGATTACGTCACTCGATTAGCATAAGTTTGGTTTTACGTTGGAGGCATAAGTAAAGTTCAAGGATATACACCAAATTTCAGGGCTCTCTTTAGATCTCTGCAAACTTGAACCAGATCCCTCCAGTAGTTTAGGATAAAATGAGATGAGAAAAAAAACCGCAACAACTTGTGACATCACCATTATGAACTCACATGATGATGTCACTCAAGATACCATTCCTTTAGCTTCAAGCAGGATCGACGATTGACACCCTCACCATTATTTGTAACAAGATCTGGCAGAGTGGGGAGTAGCCTACACCATGGACCCAGCCGCTTGTCATCACTCTTCCAAAAAAAGGTAACCTTCAGGAGTGTGAAAATTACCGCACCATCAGCCTCATCAGCCATCCCAGCAAGGTCCTCCAGAAAATAATACTCAACAGGTTAAAACTGCAAGCTCAACAAATGATAGATGAAGATCAAGCAGGATTCAGGACAGGGCGAAGTACGTACCACTGAACAGATTTTCAACCTCAGAATAATCTGCGAGAAATACCTACAGCACCAATAACATCAATATCATGTGTTTGTAGACTTCAAGAAAGCGTTTGACCGAGTGTGGCATGCAGCTCTGTGGGCAACCATGAGAGTGTACAACATCAGCCCTAACATTACTGACGTCATCAAAAGCCTGTAGGCTACCAGTGCAGTCATCCACAACAGCGCCATCGGGAACTGGTTCAGAACAACAATCGTTGTGCATCAAGGATGCCTACTCTCTCCAACACTCTTCAACATCTTCCTAGAGCGCATCATGTCAGGTGCCCTTGCAGATCACGAAGGCACAGTCAGCTTAGGAGTTTTGCGGATGACATTGATGGATTGGCTGGAGAGGAACAAAAACTTGAACAGCTGGTACAGAAGCTTGACACCACCTCCAGAGCCTATGGAATGCAAATAAGCGCAGAGAAGTCCAAAATTATGACCAACAACACCAATGGCATCAACATGGACATCAATGTGCAAGGCCAATCCCTCAACACTGTGTATAGCTTCAAATATTTAGGAGCCATTATATCAAACAATGGGTCCCGACAGGAAGTCCTCTCCAGGATCGCACAAACAACTGCTGCCCTGACAAGGTTGAAGCCCATTTGGAAAGAAAGGACCATCAGCCTACATTCCAAGGTAAGGCTGCTGCGCTCCCTTGTCATCTCTATCTTCCTATACGCTTGCGAAACATGGGCCCTCACAGCAGATCTACAACGAAGAATATATAAGACTTCTGGACATTTCCTTGCTATACCCAGCACATCACCAACAACGAAGTCCAACAGACCATCACACAAGCCGTTGGACAACAAGATGACATGCTCACAGTGGTGAGGAAAGGAAACTCCGATGGTATGGCCACATCACCAGAGCATCAGGCCTTGCAAAGACCCTCCTGCAAGGCACCGTGCAAAGAGGCAGAAGATGAGGGATACAGAAAAAGAGGTGGCAGGGCAACGTTCGAGAATGGACTGGCTTGACACTGAGCGAAGCCATGAGGGTTGCTGAGGACAGAGAAAGATAGAGTACGCGCTGGTTAAACGATCATCTGTACGTGGTGACCCTACGACCTTCGAGTTACGGGATAGGATATGATAGGCATAAACGTTTCCCGATAAAAAGCATGACCACAAGACACACCACATTAAAACCCTTCCATAAAAATGTGGTCATGCTTTACAATCTTATGGCCATACTGAACGGCATGAAATTATTTTAGAAATTCAACATTTAGTCCACAATCTCATTATTAATGGTACAAAGGTAAGCTTCTGTTGGCTACCTTCGCATTGTGGTTTTCTGTTTAATGATTGTGCAGACAAAGCAGCAAAGAATGGAGCTAAAAATATCAATGCTCAGAGTATTCAACTCATTAAATCCCCTAAGGAAATTAAACGTATGATTGAAGAGAGGTCAACGAAACATGTTGTATTTGATACACATTTTGCTGTAGACTGTAGACTTTCGAGAACAGTTTTTACTATGGCTAACAGAATAATGTTGAATGCCATAAAAACAAAGTATTGTCCAGATGTCCATTGTGTATGCAATGATACTTTTTCATTATATCATTTACTTTTTGGCTGCCGTCATTTTCTGCCTGTACTAAATGTGCAACTGCATGACCTAAGAACATTAGATGAGAGATTAATTTTCATCAAAGTGCATTGTTAGCAAAACTCTTGTTGGATTCTCCTTGGGCTAGATTCGTGTAAAAAAATTTTTTTATATTTTTTTAATTTAATTTAATTTAATTTAATTTAATTTTATTTTATTATTATTTTTTATTTTTTTAAGTTTATTTTTAGTTATTTTTATTTTTTTTCCTTCCCGTCTTATCATCTTTGGTGGAAAAGACGTAAATAAAACACCTACATGTGTGAAAAGACAAGTAAAATAATGAAAGATTGCATGACAACTAAAATGATAACACTGTAAACATGATACAATACTGGTAACAATGTAGGTTGTACACATTAGCAAGTCAAAGTGTTCAAAATGACAAATAATATATAATTATTATGACTCAATTTCGATTATTCTTAGTTGGTTCTTCCTTTTTTTTTTTTGTTTGGGGTAATATCCTCAAATGGCGTTGAACTTGTTAACTTGAAATTTAGTGTAACATGGCTGCCTTAAATAAAGATAAGAAGTAGACGGTTTTGGCAGAGGGCATTTAGTTAGACAGACCCAAGGTTAAAACTAAATTCGTAATGTTAACTGAAGGTAATAATGGACAAACAAAATGTGTATGGAAACTGATCGTTGGTCAAGGAGTGCGTAAACTTATAATTAGCAGCTTTAACTGTCTATGTCATTCATTGTGATTGTGTGACACTCGCACAGAATGACACTCAGTGTTTCTGCACCACTGCCACTGTTAGTGTTCGAAGTAGACAACATTAGAAGGGACAACCGAGTCGAATAATAAATATGTATTGTTTTTCTATTTTTATGGAAGGGTTTTAATATGGTGTGTCTTGAAACCCAGAGTGTAAATCAGTACTTGACCATGAACACGATGCCGATGGACTGGGTAAGTGGGTCAGATTTAGTTACAGTAATCTCTCATTGAGTCATTCTCTGTCTCAAATCCTAAATTGTATTTGTTTTCTCTTCAGATTCCTGCCTGTACAGTGTACTGTTAGATTGTGAAGTAACCCTTCGTAAAAGCTTATAACCATGGCTGATTTGTCACACGATCCTGCTGACTCAGATCCCAAGCCAGGGGACAAGCGCAGCTCTGCTGACAAATCAGAAAATAATGGAAATTCGCCTTCACCACCACCAACCAAAATTAGACGTTTTGATATGAAGACACCCGTCCAAAGACACAAATCCTCCAGCAAAAGCAGCAGTTCAAGCAGACATAGCAGCAGAGATAAAAGGAGTGAAAAAGAGAAGATAGAAGTCAACACCATGCTTCGAACATCGCTTGAACTTCAGCAGGCGGAAAATTCCTGTGGGAAAGATGGCAGCATTAACCAGTCTCGTGCACTGGAAGAGGAGATGGCCGACAACATTGTGGACAAGCTGTTTAAGGTTTGTGTTCTGTTTTGTAATAATTGAGCCTTATAAGTTGAGCAGCAAAGGACAGAAGCCAGATATCTTTTGTAACATTCCGTTGAACTGCAGACTTTTAGGTTTAAACTAAAGTGAGTTCTGAGCTGTTGTTTTTTTTTCAAACTTTTTACACTAGATAGTATGATCAGAGTTTATTAATCCACTCGAGTTTACTTATAATTACATATCCCCCGATATAACAATTAACAGGCCTAGAACCAGTCGCATGCAAACAGCTAAGTGCAATCCCTCCAACACACCCTGATGATAGCATTGTCATTCACGGTAACTCCCAAGGTTTTCATGCCTTTTATAAAGGCCTGTCTTAATAAGTTAAATTGAAAGGTCTTAATTGAAAGGTCTTAATTAAAAGGTCCGAGGAGGCCCATGAACCTTTTTTGTGAGGTTAACGATCCATACAAACTAGATCGGTTCTTAAGAAAGGTTCCTGGAAGTTCACAAAACTTTCTTTCGATGTTCTCAGATCCCAAACCTTTTTTTTTTTTTTTAAAGGTTCTAACTCTAAGATCCTGAACCTTATGGGTTATTAGATTCAGGATCTGAAAACCTCAATAAAATTAAACAGATTTGTGTACCTCCATTAACCATCCAGTTAAGACAGGCCTCGTATATTTATTTTTTATTCTAGTTCTGTTTATGTGTGTGAGTGTCAATGGACCTGTGTTTGTGTGAGGTTGAGGGAGTGAGAATGATACATTGTCATTACACATGTGTTTGTTTGGGGCTGGAGAAGGGGATGAGTAGAGGGAAGAGTTTGAGGGGAGGGGGGGGGGAGAACCGAGAAGGGCACCTTTAAGCCAGTACCACTAAAACTAGGATTTATGGGGTGGAATGGGAGTGAGGTGAGAAGAGGGTTCCAACTAAATGCACGTGTATCTGACTTCTGTAAATTAATTGTTCATCATGATTTAAATTCATTCTTCATTAATGTGATTATATAAATTATTAGCACATGATGCCTTTTCTTATGTGGCAAGTGTTTCATGAGCTATGAGTTTTTTTTTAAATTTCCCGACTTAACAGGAAATACACTGAAGTAGTCAAGGGGTGGAGGGAGGGGTGGGTGGGTGGGTGGTGGTTATGGAGATCAGACCAAGCCAAATGTTACATGGGATATGAGGTGGATGGGAATGGGAACGATCCAAATGTTGGTCTGTCGGGCAATCACAAACAAAACACACAAAATTACTAAAAAAATAAAACAAAACAAAAAAGTACCGATGCAAATGGTGATCTTATAGTGTGAGTTAGACATTTTATAAGTTTGAATCTTGTTGACAACCTTTTTCCTACCTTTGTTTTCAGGACTACATGGCAGACAAGCTGACTAAGGGCGGAGAGAAAGTGGAAGATGCCGATCCTTTGGCGATCATCAACCGTCTCCTTGATGCCGAGATCACTTCCATCCAGTCTCGCTCCATTGTCTCCAAGCTCTACAACAACTCCGACAGTTCCAGCAGTGTCGACGATTACGATGATAACAATGATGATGAAGATCATAATGCGGAAGAGGAACAAATGGAAAGTCCAGCTGCAGCAAGCGCTGTGGAAGAAACGAGCCAAAATGCAGACCCTTTGCCTCTCAATCCTGCCCAAGAAGGAAAGGCAACTCGTGATGATGATCTGGCACTCCCAAAACGCAAAATGCCGTCCGATGAAGAAGATGAGGTGGTACCAGTGCCTCTGAATAAAGCGGAACCTGCAGGGCCCAAAGGAATTAAGGTATTTGTGTGAATATTGTAGGTGTTATCACGATGATAATTTGTGATGTTGTGTCATATATACTTGTGTGTGTAAATGCGTGCGAGTGCTTAGAACACAAAGTTAGTTTGGATTTGTGCTTTACTAAATAAGTTATGATTATTATTATTGTTATTATTAGTATTATTCAGTGATGCACAACTTACCCGGACCCTGGACATTGACCGGTTGTTTTTAAAAATGTTCGATTGTCAAATCTCAAGGCGGACACCTTGTCCGATTAAAATGATGGCGAGTCGGACCTGTGTCCGATAGTTTTTGCGTATTTTGCGGACAGGGTGAAACGTTTATGCAGTGCTAAACGGAAAACCAAACAAGCCCCCGGCCCGTCGTCTGCATGCTAAAACGTATACATGCCTATCTCCCTTGTCATTGCCTGTGTGGGATTGCTATTTTTATCCTGAGTCACAAAGCAACACAGCCAACCAGCGCCCTTGAAACATATACAGCTTTGTTTTAGTCAATTGGTGCTCGCGACTTGAGTTTACGTTGGACCTGTGTTGGCATTGTACTTTTGGTAAGCCAAACATTTGATAGAAATTATCGGAAATGTCTGCGAGAAAAAGACTGAAGGCAAATAAAAACTAAATCTCAATAACCGCCTTATTTGCGGGTAATTCAGCTCCCAGCACATCAAAAGAAGCAGAGCCTACACGATCTGTGGAGGATTCTTCCGATGCCGATGGTCGCGAGGTCAAGAAGCCATCAACTTTGAGTCAATCTACTAGTACTCGTGTTGATCGCGTTTTTCAGAAGGCGTGGCAAGCACAGTGTTGCGTTTATTGTTTGATTATTTTGTTATAAGCAGAAAAGTTTAAAGATGTTATGTTGCAAGATGTTAATGCGTGTAGTGGCTCAATACATAAACTTCCGCTCGCTATCAAACTCTTCTTTTACATATAAAAAGAAGATAAAATACTGTCACAGAAAATGAACGATATTTACTAGTAATAATAAAATCACCTTCCTCGAAAGGTAGGCAATTTCGAGTTGTAAACTTAACCGATTGATGAAGGTGGGACTGTGCACGCGATCGAATCACACACAGGTTAGTCTCTAGTAGAGTCTCTCAACACTCGGAACGGGTACAGTTATGATTCTTCATAGGTGACTTGACTGTAGCCCTTCCCAATAGATAGTAAACATCACACCCGTGGAAGTAAGGTGAAGTTCCAGGATAAAGGTGAGAAGAGAAAAGGTCCCACCAGTTACAAGACCTCTTCAGTTCGTAGCAATTCGACCCTCAGATCGTCAGTGGACAATGTGATCAGCGCTCTTCTCTCAAAGACGAGTTACAGGACATCGAAGTAGACAGTGGCTATAGCTGCAACAGGTCTACGTTCGACATCGTCTGCTCCCGGCTGTCTTCCATCTCTGGCATCAATCTTGTCAATATTCTTCAGCAAGGTGTTCAAACGGTTCTATGTGGTACTATCCTCAACAACACGTCGCCGAAGGAAAGAAGATGACGAAGCCTAGCTTGAACGTTCCGATTTCCCAATATTTGGATGACGGTTTTCGACCGTTAAAAAGCAGAGCTCGGAGGGTGTGGTCCTCTCGCTTTGAAGTCTGAGTCACAAGTGTTGGTAAACAAATGTGCCTACGATGAAATACCTGTGCACCTCGTTGTCAATACCAACTTTACGTCTCACGAATATGAGAAGAGTACTACGTCAAAAGTCTTCAAAACAAAAATGGCTGCTCTAAGAATACGTCACTTCATTGTGAGGTCATAGATTCTTGACTAGATTGTCTTTTTACTATCATACATATTGAATATACAGTAACTTCACATAATATAAACAGCTACAATTATTCTTTACTTCTCAGTTTAGAAGAGAATAATAATTCTAGATTATCTCGAGTGCTATGTCCAAAAATGAAATAACATAATTTCATTACACACAGTATCCATGGGTGACATTTGATGATGAAAAAAATGGCATGTTCTGTACGGTATGTAAAAGTTCTGGTATGGCGAAAAACTCGTTTGCTCGTGGCTGTGTTAACTTTTTTTAAAAAGTGCATTGGAAGATCATTTGACTTCAGCTAGTCACAAACTAGCAATCCAAGTGCCCCAAGAGCAACAAAATAAAGAGGCTTGTGAGGATCTGATGTTGACAAATCAGGAAGAGGCAATGATCACCACAGCGCGAGCTGTAAACTGGCTATTTAAAGAAAATCTGCCTCTCGCGAAATTTGGCTCTGTTATACAGCTTTTGAAAGACAGTAACGCAGAAAACATTCAATCTCTGGATGTCTCAGAGGGGATACACTGAAAAAGCTTCAAAAGAGTATCTTCACCGGATTGTAAAGAAGTGGGCAAGCAAGAGAAAGCGCTACATTTTCAAGAATTGAACTTTCACTGTTTCGAAGTGCCTCTTTACTGTTCAGTATTACCAAATAACAAGAGTTTTTGATAACAATGCCATTGTCCTATTATTTTTTTGTGTTCAGGACATCATGTCCTATTGTATTTTTGTGTTCAGGACATCATGTCCTATTAGGGTCCCAAAACATGTGCATCACTGTTATTAATATTATTATTATTATTATTATTATTGCCATTACAGGTGGTATTTGGGAAGAAGCCGCTGGAAGGGGTGAAAAAGATTGGACTTTCGATTGGCCAGGAGAGTCTTGCACGCATCACAGGGAACTGGAAAAACGGAAAGATTTTAGAAGATGGTAATTAATTTCTTGTTATCTTTTAAATTATTTTATTTATACACAATAAAATATTGCAATGATGAATTGATGTAGACTGCTGCCTTCTTTGTGAAGGTTTTATCAAGGATAGAGCTTACTGCAGAATTTAGCATATGCACACGTTCATTTACCCATTAACGCAATTATTCTGACAGTGGCTACAACTTTCTTACTTGCCTGTGAACAAGAACGAAGAACTGAACATTTGAGCACAATCCTTCATTGATAATTATTTTTGTGTATGGTAATTTTAATATCTTTTTGTATGTGTCGCCATGATAAAATTACACACACCTGGGTAGGTGAAGCAGTATTAACCATTTATCTTAGACTGAACGTTGTCATATTCCAGTGTACGTAAATTTTTATGACAGCATACACAATTTTGGCATATGCTTGCAACTTGATACCCACCTTACATAGAATCAGAGTGACTTCTTTATGTTAACTGTTTTTGTATAGGCTTTACAATTACAGTGAGTCACTGGAAAATTAGTCACTGAATTGAGGGTGATGAAAGTTTTGACATGAAATACACTGCACAATTTTCTGCAGATCTTTCGCAAGACATAGAGACACTTTTATGAACTTATTTTGAGTAAGTATTTTCAAGACTCAAGTTCTGTTTAGTTTACCTCGCACGTAATATTTCTGCAGCAAGAAATTGATAATGAACGCGAGCGTAGTGGCCAAGTGGACTAACTTGCCTTGTCCACAGGCCAGGAACCAATGGCGCCTGACAGGTGTGTGATCGATCCAGGAACTGGGCGTTATGTTTCTCCGAATATTATTTACTTTCCACTCGGGCAACGTCTCGAGGGTTTTCTCCGGGTACTCCGGTTTGCTCCCCCAGCAAAAATTTCAAAAACACAACTAATGTTAGGTAGGTTGGGTTTGGGCGCGCCACAGGCTGTGACTACGCCTTCCCCAGGGAAGGGGGACCAGAATTTCCCGATAAATAAAGACAATAAAGCATTACCCCCCCCCCCCCCCCCCCCCAAAAAAAAAAAAAAAAAAAAAAAAACTTTTGATGAAATGTATGTAGTGAGCATTTTTGCTGCGTGGTCAAAGGTGGGACTAACTTATCTTGTCCAAAAGCCAAAAACCAAGGAGGCCAGACAGCTGTGGGATCGATACTGTCTCTGGGCCTTTTTCCAAATATTATTTACTTTCGACTCGGGCAATGTCTTGGGGGTTTTCTCTGGGTACTTCGGTTTGCTCCCACAGCAAAAATATTTTTTTTTAAAATACAACAACTAATATTTGTGGTAGGTTGGTTTTTTTGTGCACCACAGGCTGCAACTATGCCCTCCCCAGAGAAGGCGGCCCAGAATTTTCCTATTAAAAGGGGCATCAAAGTGTCAAAAATTACAAATGTACAGAAATAGAAATGTAGTCTGTTTACAGATTATATTTTCTCTCGTCAGTTAATAACATGAAGATTTCGCTATTCTTGCAGGGGAAGTAGCGTCGTCATCTGACTCGGACGCTGAGAAAAAATCTAAAATTGATGATGACGACGACGACGATGACGATGATGGGCTTAGCGACGTCTCCACAGGCAGCCTGTCGGACTCTGAAAACAAGTCGGACTTCTACGGCAAGGGAAAGTTGAAGAAGAGGAAGAAACACAAGCACAAAGACAAACACAAGCACAAGAAGAAGAAGAAACACCGAAGTAAGGAGAAGGAGAAGTCCAAAGACAAAGGAAAAGACAAAGAGAAGGACAAAGACAAACAACAGTCTGAGAAAGACAGCAAAGACAGGGATAAAGAGACAGAGAAAGGGACGGCCAGAGAAACGGCAGAAGCTGAAGAGAAAGATGAGAAGAAGGCTGACGAAGGAAGTGACTCCAAGGAAGACAAAGAGACAGAAGATAAAAAAGATGAAAAGGAAGGAAAATCTAAGTCTAAAGATAAGAAAAAGCGGCATCGTAGATCAAGGTACGTTTTCCCAAGTTTAGAATATTTACAAACTCACATTTTGTGCCTTTAGTTTTCAAGGCAAAGTAACTGGAGTATTTATAGGGCTGAATGCGTAGACACCATTTTGTGTCCCTAGACCCTTTATTTTATTGATTGATTTATTTTATTATCCTTATATGAAGCTTTCCGAGCTCAAGAGCTGCTCAAGGTTCTGACTGATAAAGTCTTTCCTTTGGTTAAATATGAATTTTTATTTCCTAATATTCCTTTTGTTTATAGCAAATGTGATCAATGTTTTTTTGTCTTGAGAAGTTTAAAAAAAACAAATCATCATTACTATTCTATGCTTTGATCTACATTTGATTTTAAAAAAAAAAAGCTTTTTCTTAAACTATTGTAGGTCGGGGTCCAAGTCGAGTCACAGAGGGAAAAAGTCAAAGGCAAAATTGGATAAACGGTAACGTTTGCCTTTTGTTCTACTCATCTGCTCCAAATAATGCTTCTCTTCTGCTTCTGTTCTACTATTTTTTCTTTGCAAACTTTCTCTACCTCCCATCTCCTACTTCTTTCTGTTCTCTTTTGGCAGCTGGGCAACTTGCTGAATTACTAAAAGAAATGATTGTTATGATGATGGTGATGAGAATGGTAGTAGAGGTTGGGATGATGGTGCAGATAATGATTGCTCATGGTCATGATAATGATAATAATAAGACTAGAGTGTACAATCGAGCGAACAGCACAGAGGAATTGAGGTTGAACCTTTCTATGTCGACAGCATGCTTGCAATAGCAATATAGTTTGGTCTAGTTCATGTTATTCATTGAGGAGAAGCCTGCTTTTTGTCCCTCAAGTTAAATCTGACAACTTTCTTATCACTTTTTGGCATTCTGACCTGAAATACTTGCATTCCTATGAGTAGGCCTTCTTCCTGGGGTTCTAGCCTAGAATACTTTAAAACTTGGGTTATAAGGCTTTCTAGGGGAGAGCATTTGCTAGTTCCCTTATATGTATGCCTAAATGTACTGATGTTTGAAGCATTTTCATAGCTGTGTTATTTGTTTGAATTTGTGAAAAGTCTACAGGCTTATTCGGAACACTTATTTTAAAAATGTATTTATTATGTGCATACTCTGTATACTTATGTATTTATGGTGAATTTATGTATATATGTACTTATAGTCTTATTTGTAAATTTGCTTTTTTTCTGTTGATGCATGCCAGCATTGTGGACTTTAATCAGAATTATGTTTACAATGAGAATGCCAGCCAGCATGAAAGTCTTAGTGAAAAGGGGAACAAAGTAGTAGTTGTCTTGCCTGAAGAAATAGGGATCAGAGTTAAACGACAGCATATTTCTCTCTCTCTCTCTCTCTCTTTCTCTCTCCTTCAGACTCTCTGTCTCCGTCTCTCTGTCTCTCTCTCTTTTTCTATATATATATATATATGTAATCCAAAGAAACGTCTTCATGGAAACAAGCAACAGTTATTTGAAAATAATATTTTGTTCTTGTTTGGTGCACATGTTCTTCTGGGAAAGACAATAATTTTTAAGTAGCAAAATTCACCACATCTCGGCAGCAATGTGTGCATGTCTCTACCTAGGCTAATGTAAAAGAAAATCTTTCAGATCCAGATCCAGGTCGAGGTCAAAGGACAGGGGGGACAGGGACACTGACAGAGGTAGTAAGGATAAGAGGTATGTTGGTTTCCTTGTTTGTTGGGACGAGAGTTTAAACTGAGGTCTTGTCTGTGCATGCGTGCATTCTATTGCACCCAGACTTTTAAAAGATCCTGACACTCATGTGCCCAGGACCAGCTGCACAAATACACTCTTCTACCCCATTCCTAGTTGCCCAGGATGGAGCTCACTGATCTGGAGCATCAGGCGATGTGTATGAAGCAGCAAATGGGCGCCTTTGGTGTCTTGAGTTAGATCTTGTAGAGGCTGTCACCTTGAGTAGCTCTTGAGCCAGCAAAGTATTTTATAAAATCAATCAAATAAATGAATTACTATAGTTTGATTCAGTTATACATCAAATCAATCACAAAGAGTGACCCTTCTAATGAAAAATTTCGTATTGAGTACTTTTTTTGTAGTTTTTTTTTTACATGGATGTAAGTGTTAATGACAGCAAGCAAAATTTTATTGTATTCATAGACATGACAGTGGAGTGCCAGTATGACTCCTCTCACAGCATTCGTATCTTTTGCAAGTTTGCGTTCTTATTCAAAACCTTGTTTTGTTTTCTGGAAAACTTATAATGCGTGTAGGATTTTGCTTGGTTTTGTGCACATGTGTGTATGTGCCATAACTGTCCATGTGCATTGGGATAAAGAATAGCCACAAGCAGTATCCATGCGTGACAAGCCATGCATAAACCAACTTCAGCAAGCTCATCTGAAGAGCAATCCTTGAAGACCCGAATGTGGCTACCTTTAGGGAAACAGGAAGCAGTCACATACATGCAAGAAATCTTGCCCGTATGATGATTTCCTAAAATTTTAACTGGTGCATGAAAAGAAAAAGAAGTCTGAAGAGCTGGCATCTACATGCCAAGAAAAAGAATAAGGGTGTTTCTCATTTTGTAGTTGGGAAGATGAATAAGATGCTTGAAGGAGATAAAACGCATCAGAATAAAGGTTTCTGTGTGCGTGCATTTTGTTAAAAGGAGTTACGAGCAAACTGAAGTGTCACGCTCGGGCTGGCAGAAAGACAGACAGAGAGCGGAAATGAACAGGGATAGTGAGAAGAGAGAAATGGCCAGCCCACCGCACCATTCGGTTCAGCCAAACACCGTTTATGAACAATGAAAATAAAACATTTATTAAAGAAGTCCCTCCATTCACATGTAATATAATATGAAAATGATGAAGTAGAGTTAAGTGTTAGTTTGAATGATGATGATAATAATGATGATGATGACAATGATGATGATAATGACGATGATGACAATGATGATGATAATAAAGTCAACTACCGTGATGCCTAAATGCTAATGCCTCTATATTATTCCACCTCTCATGTCCATGTCCATTCACTGAGTCTTTGAGAGTTCTTGTAGTCAGCTAACTCAAAATAAGTGACTGAGGAAGATTGGTTAGAGTGAAGGGGTGAGTGTGGAGGGTAAGACCAACTTAACTGACTGACGCAGCCTTTGCTTCCTCGTAGCAGTACAACAACGTCTTTATGCCGTTCACAAGTCTCTGCACCCTGAGGTCCAGAAGGGTGCCCCTTCCCACCAGGTAGTAGTAGCCTTGCCCTGTAGTATGCCAGAAGCCCTTCCAGCAAAAGACGGTCCACTTCTTCCACAGAATCCCAGAAGTCCAAATGTCCCCCAGTCAAAACACGACAGTTGAAGGGGAGGTAAATAAAGCCTGCAAACGAATATCTGCATAAGTAGGTTGCCTGTACACTCCCACTATCGTCTTCCCTTTAATCCACCCCCTTCCCAACCTCCCCAGTCAAACACTTATCCTGTTGTAATAATAATAATCCACTAACGAGCACAACTAACTTGATGGAATCATTAAATTAGCAATGGAAACAACCAATACTAACATACCAGAATTAGGTACTATACTAACATGACATGATATATGAAGGAAACAACAAACAATGCAATAATTAATTTTATAAACAAGAAGGCGAAAGATTTGCACAGTTACACTTTCAAGCAACACTCACACCCCGCCCTACCACCATCACACTTTCCACTGACCGACCAACCGACCAAGAAATAAACCACCATGCCTACCTCAACTAGGCCTGCAAAAACCTGGACGAAACCAGCTTGTATCAACGACGTTGTCTAAGGTAAACGACAACCCCCGCCAGCATCCCCGCCGACGGAACCTGCTATCTTTGTTAGCAGAAGAAAAACCCTTGGAAAATTCCCAAGCCTCGGTCGATGTGACTTCTTGCAATGGTTAGAGCAAAAGTGAAGTGAACCACACGTTTGAAAATGAAATCAAATTACCGGTTTAGAGAATGCACTTACTGCACTCTTAGCACGTGCTTTTTAACAAGTTAATACTAGCGCACACAATATAGGGACTCCCTATTATGCTGTGAGGAAAAATACCACCCTAAAAGATATAGGGATCACTTCGGCGCGTGACACACCCCCCTGCTTAAGCTGAAAATCCCATTTTTCAGTAACCCACAACGAATTCACGCGCTGACATCAGAGCGACTTAAGTAGTCGGCCCCAACATTAGACTTGCCAGGAATAACCCGCACTGTAAACGAATAAGTTTGCAGAAACAAAGCCCAGCGAGCAAGACGACCGCTGGTGAGCCGATTACGCTGCAAGAACGCCAATGGCTGGTGATCAGTCTCCACGAAAAAATGCTGGCCAAAAAGGAACTGCTCAAACTTTCCAATCCCCCATACCACTGCCAAACATTCTTTCTCAACAGTAGCGTATTTCCTTTCAGCAGAACTGAGTTTTCTGCTGGCATAAGCTACCGGACGCGGCTCATCACCATGCTCCTGTAAAAGAACAGCACCCAGTCCAATGTCAGAAGCATCCGTTCGAAGTGTGAAAGACCGAGACAGATCTGGCAGTTGCACCACGGGCTGACAACCAAGATGTCCCTTCAAGTTTGCGAAAGCACGATCACAAGCTGGGGTCCATACTACTTCTGTTGGTGTTCCCTTCTTGGTGAGATCAGTGAGCGGTGCGGCAATCGCGGCAAAGTTGGGTACAAATCTTCTATAAAACCCTGCCAACCCTAAAAATGCACGAACTTCCTTCTTCGTCTTTGGAGCGGCAGCGGACTGGATTCGAGCAACTTTATCATCCTCGGGTCGAAGTTGACCCTCTCCAACCACATGACCTAAGAAACTGAGACTGTTGTAGCCTAAGAGACATTTAGACGGTTTGGCAGTCAATTGTACGTCTACTAGGCGCTGGAAAACGCACTGCAGCAACTCCAGGTGCCTGATCCACTTCTCCGAAGCAATGAGGATATCGTCCATAAAATTATTTATCTCAGGACAATGCAGAGGTGCCAACAATTTCCGCATCATGCGCGAGGAAAACGGCTACTGCGGTTTTGAGACCAAAAGGCATGACGGTGAAGCGAAACTGGCCTTGAGGAGTCGAGAAAGCGGTTTTATCCCGGTCTTCAGTCCGCATGGGTACTTGCCAGTAGCCTTTTGCCAGATCGATCTTGCTGAAGAACCTAGCTCGACCGATCTTAGCAAACAAGTATTCTATATCTGGCAAAGGTTCAGCATCAAACTGGAGAACATTGTTCAGGCGACGAAAATCAACACAGAATCTTATCTTCCCATCCTTTTTCTTTACTAGGACAATGGGGCTACAATAAGGAGAAGCACACGGCTCTATCACTCCCATCTCCAACATTGATTTCACTTCGTCATTTACAGTAGAAATCAGGGAATGAGGAAGAGGATACTGGCGCACTCGAACAGGCTTAGAATCTAACATTACAAGTTCGCATTCTTCTAGATTCGCCACCTTAGGCATGTCTGTAAGACAGGAGGCGAATTGCTTGCAGATTCCCTTGACGACTTCCTGCTTCTCTGGTTCAAGATCAGGATTGATTTTGACATCTTCAACACTCTCTTCCGCCTGCAAAGGAACCACTGGTAGCGTCGATCCCGACACTTGTATTTCCTCAATACCTTCCACCTCCTCATGAACCACCACAGCCACTGTCTCGGTCGGAGGACGAACAAAGTACTTTTTAAGCAAATTGGCGTGATACAATTTTAAACGCCGGCCCACCTTCACACGGTAGTCGAGCTCTCCCACTTTCTCCACCACCGAGAAAGGTCCTTGCCATCTCAGTTCCAACTTGTTGGTCTTTGAGGGTAAAAGCAGCAAAACGGAGTCTCCCACTTCAAATGTTCTTCTTTCTGTCCTCTTATTGAAATTCCGAGCGTAACGCTTGGCTGCCTGAGCCAAATTCTCCTGAGCAAGACGACACGTCTCCTGAATACGATTTTTCAGCCCTATGACGTAACCTGCCGTCGTGCGCACCTCCTCTGGTGTGTTTTCCTTGGTCCACAACTGACGCAGTACTTGCATGGGCCCGCGGACTGTTCGACCGTAAAGCAATTCAAACGGCGAATAGCCAAGCGAATCCTGGGATACCTCTCGATAAGAGAATAGCATTGCTGGCAAATAACGATCCCACTGCCTAGGCTGTTCTACACACAGTTTTCTCAAAACAGCCTTTAGGGTGCCGTTAAACCTTTCTACCAAACCGTTGGCTTGGGCATGATAGGGAGTTGTGGCCATCCCTTTTATGGAGAGTAGCGAGTTGACTTCCTGCATGACCGCTCCAACAAACTGGCCTCCTCGGTCCGAAATCACTTCCTCAGGAATTCCTACTCGTGACCAAATTCCCCATAGAGCTTCAGCGACTCTCTCGGATTCAATGCTTTTTAGAGGCACCGCCTCCGGATACCTCGTCGCATAATCCACCACCACCAGAATGTAGCGATAGCCGCGTTCTGAGACGGGTAGAGGACCAACCAAATCAACAGCCACTCGACGGAAAGGTGAGTCGATGAGTGGAACACGACCAAGGGGCACTTTCTTTACGCGACCCTTAGGAATCATCCTTTGGCAGGTGTCACAAGACTGGCAATAGCGGCGCACATCTCCACACAACCCCGGCCAAAAGAAATCTCGCCAAATACGGTTTCTGGTTTTCGCTGCACCTAGATGACCCGCCATTGGGGCATCATGACCTAGCCGCAAAACCTCCTTCCGGAAACAGCTGGGAACCACTACTTGTTTAAACTCTGCACCCTCCGCATCCAAGAAAACTCGATAGAGAATGCCATGTTGGAGCCGAAAAGTAGCTTTGCCCTTCTGTGGTGGAATGATGCTTCCTGCCAATTGTCGTACGCGTTGTAAAGTGGGATCAGCTTCCTGTGCGGCTTGCAACTTCACAGGAGTAACATCGTCAAGCTGAGGACTGCTGGTTTGAAGTGGAGTAGTAGGCCTGTTCTCGCGCTTGCTCTGACCACGAGTTTGCACGGCAGCAACAGCAACTTCCCTACAAGGATGTACTGGAACTGCGCACTCGGTCCCATCCAAAGCAGTCAGCACATTTCCCATGACAACAGGATAGACGGTGGTGTTCAAAACAATGCCCTTGAAGGTTCCTTGGATGTACGGCGAATCAAGACGGACCTGAGCAACGCGGCAGCGCTGAGACGGTATAGACTCGAAGTTGGATCCTACACCCACGACGTCGCGATACTCATCAATGTAGTCCTCAGGCGCAATGAAAGTCGCGTTCACGATCAACGTTTCCGCTCCGGTATCCCGTAGACCTTGCGTCGGATGTCCATTCACAACTACATCACTCATGGGGTTGTACCTACCGGCAACGGCAGTGCTGGTAGTAGTGGCAGCGGTCATTGGTGTCACAACAATAGTGTGAGGAGCATCTCTGCGATTTTTTTGACACTCTCGCTTGACATGACCGATCACTCCACACTTGTAACATTTGGGACCCGAGGTAGGGGTAACAGTAACGTTTCCTGACCTTCCTCCCCCTCCACTGCCCCCACTATGGGTACCCTGGGCCGAGGCGCCCCCCAAACCACCCAACCTCTTCCCTTGTATCTGATGAGCTTCCTGGTAATCCTGAGCTAACTGAGCCATCTCTTGAAGCGATTTTGGTTTTCTCTCCTTCAGAAAAGTCACGAGTTCAACGGGCAGGGTTGTCAGAAACTGTTCTTGCAAAAGCAAATCAGACAAATCTCCGAAACTCTTACTCTTTTCAGCCAACTCAAGCCATCTTCCTAGGTAGAGTTGTATCCGAGTGGCGTACTGAGCATATGATTCATCTCCCAGCTTTTTAGCTCCACGTAGCTTTTTCCGATAAGACTCCGCGGTAAGTTGAAAGTGAACCATCAAAGCCTTTTTCATAGCAGCATAATTGAACTTATCCGGTGCCTCCAGTCGATTGCACACCTCGGCTGGCTTGCCCTTTAACCTAGTACTTAGAACAACACCCCACTGGTTTCCAGGCCATTTTTGGAGTTTCATGAGACCTTCAAATTGGGACAGATAGGTTTCAAGGTCATCCCTTGCATCAAAGACTGGCAGCGACAATTTGAACTTACTAAACTCAGGGCCCGACGGTTCCGACATTCGAGTCGTCCCCATAGCAGATGCCCGCAGACTACTCTCTTGCTCCTCTTTTTTTATCCGGGCCTCTAATTCCCGATCCTTCAACCTCATCTCCTCTCTCTTTATCTCTCTCTGCAACTGCAGTTCCTCCCTCTTCAAACTTGTCTCTTCCTTCTCCCGCTCAGCCCTCAAGCGAAATTCCTTCCTGTTACGCAACTCTGCTGTAACAAACTGCGCTAAGTCACCACCCGTCAAACCCAAACTCAGAGCCAATCTGTGTATTTCGGCGGTCTCGGGTTCCAATGGACTGATGTCGAATAAACGGGGCATAGTTGTAGTCCCCCCTGGGTTACCATAACCATAATTTGAAACTTCACTAACCCCAGGAGAAAATATTCCAACCCCATCCGTCATCCCAAGCCCTACCGATAAAGTAGGAGAGGCCCCAGCAAGGGAACTAGAGACGGTAGTGAGTGCCCCTGGAATTTTAGCTACTGTAGTAATTGCTGAAACAGTCACAGGAGTAGATTCCAGAGCAATGAGTCTTGCGCGTCCTCGAGTATGCATGGCTGGCCCAGAATGGGGTAAGCAAACTGGAATAGTTTTTGGAGTAATGCCCCCTGAAGTAGGTGGTACAAAAGCCATCACGACTAAATGTTAAGAAAAAGTTTAAAATAGAAAAGACTTTGCTACAAGTTACAAAAGAACCGGTTGGCCGATCAGCACTAAACAGCACAAACCGGTACACCCAACACGCACCAAGAGTACAGCTTTTGCCCTCCTAGTCAACCAATCAACAACACAACTACAAAACAATGTCTGGCTGGCGTGACCTGTTTAGCTAAGGATTGACCCACCATCCAGCAAGTGAGGTGATACTTCCCCACAAGATACTGAATCCTGAGCCAATCCCGGACGAGCCCCCACTATGTCACGCTCGGGCTGGCAGAAAGACAGACAGAGAGCGGAAATGAACAGGGATAGTGAGAAGAGAGAAATGGCCAGCCCACCGCACCATTCGGTTCAGCCAAACACCGTTTATGAACAATGAAAATAAAACATTTATTAAAGAAGTCCCTCCATTCACATGTAATATAATATGAAAATGATGAAGTAGAGTTAAGTGTTAGTTTGAATGATGATGATAATAATGATGATGATGACAATGATGATGATAATGACGATGATGACAATGATGATGATAATAAAGTCAACTACCGTGATGCCTAAATGCTAATGCCTCTATATTATTCCACCTCTCATGTCCATGTCCATTCACTGAGTCTTTGAGAGTTCTTGTAGTCAGCTAACTCAAAATAAGTGACTGAGGAAGATTGGTTAGAGTGAAGGGGTGAGTGTGGAGGGTAAGACCAACTTAACTGACTGACGCAGCCTTTGCTTCCTCGTAGCAGTACAACAACGTCTTTATGCCGTTCACAAGTCTCTGCACCCTGAGGTCCAGAAGGGTGCCCCTTCCCACCAGGTAGTAGTAGCCTTGCCCTGTAGTATGCCAGAAGCCCTTCCAGCAAAAGACGGTCCACTTCTTCCACAGAATCCCAGAAGTCCAAATGTCCCCCAGTCAAAACACGACAGTTGAAGGGGAGGTAAATAAAGCCTGCAAACGAATATCTGCATAAGTAG
Source organism: Oncomelania hupensis (assembly GCA_036898135.1). Lineage (NCBI taxonomy): Eukaryota > Metazoa > Mollusca > Gastropoda > Littorinimorpha > Pomatiopsidae > Oncomelania > Oncomelania hupensis. The sequence continues at coordinate 70,927,775 of CM072515.1, forward strand.
GTTGCCTGTACACTCCCACTATCGTCTTCCCTTTAATCCACCCCCTTCCCAACCTCCCCAGTCAAACACTTATCCTGTTGTAATAATAATAATCCACTAACGAGCACAACTAACTTGATGGAATCATTAAATTAGCAATGGAAACAACCAATACTAACATACCAGAATTAGGTACTATACTAACATGACATGATATATGAAGGAAACAACAAACAATGCAATAATTAATTTTATAAACAAGAAGGCGAAAGATTTGCACAGTTACACTTTCAAGCAACACTCACACCCCGCCCTACCACCATCACACTTTCCACTGACCGACCAACCGACCAAGAAATAAACCACCATGCCTACCTCAACTAGGCCTGCAAAAACCTGGACGAAACCAGCTTGTATCAACGACGTTGTCTAAGGTAAACGACAACCCCCGCCAGCATCCCCGCCGACGGAACCTGCTATCTTTGTTAGCAGAAGAAAAACCCTTGGAAAATTCCCAAGCCTCGGTCGATGTGACTTCTTGCAATGGTTAGAGCAAAAGTGAAGTGAACCACACGTTTGAAAATGAAATCAAATTACCGGTTTAGAGAATGCACTTACTGCACTCTTAGCACGTGCTTTTTAACAAGTTAATACTAGCGCACACAATATAGGGACTCCCTATTATGCTGTGAGGAAAAATACCACCCTAAAAGATATAGGGATCACTTCGGCGCGTGACATGAAGTTTAAACTCTACTTTCACAATTATTGTATACAGCATTAGGTATTAGTCATTTTCATTATGAAACATTCCCAAAAGTGGCTGTTGAGTTCGCTGTTCTTGCATTTTAGATCACCCGAGAAGTTTGACCCGTGGGATGCGCGCAACTATGGGCCTGATGGCGCAGTGTCGCCTGGCAGCTCTCGCAGCCACCACAGCCACAGGGCAAGGTCACGAGACAGGTCACGTGACAGGTCACGAGATAGATCTAGGAATAGGTGAGCAGACCTATTATATATATATATATGCGAACAGACGTTAAATTATTGAATTGGATTCTTGAATTGAATAGCATAGGCGAGTATTTAATATCAAGTTGTGCTGAATAGGTCAGCGATTGAAGATTTCTTGTTGATATTAATGCTCTATTCTCTTTAAAAAAAAAAAATCTTTAAAAAAAAATATATATATGTTACAGAAAGAACCCGTAACCAGGGATAACGCGTATTCCCTGGACATTTTAGTGAAAACGTGTAATCCCTGTTTCAATCGGAGATTACACGTATTCACTAAAATATTCAGTGATTACGCGTAATCCCTGGAAAAAGGTCCCAGTGATTACGTGTATTCCCCGATGCTCATATAAATTGTCATTGTGATTGTTTTTCCGTAGATATTGGACATTTTAGTAAATATTGGACATTCTCATTCACACAATAAGTCATTCATGATGCACACAATGCAAACAAAGAAGGCATGTTACAAAATACAGATTTTAATATTCAAAGTTAAAGAAAACATATCATCTCTCACATAAAATTATAAAACTTAAAATGTCTTTTCCTATCCTATCCTATCCTATCCTATCCTATCCTGTCCCATAACCCGAAGGTCGTAGGGGCACCACAGATGATCGTTTAACCAGCATACTCCATCTTTCTCTGTCCTTAGCAGCCCTCATGGCTTCGCTCAGTGTCAAACCAGTCCATTCTCGAATGTTGTCCTCCCACCTCTTTTTCGGTCTCCCCCTTCTTCTACCTCCTTGCACTGTGCCTTGCAGAATGGTCTTTGCAAGGCCTGATGATCTGGTGACGTGGCCATACCATCGGAGTTTCCGTTTCTTCACCACTGTGAGCAGGTCATCGTGTTGTCCAATGGCTTGTGTGATGGTCTGTCGGACTTCGTCGTTGGTGATGTGTTGGGTACAGGAAATGCACAGAAGTCTTCTGTAGCACCTCATCTCCATGCTTTGTATTCTTCGTTGGAGATCTGCTGTGAGGGTCCATGCTTCGCAAGCATATAGGAAGACGGAGATGACCAGAGAGCGCAGCAGTCTTACTTTGGAATGTAGACTGATGGTTCTGTCTTTCCAAATGGGCTTCAACCTTGTCAGGGCAGCAGTTGGATAGGATAGGATAGGATAGGATTAGATAGGATTCTTTGGTAGCTTGAAAGTTGAGAGAACTCTCTGAGACAATAATATTCAGATTGTTACTTTTAACAAGAATGAAGGCTTGGCATTTACAATGCCTTAACTATCACGTTTTGGAGCCAGTATATTAATTAGTTACACAAGCAGTTAAATTCAACAGACTAGGCTATATCTTTTACATACATCTTTCTGGCGGTTGAACAAAGAAGACTGATACTAAAACCATTGACATTTTACTTGTTGCAACAATTGAGGCTACTATGGCAGCGTGAGTTGCACTGAAGCTTGGCCTTAAAGCATTTACAACGCTTAGTCTGACACTTTTTGGGGCCAGAACAGTTGCATCTTGTGAAGCCTTGCCCACCTGAAGCTGACTGAGAATTAAATTACTGCTGAGCGCAGTGAAACTGTTCTGTCAGTATTCATGTCTTCAGAGTTTAGAAGGCGCTGAGGACACAAATCAAATTGATTCCTAGAGTACAAACCACTGAGAACACCAGCTTTTACAGCTATTCTGTATTGATCAGTGTCTTCTCATCTTTCCACAATAACACCTAGAATGTTCCTCGCATCGCCTCTCCCTCGATCAACCAACGGAACTGGCACAGCAACATTGTCTCCTGGTATGCCAGCTTGCAGAACTACCCGGCTTCTCGACACCATCCTTTCTGCTTGAGAAGTTTGGGCATTAGCTGCCTCGCGACGGCGTTTTTTGATCTCTTTGATTTTTTCTGCAACTACCTTGTGGTTTTCGGAAGACGGACTGTCAACATGGGAGGTAGATGCTGTTGGTGTGGGCGAGGAAGGTACTGCTGAAATATAGTGTTTCTGCTGTCGTTGACGCTGTTGACGTGGGCAAGGACTGTTCTGTATGAAACTCTATGATTTCAGCGGTCGTTGCTATTGTTTCGTCGCTTGCAGCTTGGCTTTGGTTGGTAACACCATCAGTTTGCGGGATAACGTTGTCATTGCCATGATCTGATGTTGGTGTTGTTGGTGCGAAGGCAAGAAGATCCTCCTCTGTCTCCATACGAGCAATCACTTCCTCTGGTAAAGACGAAGTAGTCAGTCCAATACGAGCCTCACAGCCAAACATTGCGGAATACGGAGAGCACTTTATCCCGGCATGGAGCGCACTGTTTTTCTGGAATTGAACAAACTTGATACCTGTAGGCCAATCTTGGGATTTACTGTCAGCCATCCATGCCACCAGCATATCTTTGATATCCCCGTTCGCTCGTTCCACTGAGCCCTGACTTTGGGGATGGCGAGGCTTACCATGCACCAACGTTATAGGCTTGGCCAAACTTCCTTCAGCTCTGTGATGACTTGTGAGGTGAACTCAGACCCATTATCGCTCTGGAGAATAACGGGGGCTCCGATGAGAAGGAATATGTCAAGAAGGTGATAAGCCACTTCGGCTGCTCTTTTGGACGTCAGGGCACGCAGGATACAGAACTTAGTCATATGATCTTGGTAGACCATGATCCATTTCTTCTGCGATACGCTGCCACTGGGCATACTCTGCAGATCAATGAGATCAACCTGCCCCCTCGATGCAAATTCCTTTGTCAAAATTGGGCGGACAACGACGCCCTTTGTCATAGGTCTTTTGCGCTTCTTCTGGCACTCTCGACAGAGCCTTGAAAATTTCAACAGCTTTGGTTGGAGCATTTGCATATTTTTTTGTAACTCCTTGATCATTCTGTCTCTGCCCCCATGACCTGTTGACAAGTGGGCGGTCTTGACGATGTCGAACGTCTCCTCAATGCTCACATAAAAGAGCGGTGACTCTTCTGGTGCGCTACGTTTCTTGATGAGTTTTTCCGTTGGTCCAAACTGCATTACTTCATACCTGAAAACACAATTATCATCTCGTGAGTTTCACAATTCGCACAGGTAAACGACATAAAAAACAAACTGCTGTCAGTTCCTCCTCCTCCTCGTCATCATCATCATCATCATCATCACCATCATCATCACCATCATCATCATCATCATCATCATCATCATCATCATAATCATCATCATCATCATCATCATAATCATCATCATCAACATCAATAGCAGCAGCAGTATTCCTATCCTCCTATATCATCATCATCATCACCATCATCATCATCATCATCACCAATCATCATCATCATTACCATCATCATCATCATCATCAATAGCAGCAGCAGCATTCCTATCCTACTATTTATCATCATCATCATCATCATCATCATCATCATCATCATCAAAAAGGAACACACACACACACGCACACACACATACACACACACACACACACACACACACACACACACACACACACACACAGAGCGACGTTAGTACAAAGGACAGTTGCCTCAAATATCACTATCTGCCCAAATGATAAAATAAAATAAAAACCAAATAGACGAATATGGCCTATAGAGTGAAAAGAAAACTTACTTCTCCAAAAGATAATATCCGAGCCGGCCCTTGGCTTTGGGGGCGTCAGCTGCTGCCTGCACACCATCGATGGTCTTCTGATAATCACACTTTGGAATCAATCCTTTCTTGTTTTCTTTAAAATGATCCGTGAGACTTTATGTAAATCTTTCCTCGATCGACATCTTGACTCTGCTGAAAGTAGAGGAAGATTAGGGAACCAAGTAGAGCTTTAGCCTAAAGAGTAAACACTTTTGTAAAACTGAATCTATTCAATGTGTACATTTCCTCATGTCTGTCAGTTTGCAAAACAGGATTAGAACTTGTTCATGGCACATACAAAATGAACCCTATTTAGGAAGTTAATTTGATGTAGCCTATGTTCTAGAAACTGAGTTGGCTCTCACTGTAGCAATTCATAATGCTTAGAGAAGAGAAAGAATGAAGAAACAAGTAGAACTTTGGCTTAAACACTTTTGAAAACTGAACCTATTCAATTAAATTTACTTATGTCTTTGTCATGTTGCACAACAGGATTAGAACTTGTTCATAACACATACAAAATTAACCCTATTTAGGAAATTAATTTTGAATAATGTTATGGAAATTGAGTTGGCTCTCACTGTACTATGCCAATGTATAATGATTGTGTTCAGAGATGGAGATTACGTGAATTCACTAAATTTTAAAATTTTTAACAGTAAAAACTTGTAAAAGTATGGGCTTTTTTTCAGAGATTACGCGTAATCCCTGGAAATTTTAGGGAATACTTGTAATCCCTGATTGAAACAGAGATTACACGTATTCACTAAAATGTTCAGGGATTACGCGTAATCCCTGTTTACGGGTTCTTTCTGTAACATATATACATCAATTATATATATATATATATCAATTGAACAAGAATTATGCCTTTTATTGAAGGTTCTCAAGACCCATCTCTTGTAGTGGTAGTGAAACAAAACCAACTCTGTGCACTGTTAGGAAATGTCTCCTATAGCAGAACAGATGAACACCACGTTTACTGCCTAAGCAGCCAATTCTACTTCTGGCAATTTAAATAATGGAAATAAATCATAATTTTTAAGTTTCTAGAAGATCCTGCAAAACTTTTTTCCATAATTATTGTTTCTGAATTAAAACCACAAGGTAGGAGTGACTGCTAATGAATAGTTCTTCAAAGTTTGCAATACAGAAAAACAAAATTTAGAGTATCTAGTAAGCAGTAAACAACTTCTCTAACAAGAAAAGTCAGAATTTCAGAAATCAAGAAAATCCACTCACAACCCCTCCACCCTCCCTCCTCTCTCTCTTTTCTCCTGGAGCACAGGTCGCACGATCGAGACCACCACCGAAGACGCAGCAGATCTAAGGACCACCACTGGGACAAGGACCGAGACAGAGATCGGAAGAGGGACAGGCGAGACAGAGATAGGGGAGACAGGCGGTCGAAGGACGATGATGACGATCTCAGAGTCCGAATCGACAAAGCCAAGCTTCGCAAGATTGCCATGTGAGTAAACCTTTTTTTTTTCTTTCACTCCTTCAGGTGAGAGTATAATCAGAGTATAAACCAAGATCTAGTCTATGCACGCACACATTCCTTCTCACTGACTTTAAAGATCCCGACTCTCGTGTCCTAAGCTGGTGAATGCCAGCTAAACAAATGAATAAGCCCAGCAACCACAGGGTCCCTCCTCCCCTCTATCCTGTCGCCCAGGTCTGTGACAATATTTCGGCGAAAAAGACATTAAAAGAAGCAAACAATTATTGGATCTAGTGCAACAAATGGGCGCCTCGGGCGGCTTGAGTTGGACCCTGTATTGTCCAGCACCTTGAGCAGCTCTTGAGCTGGAAAAGCGTTGTAGACAAGAATGATTAAATAAATGAATTAAAATTAATTTCCACTGCAACAGCGAAGCGACTCAGCCAAATGCTGGCTGCAGCTGAGTATCACATGCCCATCATTCACAAGGCAGTTTTGTTCATCATTGCAGCTTTTTAAAGTTACATATTTACCTCTAATTTTACTGTATAAATTTCCATAGTATAATTGTCGAGGTGGTCAAAAATGTCCAAAAGGTTAAAACTTGTCTCGCTCCAACTGATTGATGGTAAATTTTGAAAACTTGTGTAGACTTGCGAAACATGGATCCTCACAGCAGATCTACAACGAAGAATACAAAGCATGGAGTTGAGGTGCTACAGAAGACTTCTGTGCATTTCCTATATCCAGCACATCACCAACGACGAAGTCCAACAGACCATCACAAAAGCCATTGGACAACACAATGTTCTGCTCACAGTGGTGAAAAAACAGAAACTCCGATGGTATGGCCACGTCACCAGATCATCAGGTCTTGCAAAGACCATCCTGCAAGGCACAGTGCAAAGAGGTAGAAGAAGAGGGAGACCGAAAAAGATGTGGGAAGACAACATTCAAGAATGGACTGGTTTGATACTGAGCGAAACCATCAGGGTTGCTGAGGAAGGGAAAGATGGAGTACGCTGGTTAAACGATCATCTGTGGTGCCCCTACGACCTCCGAGTAATGGGATAGGATAGGATAGGTGTAGACTAAGTGGATTTTGGTTAATGTTCTGATAATTTTCAGAAATTGTAACATTAATGGTAATAATGGTAAGAAAGCTTACAAGTTCTCTAAATGCTGGACCTTGACAGCAGAACTGGAAAAACGTATTCAGGCCTTTAAAATGAAGTGCTAAAGCAGAATGCTGCAATTTGCCTGGTGTGAGAATAAACCAACGAGTACATCAGGAACCTGGTCGCATCACTTGATCTCAGGCTTTGGCCATGCTTTGGTCAGGTCATGCGACACAACACCCCTGCAAAAAAAAAAAAAACATTAGGCAAGGAACAGTGGAAAGACGCAGGCGCAGAGAAAGGCAAAGAAAGAACTGGACAGATGATCTCGAAATATGGACTTGTCACTCCTCCTGACAACAGCAACACACAGACTGAAGTGGCGAAACCTCTCTGCGACGGCATTCCTCATGTCTCTCCAAATGGCCCGACATGCTGAGGGATTACATAGATAGATAGATGACCGGACCCTCTGCCAAGTTTTACCCTATTTAACCTTTTTTGACCTATTCAAGAATTTTACCATTTTTACCCTAAGGCTTCAGCAGTCATCTTCCATTTTACCTGGTCATTCTTCCTATTCACACAGAGCGCGAGCCTTGGCCAACATGGAGAAAGGTCAGGGACCAGCAGTGGACCTCACAAAGCTGAAGAGTGGAGGAAAATCCGTCCAAGAGCTGACAGGTACGTACGACAATTAAAAAAATAAAATTATTTAGGATTCAACTTGCTCAAATTTGCACAGATCTGCAAAAATTGATTTTTTTGGGTGAATACATAGACTCACGGTGCACGGTGCAAGGAGGTAGAAGAAGAGGGAGACAGAAAAAGAAGTGGAAGGACAACATTCAAGAATGGACTGGCTTGACACTGAGCGAAGCCATGAGGGTTGCTGAGGACAGAGAAAGATGGAGTACGCTGGTTAAACGATCATCTGTGGTGCCCCAATGACCTTCGAGTTGTGGGATAGGATAAGACCAGAGCTGCCAAGTGCTACGCTTTGGGCGTAGTTTGCAACGCTAGAGTTGACTTGGCTACGCTGTTACGCCCGGTCTCGATTTGCTACGCCCGGTCAAATTTTGTCTAGCGTACCACTATTTGACAAGAAAGTGGCTGTGGAAAACTCGCACAGCAACAGCAAGTCGCCGTGTGACCGTTTTGTATCTGCCGCACGCACGCACACTGCGTCTGTGTTAGCCAATCGGAAAGCGCAGTACAAAATTACCGGAAACGCTTAACCGCCATCTTAGTTCTTCATGGTTTTAGACCGTGTCAGAGTGTGCAAATTTTTACCATTTTCATTTCAACATGTCGAAGCGACCTGCTACTCCCAAACGCCATTTTGCTACTCCCAAGTTGCCTTTTTGTTACTCCCGACCAACAATAGCAGTTGGCAGCTCTGTAAGACTCAAGTTGCTACATGCATTTGAATCAACAATTTGCACTATGAGAAACTTGGCAACATAAAAATTGAATTTAGATTTAAAAAAAAAAAAGTTTGATTATTTTTATTTGTCGCCAAAGTGGGCAGGAAAATTATCTTATGCATTGCTTTTATATTAATTGTGGTATTTCAGAATGAGTCTGAGGTCATGGTTTGAAATTTTTACGCTATATAATATAATCTTAGAAGAGTTTTATTAATCCACAATGTTGGAGGTGAAGGCCTTCAAGTAAGCATCGATAGCCCAGTTACACAATACTCCTGCTTGGGTAATAATATTAATAATAATAATAATAATAATAATAATAATAATTTTATTTATAAAGCGCATTATCAAACAATAGTCTGCTCAAGGCGCATCAAACACAGTCACACGCACAGTACAGTAAATAGAATACAATCAATAAATTTTTTAATTTTTTTTAATCATTAAAATTTAAAGTAAGAAATTGGAAGTAAACCTCACACACACAATAGTCACATTAAAACAATGTACTAATAGCTTAATAAGACTGACAGTATAATAAAAGTCAAAATATAGAACAAAATGATGGGCAATGTAAAAACAGAAAACGTTATTAGAAATGCAATCACATCTTTTAAACTTTGGACAATAAATAAGTAAATACCAAATTACACGTAAAAAATAAGAGTCGGTCACATAAGATTTGAAGAATGATTATTTAAAGAAGGGTAACTCACAACAACGCTTTGGTCGATGCTCATCACACAATGCTGCGTTAATCTGTTGGACACCCTGTGGCTCTGTTATACACCATATACTACTTACTGTAGCAGATGACATTTTGAACGGTCGGACACAAAGTCTAGATTCAGTTTTGGCAAATGTTAGTCACACACACATACACAAAGGGTAACTCTATAAGCAAATGGTCATCACTTAGGGCGAATGGGACATTTATTTTTACTATTTTTTTTAGCAAATTTTGATCTCGACCTTAGATGCATTTAATAAACAATTTTCCTTCCTTTTTTTTTTGTGGGGGGAGGTGGAGGGAAGGGGTTGATAATAAAGATTTATAATTCTGATTCTTTGAGGTATCATTGTTATTAATTTTTACAATGCAGAATTCTGCAAGCGGATCAGCGAGAAAGAGAAGGGGACTTACAGCAGCGACAGTGAACTGAGCGACGCTGATAGTGACCAGGAGGAGGTCACTCTTCACCACCCATTCAAAGTTCGCGACCCCTCTTCTTTCCCCAACATTATCATGAACATTCGGGTAATGATTCTAATTGGCCTCATTTATTATTTTATTCAGTCGAGCTAGCACTTTTAAGTTTTGCTATGTATTATGCCCTCTTGTCATGAAACATACGCCCACAGAGAAATCAAATTAAAACGAATTTTGTGTACGTTAACGCTGGCTATAGGTTGCGATTCCTGTTAATTATTTTCTTCACAAAAATTGGTATGGAAGTGGAAGGCACTAAAAAACTCGAGGAGAGAAAGCTTAGTGTTATTAGAGCTTTTTTTTTTTTTTTTTTTTTTAAATGGTATCATTATTAAAATAATGAGGTTATTAAATGTTTAAAGATCGGACATTGAAGTTTAACATCCTCACCCATCATTGGCGATATGGCAGAAGAGGGACTAGGGACTAGGGACCTACATCAACACTGAACCATCAGAGCAATCATCCAGCTAAGGTGGCCACTTTTATCTTGCCCACCATTAGGGGTTCGAACCTGGTTCATCCGTGTGCTAGGCGAACGCTCTTACCCCCGAGAAATGGAGAGGGGGAGGGAGGAGGGGCCTTTTGATGGAATGTATGGTGACGTTTCATGGCTAAATGTACAACCGTTGCTTAAGTCTTACCTCCTGGGTCATGACTATAATGTCTGGGATGAGGACTGGGGTAGGTAGTGGGTGTGTTATTGTTTGTTATTACATTTAGCAGGTTAGAGTGGTGCAGTGTTATCAGGTTATATATAAGACCCTGGTCATTGTCATGATCTGTTTGTCGGGTACCAGAACTCCAAACAGCTGCCCACACTGACTCCGCAGGAGAAGCAGACGCAGGCAGCACAGCTCAGAACCCAGTTCCCGGTGTCCAGCGGCACGCAGCACCGCGCCAAGGAGTCCGAATGGACCCCTGTGGTCCCCACCGCCCCGACCCCCACTGCCCCCACCAAGACTAAACCCGCTACTGCTACCGCTACTGCCGTGTCAACCGCTTTAGCCCCAACCAGTAGCGGTGGGGGTGGGCTTGGTGGTGTTGTTAGTAGCGGTGCTCCTTATCCTTTTGCTGCTTTTGCTGCTCCTGTCGCTCCTCCTCCCCCTCCTCCTCCTCCACCTGCTGCTGCTACTCCGACTGCTGCTGCTACTCCTACTGCTGGTCCCAGCATTGACAGCGTGTTTCCCAATGTACAGGTAAAAAACAGCGAGTATATATTTGTTTATAATGCATAGAATTTTCATATAATTTTAATCATTGAACAAGCAACCTTACTTCGCAATGCAGTTATTAGTACTTGGATTCATTGTGTTTTTTGTTTGTTTTTAACTCGCATTCATAGGTGATGTACTCGCCTCCCCCCCACCCCCCCTTCTCCTCCTCCCCCCCCCCTGCCAAAAAACCCCCCAAAACAGATTTTTGCAATTCTGTGCGAGATGAGTCCTAAATAGTCCAAAAATGATAACCAAAAATTTTGTCTGTCCATCTGTCTGTCCGCTGTCAGCAGTCTGTGAAAAAAATTTAAAGTAGCTAAGTACTCAGAGCCTATTTTAACTATCACGACCAAACTTGGTAAGATGGTGTATACCCATCAGACCTCAAAAATGAGTAGTGAATGAATGACCTCACTTCAAGGTCAAGTTCACAGAGTCATCAAATGTTAGTAAAAAAATGACAATAGTTCACAAAATTTCACTTTTTTTTCCCTAGGTTATTAATATTGATGTAATAATATATGATTCTTTGATGCGTGATAGATATCAATAAGACACATATACTATGCAAATTTAGGCAAACTCACTCCAAGGTCAAGATTACTGGAGCTGTCCAAAGTCAGTTTGTATAGGTACTTTGAAGTAACCTTGATCCTAAACTATGAGATATATAAAGTCACAACTTGTATTTAGAGACAATAGATTGATCTTTAATATATATTCCATTTTGGCGTTGATCTTTAAGGTCAAGGTCATTATAGGCCTTGCAAAAACATACCAAAAAATTTTCATTGTACAGGAGAATGGCTGTTTATTTAACCCATAGTATTGTAAGGGTGAATCAGATTGAGAGCACACACTGTGTTTAGGAAGTGACGTCTTTGTGATGTGATGTGATGTGTGACGTTTGTGTGTGTCTGTTGAAATCTTCAGCCCCCGAGAGCACAGAGACAGTGACTGGACCATGGACACTGACAGTTGACAAAGACATTAGATAGTTAGGTTAGACAGGTATGGTTGGAGCTGGGATGCGTTGTAAGTATGGTTTATTGTATCTGCAGTGAATGATAGCGTGAAAGAGGGTGCATGATGCTAGGCAGTGGCTAGATTGGTGATCCTGTGTTTCCTCTGTTGTGTGCGTGTGTACCTTACAGTATTCAACAACATTGGGTAATTTGAACAAACATGCATGAGAGATCACATGAGGGTCAAGGTCACTGAAGGTCAAGGTCTCCATTTTGTGTGTGTGTGTAATACATCTTTAATTTTGCTGTACTTTAGTTGACAGTACATGAGGGTATTTGGAGACAGAGATCAATGTCATCTCAAGGTCAAGAGCATAGAGAGATCAAAGTCGGTATTTGCATTTTAATGCCACCATTAATCTGTATTACTTTGCATTTTAATGCCACCAATTTATTTCATTTTGTTTTTTCCTGGGCACTCGTTTTCATGTTAAATATTGAGCTCCATAAGGAGTATGTAAGTCATATGGGCTTTGCCCTTCTAGTATTTCTTAAATTTAAAATAAGGTGAACAGCATATCAGTAAGTACAGTGCACATATCACTACATGGCTTCATGTACATGGCTCTTGGAGTCAGTTGCCTGTGCTGTGATTGAATTCCAGGTATTTGATGTTGATAATAATATATCCTACAGGGCTTCCAATCTTCCGCCGTTCGGCGAATTTCCGCCATTTAAAAAAAAATTCAGCCGAAAAATTTTAAAGTTCCGCCGTAGAAAACTGCCGAGGTAAAAATTTCATAGGGGCTCCAAAATATCCGTAACACAGTCTCAGTTTGGTTGATCTGTAATTGGCTGGTTTCGAAGACTGGAAACGGATCATCGTTCTGTTTGCGAATAGGCAAAAATGGCGGGTCGAATTTTTGTTCAACGCGGCCAAATGTTTGACGATGTTTCTTGCAAAAACAAGTGGAGATGGGACTGGATGGAGGTGGAGGTAGAAGAAGAAAAATTGAGTCAACATATCCGAAAGATTCCACGTGTCGGACACGCGTTTTGCGTCTTGTGCTCGAACGAAATCAATTACGGATCAAAAATCAGAAAACAGTCATCTATTGGGAGCTTCTTTAGTCCCATTTCAAGAAAGTGAGCTGACAGTTTTCAACTTGCACAGTAGCCTACTTTATGTTGTGCGATGAGCATGGATCTGTGTACATACATTTGTGTTTGCAACCTTATCTTTTCCTGCCGACTAGAAAAACATTTTTAAAAAGCGAAAATTTAGACTTGTTTCACTGCCATATGCCTTTCCTACTACTGATGGCCTAAAAGGTGCAAAACCATTTTTCATCACCATAACTGTGTATGCATTTGACCATAATTTTTTGTAAAAGCAGAACTAGTAGGAGTAGTTTAATATTATGAACATTCTATGTAACACTAACAGAGTAGACCATGAGTGACTTGCTAGTGAGGATTGTATTCTGTATTGTATTCTGTATTGTATTCTGAATTCATTGTGGTTTTACTAAGTCAGCTGCACAAGAAAAATATCTTCTAATTGCAGATTTTGGTAAGTCACTTTTTGCTGAACATTCCTTTTTTTTTCTTCAGTTTTTGCTTTTAAGATATGAAGCAATTAAGATCGTTAAAATGTGGTAAATTCCATATTTGCCTTAATTATTCTCTATTCATGTGAGACCTTACATCAAACCTTTTGTAAATCACTTATTTTCTTTCTTCTACTTCACTCTCACTAATAAAATTGTTTCTTTTATAGCAGACAGTGTTGTGACAGTGTTTGGGGTCGTGCGCTCGTGACCTCGTCACTCGGTCATTTTCCTCCTTTTTTTATCTCAGACCATTGGAAGCCCTGATTCTATCTTGATTGCATATTTAAACTGATTTGAGTGGCTTGTCTGTTGATGTCACTCACTGTGTTTCAGTGTGTGAGGTTTTATGAGTCTGTTTTACTAGACTGAATGAACTTGAACTTTGTGAAAATAAGTCAAAATTGTATCTTTTGTAGTACTGTCTGAGCTGGTTGTGTATGTGAGTTTGTATTAATGCGTGTTTTATTGGTGTGCTTTATTATTATTCATCTTATTATAATTTGTATGGTTATTATTGCATAATGCCATGTGCCACTTGGGGGTTTGATATATGTGTTGCCGCATGACAAAACCCGGCTAAAGACGCCAGGATTGATTCGCTGCTACAGCCGTAAAACACTAAAAATAGGCTACCCCATCAATTTTGAGATTGTTGCCTCTTTGTCTTTATTTAAGACTTTTCTTTAATATCCCAAACGGATTTTGTTCAAAAATTACTAAAACATTGTTTATTTTGTTGATTTTGATAAGGGTGTTGATCACACCTTGCTAAAACAATGGCACTAATTGACCTCCGATACCCCAACTTTTCTTGTCCGACTATGAAGGGAAATCCCCAATGTGGATTGATATATAACGTCTGGAGAGTGAAAAGTCCCTATTGGTACTACGTTTTGGTACATAAAAGTGTGTGGCGTATGAATTTTTCATGAAATTCCTTGTTCCGAAGCTTGCTTGTGACACAAGTTGTGTTCGAATGTGTCTCTAACCGGGTCGTGAAAAACTGAAATGTTCCTATATATTTTCGACGATTTTTAGTTCAAAGTGAATTTTTTAATGTAGATAAACTCATCATACATCTATTTCAAGTGTTTTCTTGCAATATTTATGTTGCATTTGTTAGAAACAATTTGTCAAAGTAAGTGACCGATTCTTTTTGGAAACCGGAAGTGATCGCTTCGTCTCCAGCGTCAGTAGATTTGTCGTCTGCTAGAGTAGATAGGGCCTTGAATCGACCCGGTTTTGCTTCTGAAGAGCTCCAAGACCTGCTTTCAGACTATTTTTATGATGGTGCCAGTGGGAACTGTGATGAGGATTATGATTCTGACGAGCAGAAGCTTGATCCCGTTATTAAACGATACTGTTTGTTTTCATTCAATGATTCATGTTTCGTAGGCCTCTTCGCTATTGGCGTGTCTTTAATAATCCGTCATTCTACTTGCATAGATTTAGGTAAAGGTTGAAAAGGCGATATCAGTGAAAGAATTACAGTAGGAGTGTGGAAAATATTTCAGTAATATATTTTGTTGGGTGGAGGTGGGGTGGGGTGGTTGAAAAGGTAAGTAGTCTGGCCTGCATTCAATATTACTAGCATGACAAGTTGACTATGTTCTCAGTATTTATTATTGTTGGTTTGTCTGTTTTAGGAAATGAACATGAGGACTATTTACCAAATTACTAGTAATTAGTATTTGCTTTGATATTTGTGTTTATTTAAACTTTATAGAGCAAAATGACATGTTATTTTGATTTACACCTGTGACGCGACAGATTTATTCGACGTGCGGAAGGGAGTGGAGAATCGGGGAATTATTAAAGCTTGATTATTAGGACTGAAAACTACCTAATGAAACGTTTGTTTTAGGTTTGTAATCTTTGTTTGACTATTTGAACTGAGCTGATGTAGCTGCTTGCAATTAAACAAAAGATTACTTGACGGACGAGGGATTTAAGAGGGGGGGAGGGAGGGGGCATTATGATAGGGTTTATTTTAGAAAAATGATTGATTCAGGCCATGTTCTTGATATATTATTATGTGTTTGAGTTATTATAGACTTGCTAAACACTTGTTTTATTTCTAATATGTTTAAAAACACTATGCATTATGGATGGGTACAGAATAAAATTTGCGTACTGTTTTAATTTGTTTATGTTCAGTATTGTGTGAATGGTGTATAATGTGAATTTTCTCATCTTATCTCAACTCACTGCCATATTGCTTCCATCTTCCTGATTGTTTTGATACCAAATACATGCATGGGAAAATTCTGGTTGTGAAGTAATGATCATTTTACAATTCAAAACTTTGAAGGCAATTTCTGGAAATTAGCCCCCGAGAAAATAAAATATTTAAAAAAATCATAAAACATCAACCAATAAAGATAAAACAATTCTGTTTTTTGCATTTTGAAGATTATTTTTAGTACTTTGTTAATAAATAAATAAGTAATTTTTCATATTTTGACACTTTAGCCTGGTTTTCTCATGCTGCAACACATATGTATACAAATTATTTACAGTAAATAATGTTGATACGAAATTAATAACAATGAAATGAATAACAATCTATGATGATGACTTTGATGATGATGTTGATGATCATGGTGATGATCCCACACTGACAATTGACATTGATGATGATGATGACAATGTTGATGATGATGACAACATTGGCAAAACATGAACAAACAAATGTAAACAGTTAACACAAACACTGCACCTTGTAGGCCTAGATAGTTATATGTACAATGATGGTGAGAGAAGAAACAGAAAGTAAAAGAAAAATATTTTAAGAGGTCACCTTGAGCTGAACTATGTTATATATCTTGTTTCATATATATCCATCTCGATTCATATATATCTATATCTATCTATTCTAAGGGGTGTCGGATAGCGCAGTGGTTGGAGCACTCGCTACTGTGTCGCAAGTTAAGCACCGTCCAGTGCGGTTAGCACTTGGATGGGTGACCGCAAAACGTGAAGCGACAAATAACAACGCCCCCAGTTGACTCAACTGTGACTGAGTACCTACTCTCTTAAGGGTGGGGAAGGTAAAGCAGCGAGGGAGAGAGATGGGCATCACCCTCATTACGCTGGCCCAAGATAAGTGTGATCTCCAACATCACTCTCCCCTACGGCCACAAGGTTATGGGAC
Source organism: Oncomelania hupensis (assembly GCA_036898135.1). NCBI lineage: Eukaryota > Metazoa > Mollusca > Gastropoda > Littorinimorpha > Pomatiopsidae > Oncomelania > Oncomelania hupensis. The sequence continues at coordinate 70,944,515 of CM072515.1, forward strand.
CACCTTTACCTTTTTTTTTTTTATCTATTCATCTCGATTCATCTCAATTCATAACATGGTTAAGATCAAGGTGTCATCGTTAAAAAATATAATTTAAAAAAAAAAGATATATATATATATATATATATATATATATATATATATATATATATATATATATATATATATATATATATATATATATATATATATATATATATATATATTAATGTCAGTGTGAGGTCATCAGCATTATCGTCATCATAGATTGTTATTCCTTTCATTGTTATTCGTTTCGTATCAATATTATTTTCTGTAAATAATTTGTTCAAACATTGACAGTGTAACAGCAAATGTTTTACAACTTCTTTAGAATCTGTAGTTTTCCATGAATTTAATTTTAATAATATTGATACTATTATCAGACAGCATTTGTGTGTGGAAGTGTGCTTGTGTTTATGAAAGAGAGAGAGAGATAGATAGAGAGAGAGAGAGGGAGAGAGAAAGAGAGAGAGAGAGAGATGTTTTGCTTTTATGTCAATGTTCCTTTTTATTCATCATATCAAAGAGGATGAAAGAACGAGAGAACACTTCAGTAATTCTTTAAGCCCGCTGCAAGAGTTGTGCCCCTTCTGCTGGGTATGCTCGGCATGCGTACATTGCATCTGCCATCTTCGCTAGACCAGTCACATGCCTTTTTTCTGGAAAGCTCTCCCAAAACCCCTCATTTGTATATGAGGTCTGTTGACTACTTTAAACAAATATTGATTTACCTTTTTTCTTTGTATGTACATGTGGGGGTGTGGGTGTGAGCAATAGCGTTTTGGGCGTATAGCTGGTCTGTGACATGATATAATATATACACATGTCCATTTTTGATACTTGATATGTCTAGTGTGATTGAGCTTAATGTTGCAACCGTGTGCGCAAGATTTTTAGAAATTGAAGTCTAAAAAGTATTGTGCGGGTTGTGGATGTATGTGTGACTGTTTACCAACATTGGGCAATTTCCATAAGCTATGTATGTTGGCAGTTGGCTGAATAAAGTCTGTATTGTGTATTCACCATAATGATATTAAAAACATAATATTAGCTGATTATGAACTGATGCTGAAAATCACATTTGTTATATCGTTTACTCCAATAGGAAACCTACTTTCATTTTAATCCTTATACGCAATGTAGTTTTGATAGTATGATGTTGGTGTTTTAACATTAAGAATTGCATTGTTTCTTTTTGATAATAAAAAAAATATATAACTAATTTAGTTTAGTTTATTTTAAAATCTAAAATCATGTAATTTATGAACCAACTATAAATAAATTGAATGGAACGGAACTGAATTTGAGTATTCCTTTTGTTTTGCATGCCTGGTGATCACTTTTCCAGAGTAATTTTGTTTTTGTGGTGAGGAATAAAATATCTTACATCTTATGTGTTTAAACATAACTAAACATTATTCACAAGCACAAACATTTATTTTATTTTTATTTTATTTATTTTATTTATTTTTTAAATTTTATAAATTTTATTTACCTTATTGTCCATTTTTTTTCATAGGGAAATTTGAAGGTCAAAGTATGTGAGGGTGAGGGGGGGGGGGAAGGGGTCAGGCATAGGAGGGGTGAGGTGGAAGATGGAGGGGAGGCAAGAAAGAATGATTTATCTCTATGGGTAGTCCAACTGGAAGTAGTATGTCTTCAGTGTCTGTGAGCTTTCAAAGGATGGCAGAGAAGTATACTGGTGCAAGGAAAAGGGGAAGAGAGTTTCAAACAGTGAGGAGTTTGATACTGGAATGAGAGAGAACCAGCAAATATGTGTGGGTAATAAGTGGAGCCGAAGAACAAATCACCTGAATAAACATTCCCCTTGCCGCTGAAAATGAATTAAATTTGGTTTAGAATCATACTACAAAATACATACCCCTCCTCTCCTCCCCTCCCAAAAAATTTTAAAAAGTCATTTTGTTCTCAATCTTCATTTTAAACAATCAAACGGCAAACAAAACATTGTCTTTATAAAAGTTTGCTCCTGGCACTAAACTCAATACGCTCAAATAAGATGCCCAAATCAGAAGAAAAAAGTTTCTGTATCATGAGCTTTGAGCTCATTTATTGAAGAATTGTGCTATAAGAAAAAAAACGTTTGCATACAGTTGAGACATTTTAAAAAAAACAACAACATAGTGCCCACTAGTTTGAGTATGGCAGTCTGTAAATGATGGTTTTAAACGCTGGTGTGCTGTTGCAGACATTTGTTTGACTGTACACTACAGTTGCTCTTCCCACAGAAAACTTATTATAGGCTGGGTCATGCTCACGTTGGTGAAGAAATGGAAACTCCGATGGTATGTCCACATCACCAGAGCATCAGGCCTTGCAAAGACCATCCTGCAAGACACAGTGAAAGAAGGTAGAATAAGAATAAGAAGGGAGACAGAAAAAGAGGTGGGAGGACAACATTCGAGAATGGACTGGCTTGATACTGAGTGAAGCCATGAGGGTTGCTGAGGACAGAGAAAGACGGTGTATGCTGGTTAAACCATCAACTGTGGTGCACCAACGACTTTCCAGTTATGGTATAGGATAGGATTGGATAGGAGGTTGGGATCTGTTGGGTGACATTTAAACACCTTTTGTTCTCCTTTCACACTTCATTCATTGCGTTTTAATTAGTATTCCTTGCATTGTATGGTTTGAGGGCATGGCTTCCTCACACTTGACGAATTCCAAATTTTTAATTATGTCTAATTAGCATTTCTTGCAGGGTGTGGTTTAAATCGTTCATTATTTTTTTCTGTTGTGTTGTGCAGCCTGAGTTGGACATAGGCAACATCGTGGCTGAGCGTCTGCAGGCTATGAGACGTTTGGAGGCCAACCCCTTTGACATTCAGGCTCTGAGCTCTGTGCACAAAATGAATGAACAGGTCAGCCTTTTCACACAAGGAGATCTTTCTTTATTAATTATTTTTGTTCTTCTTGAAATTTTACAGCTTAAGATACACGTTTACAAACATATATAACCCGTCATGACAAAATCCAGGGTTAAGTTCCTCATTTTTTTGAGGGTCTTAACTCTGGTTGTGTCATATGAAAGTGTTACACTCGATGTTGTGTCATATGAGGGTGTTACACTCGATGTTGTTTTTCTATCAGTAGTTGATTCAGCCCCGATGCTTGAAATCCTGATAGGCGTAACTCAGATTCATTTATCCACGCAACCCGTTCAATCATCAACAAGGTTGGAGTCGTCGTATGAAGTTTTCCACTTTTATTCAGCATACATCAACAACTGCATACAATCGTTCAATCGCTTTTTCCACTATACAATTCTCAACTATCAACTTTCCACTTTTTACAACTTTCTCAAATCTAACACAACTACCCTCTCTACTCAAACAGTGCGGCACTATATAGTCTCTATTTACTCCAGAACAGGCGAGAATACCACAACCAATCAAAACAAATTTCATCATCACTGTCTCACGTCATACAACCTTATTTGGGATGGAAGCTTCTATAGTTACCACTGGAATTATCCATACGCTTCGATCGATAGTAAACAACCAACTCTAGAAAATTCTCAAATAATATCGACCAACTAAAATTACCAACGCTATACAAAGCTTCTTCTAATAACAACGCAAAATCAAATCAAAGATAAATACACTCCATTACTGCATGCTTAGCAAAATAAAACGATCTGATCTATCGCTCGCATCACACACGCAAGCCTACTATCGTGCGTGTTTTACACGTAAGCCTACCATCGCACGCATCTCCAACGTAACAGAGGGAATTAACCCTGGTTTTGTCATGACCTTTCATACCCTGGATTTGTCATACTTAACCCTTTATAGAAGGGGAAAGGGGAAAAAAGGATCCATAATTAGGATGCAACGATATAAATCAAAGCTTGAACAACCGAAATTGATAATAATGTGACTATCCCTTTGCATGCAGTACATATTCTATTGTTATTTGCTTAGTGAATAGTGTTTGATTGCTGGAGTGTCTGAGAATGTTTATAGTGAATGAATGGCGATGTTATTTCTGATGTTTTATTTATTGGCTGTGTATCGTCCTTGTGATGTGTCATGTTCATTTCACGTTGCCCACATGTCAGATTTCTGTGTAAAAATGGGGACAATAGAACATCTTGTATCTTATATCTAAACATAAACTTTGATAGTGAAACAGGAGACCCCTTTATAAACTGAAGTGGTTACAATAGTTCATGAGTGAATGTGGCTATCTATGCCGAAAGCTGGGATTCGGGCTTTTTGATTTGCGTTCCTGCAGGAATAGTGGCGGAGGAAAATACCGTGGTCTGAGGCAAAGTCTAGGAACAGACAATTGATAGTTTAAGTATATGCTATGAAAAAAGAACTCATTTGATGGTGGATGTACCTTGGGGAAAGACTTTTTTTAAGCCTTGTCATTGTGGGTCATGAAGAAGTTAAAAGGCAAAGAGAAGCCACCAGTAATATGGGAGACAACAAGCTTGTGCACAACATGGGTAGTAGTTGTCTGCCCAAAAACAAACAATAAACAACACCTGTAATATTTTGCATGAGTGTTAGAGAAATATGGTTAAATGTACATTGACATTTTGTATAAAAAGCAAACATTGCACAGCTTAAAATCTGGTCTTAAAACAAGTGTGCCAATTTGAGCCACATTCAAATTCAGTCTTCCCTTGGTGGGCAGGCCAATGCATGGGCACAGTCCAAACAGTTGCCTGGGCAGTTCACGGGCACTACAGACATTCGCATCCTGACGCAGCAAGAGCTGGCTGGCCCGGACAAGAGGCACCAGGCCTGGGCCAAAAAGGTGAGTCTTTTGGCTTACCAGTCCCTTCCACTCGTCCACGATCATCTTCTGTATCAAGTTGGCTTTCTTGCTTCAAACAGCCAGTCAATCTATCTGGTGATCAAGCAGATTTAATTCTTGTCCTATTTTGAGGTGAAATTACAGATTCCCTTTTGAAATGTGCATCCTTTCTGCATTTAGTGCATGATAGGGCACGCTGATGCTCTTGAAACTAAAAGTGGTCAAGTCTTACTTAGTATCATTGAAACTAAAATGGCTCTGGAAGGGGTAACCCTGTTACAACATTTTTTGTTTGTATTAGAACGAGGACTGTAAAAATTGACCGTATGCCTAAGGATGATGGCCATTCTGTTTGCCACAAGGAGTAGCCATCATTCTCAGGCTGGGCAGGCAAGAGATCTCCCTCACGGTCAATTTGGTGTGTAGAGAAGTTCAATTTTGAAAATTTCAGTTCAAATTCCTCTTGATTTCCTAACATGAGCTTTTCTGGGACAGAAAGGTAGACTGCTCGTCTAAATTCGGTAATCTGCTATTAGACGACCTGTGATTAGGTTGTCTTCTTTGCCGTCTTCTTTATTTGTAAAGCTTTTATAGCCTTTGCAGTAATCCCACACGTTAGATCTTCTATTTAGTCACTCTTACTAAATTGTGAACTCGTCATTCCATGTCCTTACAAAATAACAAGAAGATTTCTGTAACAACCTGAGAGGGTCAGTCAACTGCTATAGATATTAACTTAGTCTCAGGAGTCAATTGTGTTCCTGTTGTTTCATAGACCGCTGTAGATATGGATCTTGTGTTAGGGGTTAGTATCTGTTTGCTAACATCCAGGCACCTGGCTTAAATCTTGTATCAAGAGTTAATATGTGTTTGCTAACATCCAGGCATCTGGCCTAAATCTTGTATCAAGAGTTAATATGTGTTTGCTAATATCCAGGCATCTAGTCTAAATCTTGTATCAAGAGTTAATATGTGTTTGCTAACATCCAGGCATCTGGCCTAAATCTTGTATCAAGAGTTAATATGTGTTTGCTAACATCCAGGCATCTGGCCTAAATCTTGTATCAAGAGTTAATTTGTGTTTGCTAACATAATAATAATAATTATTTATTTTGTATAGCGCAATTCAAACATAAAATGCTTCACAAAGCGCTTGATCACACGCAGCCACACACAGATACACACGCATAATAAATCTATTCTGCATTTAAAAACAAGACAACATGTAAACCTAGTAAAGGTAACAAACCAACAAATAAAAGTATAAAATCAGTCAATCAATCAATAATTTGAATAAACTTATATAAAATAAATGAATAATTTCACATAAAAAATTTAAGAGAGGGACGTTAATACCAAAAGAGGCAGATCAACAATGCCTCATCTAAGATGTAAAGTGTAAATGGTGGTGAAATACAGCAGTTTTAAAAGTAGAATAATCGTTTAATAACTAAACATCGTTACAACATATGACAGGCCAGATGAAGAGAATAAAACTTGTGTAATGGCATTAATCTGGTTTAAAAAGAAAACATATGTGTGATTCACATAATAATAGTAACAACACCAATAACAATAATAATAATAAATAATAATAATAATAATAATAATAATAATAATAATAATAATAATAATAATAATAATAATAATAATAGCAGTTTCTAATTTCATTTACAGTGAAAACAAGTTAAGAGGGATCAAATGTCATTTAAAAAAAGCAAAACAATTTTAAGACAAGTACACGCATACGCACATGCATCCACGTACACACGCATTCACCCACACATTCACACACACACACATTCACACCCATATTCACACACACACACACCCCTACACACACACATTTCAGGTTTCAGCGCAACAGGGTGTCCGCAAGGGAGGATGTTCTACAGGTGTAAGAGGAAGAGATAGGTTTTCATTTGGGCTTTGAAAGAGTCAAGAGATGGAGATTGGCGAAGGCTGCATGGGAGTTTGTTCCACAGGGTAGGAGCATAGAGGCATCTGGCCTAAATCTTGTATCAAGAGTCAATATGTTTGCTAACATCCAGGCATCTGGCCTCAATCTTGTATCAAGAGTTAATTTGTGTTAGCTAACATCCAGGCATCTGGCCTAAATCTTGTATCAGAAGTTAGTACGTGTTTGCTAACATCCATGCATCTGGCCTAAATCTTGTATCAGGAGTTTCTATCTGTTTGCTAACATCCAGGCATCTGGCCTACATTTTGTATCAGGAGTTTGTATTTGTTTGCTAACATCCAGGCATATGGCCTACATCTTGTATCAGGAGTTTGTATCTGTCTGCTAACATCCAGGTATCTGGCCTAAATCTTGTATCAGTAGTTAGTGTCTGTTTACTAACATACAGACATCTGGCCTAAATGCAAGTTCCTACCTACAACAGTGTTTTTTCCAGTTGCTTTTCCACCAACTGCTATAGATAAAGGGATTGTACCTAGGTACCTTATGTTCCTGTTTGAGTCAAATGATCACCAGAGGAATTTTCGTGGGCTGTTTGATGCAAAGAAAGACTTGTTGCATAAGATGATCTGGTTTCAGATGATAAAAAAAAGCTGAGTCGCACCGTAGAGGGACATTTTAGTGTCCCACTCCGCACTGATCGTTCGCACCCTGTTGTGTGGTTCCTGAGAAGTCTACACTTGCCTGCGCCACCACTTTTATCATTGGATTCTGGTTTTTGTGAGTTTTATGCATAATTGCTATGTTGTTGTAGCTGCTAGTTTTTTTTATTTATATTTTTATGATGAGTAGTACAATCTTGGAGAGTTTTGAAAAAGTGTAAATGATTGAAAGCAAAGGAAGAAATGCCAGCATTGTAGCTTGTGTGGATGTGTCACAATGTGTAAGTCTTTACACAGCTTAAGAAAAGATTTCACCAAACAAAAAAAGAAAACAAGAAGAAATGGTGTGCGACAAAAAAAGTTTATTGAACATCAAAAATGTAAGTAACCGTATATATATATATATATTTTTGTAAATGTTAAAATCAGTAAAAAAAACCAACACTTAAAGTATGTAACAACAGTTTTTCCTACCAACTCCCTTCCAAAATAAACTAAAAAGAAAAAAAGTCCAGCGTTCACAACAACAACTACAAATTATAGATTTTTTTTTTCGTTGTGTGTGAACATTTTTGTATTTTACTGAATTTATTTCTTCCATTTTATTTGTCTCAAGATCGGTTGAATTGTAGTTTACTTTGTGTCAGTGAATACTTATTAGACCAAAGTATTGTTTTTTGTTTAATGCATGGTGGAAACAGGTAATTTTAGAACATTAAACAATAAAAGTATTTTGGGGTAAAAACTTTTTTATTTTTTATTTTTATTTTTGTGTGTGTTTCTCCTATGCAATGTATGTAGGCTTGGGATGCCTTACTTAAGACCTTGTTTTAAAAGTACACATTAGACTAGGAATCAATATGTGCTTTTGTCCTTGTGTTCTGTCACGCCACTTTTGGAAAGGGAGAACACTTTAGCCGATGATTCTCCCTGGCCAAAAGTGACGTGCAAACTATTTCAGGTTGATCTGACACAGGCAAATTTCGTTGTGCTCTGCCAGCCAGAAGGCTTAAGACGGCCGAGAAGTCTTAGTGCCCTAGCTGGCACACAGGATTCTTTTGATTGAGATGTTGAAAGTGTGGTGAGTACTCGCAACACCACATACCCAGCTGATTTATTTTATTTTTAACAAAAAAATTAATAAAATTTTAACCGTAGTCCCTTTTTTTTTTTTTTGAGACATAGTTTTTACTTTTGAAAAGCTGATCAGTTATATGGCTCATCGAAAAATTATAATTATTTTTTTTCATTTTGGAAATTGTTTTAGAATAGAGTTATAAATTGTGACTGTGAAGCCGATCACGGTTGAAGTTTTTAAGGGAAGAAACAACAAGGAACAGTATAACAGAAAAAAGGGAGAGAGAAGTGCTGTATGAAGAGTTATTATTGGATGTTCACTCCTGTGAGCAAAATCTCCCCCTTCTCCCTCCATCCCGTCACTAGGGAGATTTGAACCTTGGTCACCCTAGTCAGTTGTTTTATACACTGCAAACAGATCTCTTTGTGCCTCTTTGTCCCATTACCCCTGGGGAGAAGTGCTGCATCTTCGTATTAGATTCAGAAACAAATTTTACCCCTTGTAAAGACTTATAAGGAGATGAAATAAAAGCCCATGTATGCACCAACTGTGTGCACTCTTGGTCATCTTTTTTGGTGATAGGCTGATCAGCTTTTCACAGCTGGGTATGTGGGTTGTGAGATGAGGTAATAATCGCTACTTGTGCAGCTCCCAGCTTCTTCTTCTGACCAGCGCTTCTTCTCGGCAAAAGATGCAACTAATGTGTATTGACCCATTGTAATTGTATTTATTTTGAAGCCTGTTTTATAAAATCAGTTATTTACGCGGATAGTTTAAAACAACAATAATTTTATCATGGCTTTGTTGTGCTGATATTGGGTTACACTTTGATGTTTTCTTCTTCTAAATGTGGAGACTATCTCCGGAAGATCATAATGAAAAGCAAGGGAAATATAAATAATCTTTTCCAAGATTCACGATGCAGAATTTGTATGAGGTCTACTGGTGATCTTACACTGTGGGGAAAAAAAAAATATCAGGGTTGAAGATTTGTTTGGTTTCAGGGAAAATCATTACAAAAGAAAACCCAAAGAAAATGTTCATTATTTGCCAGAGGGACAGAAGCTAACATCGGGCGGGTGGGTGTGTTGTGTTTCTCACAGGACCAGTTTCGCAAGGCGCCACCAGTGCAGGGAGGCATCGGCATGTTTCTTCTGCAAAAGATGGGCTGGAAGCCGGGTGACGGCCTAGGCAAAGACAACGAAGGGAACCGAGAACCTCTCCTCCTTGACGTCAAAATGGACCGGAAAGGTGAATTGCTTTTTGTGTTATTGGGGATTCACGCTTATAAATATTATTAATTTGTGCCTGTGTCCGTAAGTGAGAGGCACTATGCCACTGCTTTTCAATGCTTGCGTGCTGCAGCAGCTGCACAACATCTTGTAACGTAACGATTGAAATATTACAATTGAATATTGCACATTTAAATATTGAGATGAAATGTAACTAATGTAAATGTGCAGATTTGTTCTGCCAAAACTATACTAGTATGGGTTGGGCAACAAGCAGCAGTTGTTTGACTGTCTTTGTCCGTTTTTGTATTATGCATGTGTGTTGTGTGTTTTGTCAGGTCTGTCAGCAGTGACGGAGGTGCAAAGACTGGGGCCATCGCATATGGGCAGAGGATTGCCCATGCCAGTAGCTCCGCGGGCCAAGGATCTCTCTGGTGAGTGTTGTGTGACTTAAATATATATATATATATAATTTTTATTTATTTAAAATTGATCGCTTTTTTAAATTATTATTTTTTTTATACTGTTTTTGTTATAGATTGTATAAGTATGGATCTCTGGGACCCTACCTTATGTTTGAAGACTCGAATCAACAATATTTTCAAAGTCTCAATCTGTTATTAAAAAACAACACACACACACAAATATATTTTAAAAAAACGACCAAAAAAATAAACAGAAAAAGAGAAAAAATAACCAAAAAACCCCAACAAGGTGGAACAATTAAAATCAAGCTAAGTCATTAAAAACGAGCTAAGTCATTAAAAACAAGCTCAGTCATTAAACACAACCTAAGTCGTTTGCATTGTAAGGACACAGCACTGAAACTGAAGTATGTCAACATAAGACAATAAATATTTGTATTAGTGGTAAATGCATGTTCAGACGTTCAAGTTAATTGATTTTTACCTCACTTACTATGAGACGGGAAGCAGCTATTGTTCCAATCCCTAAGCCTGGTAAGTATCACTCTGATCCAAATAACTACAGGCCCATTGCCCTTACAAGCTGTTTGTACAAAACTATGGAAAGAATGATCTATGAACGTTTGATGTGGCAGTTAGAATCCATCAACACTCTTGATATCTCTCAATGTGTTTTCTGCAAAAACAGGAGTACTTCAGATCATCTCGTTCGTTTCAAGTCATTCATCAGAGACGCGTTGCTTAATGGTGAACATGTTGTTTCTGCGTTGTTTGATCTAGAAAAGGCATATGACACGATTTAGAAGTTTGGAATTCTAACAGATCTAGAACTGGGCGTACGTGGGAACTTACCCGTTTATATAGAACATTTTTAAACCGATAGAAAGTTTCATATCTGACTTGGCTCCACTTTATCAGATTCTTTTGAGCAGAAGAGGAGTGTCCCTCAGGGTAGCATTCTTTCTCCTCTTTTGTTTAAAATTAAGATCAACAACATTGTTCAAAACGTCAAATCTGGCATAGATAAATCCTTGTTTGTTGATGATTTCTCCATCTTGGCTAAGAATAAAACCTTGGCAGGGGTGAAGGGTCAACTTCAGCTTTGCATAGATAAAATTCAGGGGTGGGTAGAAGAAAACGGCTTGAAATTTTCGCTTTCCAAAACCGAACGCTTTCATTTTCATCACAGACAGAACCAGGTTTTGAACCTTTCTCTTCATGTTTATGGCCAACCCATCAAAGTTTCTAAACAAGTTAAATTTTTGGGTATTATTTTTGACAGCAAATTTACTTTTCTACCGCATATTAAATACCTAAGGGAAAGCTGCCAGAAAGGTCTTATTATTTTGAAAGTTATCAGCCACACAGACTTGGGAACAGACAAGTAAACTCTGCTCCTCCTCTATTGTTCTCTGGTACGCTCTAAATTGGATTATGGTATCATCGTATATGGTTCCATTAGGAAAGCCTATTTGAAAGCCCTGGTTCCAATTCATCATCAAGGTCTTCGGATCTGCCTTGGGGCGTTTCGCACTCCCCCGAAGGTAAGTCTTTACGCTGAGGCTGAAGACCTTGAAGATCCGTAGGCTTCAGCTCGCCACGAAATATTTTCTCAAAGCAAACCCTGAAAATCCCGCTTATGATTGTGTTCTTAACCCATTATTTACATTTAAATATTCCAACAACCCGACAGAAGTTCCCCTTTTGGTATCAGAATACGTCCTCACTTTGATAATGCAGGCATAGATATTGACTCTGTTAGTAATGATCAATTGCTAACCTCATCAACCCCATTATCAACTTCAATCTCACCTCCTTCAAAAAGAACGAAACTTCTGAAGCTGTTTATAAGAAACTTTACCTAAAACAAAGTTCATTGTATGAAGGATATGAAAAACTTTTTACGGATGGGTCGAAGAAGGGAGATGCAGTTGCTGCTGCTTTGGTCTCTGGGAGACACCTCGACCAGCCTTTGCCACAGTGTATACTTGATTTTTGTTCTGATTATACAGCTGAGCTCAAGGCAATTCATTTAGCTCTGAAACAGGTTTATCAGTCAAAAAGATCCTCCTTTTTAATCATGTCTGATTCACTGTCAGCACTTCAAGCTCTTTCCATGATCTCCACGCACAACTTGTTTTTGAGGGTAAAAAGATAGTTTTTATGTGGGTACCTAGTCACATGGGCATCCATGGAAATATTGCACTGGACAAAGCGGCTAAAGAAGCTGTTTATTCCTTACTCTTACCTGCGTTGTATGACTGGCTGTTATTGTAAATGGCTGTGGTAGACCGAATGGTCTAATCAAATCAATAACATGTTATTTCACATTCTTCCAGATCTGTCAGCTTCTTTGCCTAATTTTGCGTCCACTCGCAAAGAAGAAACTGTTTTAGCTCACCTTGATATTTGGCATACTTATGTCACCCATTTTTTTCGTTTTGAAAGGTCTGATTCACTGTCAGCACTTCAAGCTCTTTCCATGATCTCCACACACAACTTGTTTTTGAGGGTTTTTATGTGGGTACCTAGTCACATGGGCATCCATGGAAATATTGCAGCGGACAAAGCGGCTAAAGAAGCTCTGTTTATTTTTTACTCTTACCTGCGTTGTATGACTCACACTGGCTGTTATTGTAAATGGCTGTGGTAGATCGAATGGTCTAATCAAATCAATAACATGTTATTTCAAATTCTTCCAGATCTGTCAGCTTCTTTGCCTAATTTTGCGTCCACTCGCAAAGAAGAAACTGTTTTAGCTTATCTTGATATTTGGCATACTTATGTCACCCATTTTTTTCCTTTTGAAAGGTGAAGAACCACCATGGAGCTTTTGCATGTGATAAGTCCTTTTCCGTCCGCCATTTTATGTCTGAATGTGCTGATCTGGTGGATGAAAGAGAAAGATGTTTTGGTTCTGATATCTTTTAATGAGATTTTAAATGTTTGCAATAGTCAACACCCGTTTCAATGTTTACATGATGTTGGTTTGTTTTAACGCATATCAATTGGTCATATTGTCTTGTTATATTCTTGGTTAAATTTTATTAGTAAGACTGGTTTTATTGACGTCATTTCTCATATTTAAATGTTAGCAGTTTAGTCTGATTTTGATTACTTTTGTGTGGTCCTGGCAGTTCGCTGGACCTTATAAACATTGAATATCTCATGTAAAACCGACATCAACCCCATTGACCTCTTGTCATCATTAAAGGTGACCTTTTTTTGGGGGGGGGGGGGGTGCCTTCTCAATCAATGACAAGGAGAGGTTAACGGGAATGTTCTCTTACTCTTTCCTAAATCTTCTTTCTCAGGTCTAAGTCTTCTCCTCTTCTCTCTCTCTCTCTTTCTCTTTCTCTTCATATCTCCACCAGAATTGTTTTTTTAAGTGTGTGCAGAACTTGACCTTACAGGTAAGCACCCTGTGTCGGCACTGACGGAACTCTGCTCCAAGCGACGGTGGGGGGCTCCGGCGTTTGAGCTGCTCCACGAGTCGGGCCCACCTCACAGAAAGATGTTCCTATTCAAGGTGAGTGGTGGTAATTGTTTTTCGTGCAAGCGTTCTGCTCCCTTCATCCCCACTCTTCCCCATGTAACCCCTGTCTCCATTAGCTTCTAATCCTTTTTTTTCTTTCTAAAATAGTTGCCACTTGCAAAGAAGGAGGAGAACAGAAAAATAATAAAAACCAAACAAGTCGTACACAGTTTCCAAAATTGTTGCCTTTATTTAAAAGGCTTTCTAATGGTAAAAACGTTAGACGTACAACAGTGTAGTGTGTACAACGCATACATTGGGCAACAGTTTCCCTCTGCAGCTGTCATTCTACATGCTTCTCTATGTTCAGCATTAACAGACGTTGAGTTAAAACGAGTTGGATTTGTTTGCTGGCAGATAGATGGAGGAGGTCTATTTTGCACACACACACACTTTTGGTTTCATCTTATTTAATTTGTAATTGGATTTTTTCTCATGTAAAACTCCCTTACCAACTCATAGAGCTGATCAAGGTATGAAATGGAGGTATTCCCATCTCTCTCCCTCCCTCTCTCTCCCTCCCTCTCTCTCCCTCCCTCTCTCTCCCTCCCTCTCTCTCCCTCCCTCTCTCTCCCTCCCTATCTCTCTTCTTCCCTCTTCCTCACTTCCTCCCTCCTTCATGCTTTTTAATTTTTGCCTTTTGATTCAGGTGCGAGTGAACGGTGCGGAATATGTCCCCACCAAATCCTGTGGCAACAAGAAGCTGGCCAAAGCGCAAGCTGCTGCCATCTGTTTACAAGAGATGGGTCTTATTCCCCGGGATTTTGTCGTCACAGCTTAGTCAATAGTTTCACTCCATGTTAGAATTCCAGTGCAGAACTCCAGGAATGCAACGGTCAGCCAATGACGTTTGTGTCGGTGATACCACTGCGCTGTGAAGAGACTTCAAAATAAAAGATCCATTCACGGTTTGTATTGGATCTTTTGAGAGACGCCACAGAAACTCAATTACCTGTGATGCTTAAATTTCCACAACAAAACATTCGTGGCTCAACCTGGAGCAGAGCTATCACGTTTATTTGCGCTGCATGGATTTAAAAAATGACAAAGCGTTTGGAGGCTCAACCTGGGACAGAGCCATCATGTTTTTGAGCTGGGACAAGTGGTATTGTCTAAGACCTCGTGTTAGGAGTGCTGTATGCATCAGACGTTCTCTTTGTATTCCTTTGCGGTTTTTTTCTTCATGGAATTAATGCAAGGTTTGCTTTGGAATGCATGAGCACATTTCAAGTTGGCTTGACATTGGACTTCAACTTAATATGTGAGTGAGTTTGTGGCAGTTGCCAAGTTGCTGCATTAAAAAAAAAAAAAAAAAAAAAAAAAGAACAGAAAAGAAAGAGAGTTCAATACCTACCATAGTTTTATTTTATCTTTACATGGGATATTGTCTTTCCGTTTTGTTGGATTGTTGTGAGCATGGCAATCTGTTTCAAAAGCTCTCAAGCAGATAGCATTTAACGGCAAGACATGAACATATTTTTGTTTGTTTTCTTTAGTGCTGTTAATGAGCACTTTTCCAGCTCAAGGGCTGTTCAAACAATGGCTGATGCAGGATCTAACTTCAGCCAGTCAGATGCCTAAGATCCCAGCTTGTTGCCGTAGGCGCACCGTCTAAAGGCTCACGAGAACTGAACGCAGTAAGATATTCTGTGTTATTTTTGTTGTTATTGTTACTGCAGTCTCAGTCATTGTCCCAAAAAACAACAACTGTTCCTCTCCTTCTCCCTCCTCGCCCCCTCCTCATTTTCGTTACCTGCGGAAACTGTTTTCTTAGTGTGGTTTGAATTTGCAAGAATGCTGCGGTGTTTGTATTTTTGTCTATTTCATTGCTGCGAAATTGTTTTAATTTTTTTACAAAATGAGCGACTGTATTATTGATTTGAAAAAAAATCTGTTGTTTTGTTGGAGGTGGTATCTTAACTGCAGAGGTACATTTGTTGGTGATGTTAATAGCAGCAACAGTAGTCAGAATTCCACACAGCTGAAACAGCACATACCTGTGCACTGGCATTTATGTTCTAGAAAAGTATGTACGGTAAACATAAAGGGTTGAGTTATATCGGTGATGATTTTAAAATGTTGCTTTGTTGTTGTATTGAAATGCCACTCCTTGCGAGTTAACTTGGCAATAAAACATAATATATATCCTTGTATGGTTTATGTTAATTCAGTTCTTTTTAAGTTGATTTTCCATATTAGGATTTTTAATGGCATCATTTTTTAAGTTACATTTGGGTATGTTTTTTTTTGTATAATTGCTTAAGGAAAAGTGATTTTGTGTTTGTATGGTGTGTTTTGGTTTAGATGTTGATGTAAAGGCATGCAGAGTTGTGCCTTTTTAACGTATGCTGTTGGCATGTGCGTGT
This sequence comes from Oncomelania hupensis, assembly GCA_036898135.1. NCBI lineage: Eukaryota > Metazoa > Mollusca > Gastropoda > Littorinimorpha > Pomatiopsidae > Oncomelania > Oncomelania hupensis. The sequence goes on from CM072515.1 coordinate 70,960,546, forward strand.
CACTGTATGCCAGTCTAACTGATGCTAGTTGTGCGTGCATGTGTATTTGTGATAATAAGCTATTTGAACAGTGCTTGAATTGTGTTCAAGATTTAGGCAGTTGGAAAGAGGCTAATTAGAAGGCTTGTGAAAGTGCGTGGCAAAAAAAAATAAAAATAAAGAATACTGTTCTGGAAAAGACAATACACCTTTTGATGATAACGCTTTTTTAAATTTTGTGAAACAGCTTCTTCGAGGATAAGATGTATGTTATGTTGTCAGTGATGCTCAGTGTTGTTATTATGTAGCGAACTGAGCATTGATATCGCAGACGAAAGTGTGTGCAACAGTCCTTGTGAAAGTGTGTGCAAAAATATTTGTGAAAATGTGTTGGTGCAAATAAGATGAGGGATACATCGTTTTGGGACACTGATTGGTTGTTGTTTTTTAACTCCAGCTGATATCAATAAAGCAAGGATAAGAAATATGGTCTGTACTGCTTATTGAAGATTCAAATTTTATATAGATATATATATTCCATTGTAATTTATATTGTCCCCTTAAATTACAAGGTAAATTGAGTATGGTGGGACAATTTCCAGTAAAAAAAAACAAAAAAAAAATGATGGGCAAAACAATACAACAAAACAGGTGCTAAATTATATCACATGAACACTAAATGAGGCACTATAGTGCAGTGCAATCACATTAATTTTCTCTTCCACAGACACCCACACACACGCTACACACACGTCGCCACACACACACTACACACACGCTACACACACGCCACACGCATGCTACACACACGCCACACACACGCCACACACGCTAGAACATACATGATTTATTAGCACTTTTCCAGGAAGCAACTGGCACCATTGTACTCTCCACAATCATAACCCGTTGTACAGCTGCATGTGCTGTTCAGCTTGATGTGTTCGTGATTTCTGCAGTCTTGATCCACACCCCTCAAAGAGGCAGAAATGACGTACAACCTTCAGATCTTGAAAACGAACTGTGCCGAGTGATTTGTAATGCATATTGAAGCTAGGGAGGTGCCTGGAAGAGATCAGTATGATATCCCACAACCCATTTCTTCCATGAGTATGGTCATTTTGCTGAGACGCAATGTGCTGCATGAATTCTTCATGGTACAAAGGCAGTGTTACAGCACATTTTCGACTTACAGAAAGATACTGAAGGTGCTGTCTGAACTCCGGGAGGATTAAGCTTCAATACGCCCGTTGTAGGAATCCTGACTTGCATTTCTTGCAGATAATTTCAAAGTAGCATTAGGAAGAAGTGAGTAATACTGCATGTCTGATAATTTTCTCTCTTTCTATGCTGTGTGCTGCCTGCTTTGTGAGTGTAAGGTTGTGTTTAAATTTTAATATTATTTGTAAAACATATATGTTATATATATGAAAAAAAAATTCCCCTAAATATGTGGTTGGATGACTTTGTTTAAAAAACAAAGTCATACCACCACATGTTTAGGGCAAAAAATATTAGTTTAAAAAAAATAAAAAATATTTTTATTATTGATGTTTTTTTACTTCAATGTGCAAGGGATGCACGCGTTGCAGTATTTTTTAAAATTGTAAATCTTCGGCTGATTGCGGTTTTTGAAATGGGGTTTATTATATACAATGGGTTAGTCTATATTATAAGCAAGTATAAAGATGTAACAGTGTATTATTTTGTGTCTGTGCGGGATTGTATACCCCCGTTGAGGTGCCGGGGGTTTCAGTATAAATAGTATCCCCACTTTCTGGAAATTTAGTGCTTTAAATTCCCACTGTCGCTGTCTTTCTCATTTGCTCTTTCTCAGTCCTGCTCTGTTCTATCAATCTGCTATACTATCTTCTTCTTCGCTAGACCAGTCACCTACCTTTTTTCTTGAAAATTCTTCCAGGACAAGACTCCTTATTTGTGTATGAGGTCTGTTGGATCAGCTTGGGAATATTGGATGCTTTCTGCCAGGTGGTCACTAGGGCTTCATATGATGTTATTATTTAGCAATGTAGGCATTTTATATGTATGTGTTTTGTTGATAATTTATAATGATGTTTGTATTCTATTTTGTTTTTGTAAACGGGGGTTCGATAAGTTGGGGTGAAGCCTCAGCCGTCCCCTGCGTGGGATGTCTTTATTGTAAAGTGACTGGCTGGTGGAGGGCATTCAGTTTTCCCACTAGGGTTGTTTCAGCAGATCTTTTATGCGGATTGGGGGTTGTCCGGTCCTGATTTGGCTCGGAAGAGTCCGCTGGACCTAAAGCAACAATTATGTAATGTAATGTAATGTGTCTGTGCGGGATTGTATTGCTTGCGTCGTGTTGCAATGAAGTAGAACACAGATCGTGGCCCTGGCTGCTCATTGCTCTGCCGATAGCTGGCAGCTTCATGTTATTTTATTTTATTTTAAAAATTCATATTTTATTGTATTGCCAAGTAGTTTATCGTTCGAGAAGAATGTTCCGTTTTGTAAACAAAACAAAATCAAAATCAAAATGAAAACTTAAAAAAAAAAAATTGTATTTTGCTAGTTTCATTGAAAAGGGTTTACATTATGAACTATTGGTTGGGACCGAAATGCTCTTTGTTTGAACGCTAATTTGCTGCTGCAGAAAATCTTCCAATGTTACACTACCGTTGCACTGTCCTAAACCCTGTTAAAGATCTGGATCTATCGGGTAACCCTTAAGACACCAGCTGTTCTCCTTTAACATTTTATTTTAATGCTCTTGGTTTTAATTTTTCAAAACAAAACAAAGGGAAAAAAACAGATTTATTTATAAAGAACAAAAAAAGTAAGAAAAAAAATTTGTAATTTGTTAAATGCTCAATAATCAAATTGAAAGATAAATAAAAATCATAATTTTGTCATTTAAATTTTGTGTTACTGTATTTGTGGTTGTTAGTGTGTGTGTGTGTGTGGCTAGATAGTAACGACGTTACTCTTGAAACTCTACGTACTTTCTTTTGACAGCCCCGTTATTTTGACGTCAAAATAGTGTTTAGTTAGGGTTAGGGTTTGTAGCAGATTACAACTCAGTTATGTGTTTTGTGTGAATGAATCTTATTAATTAATGAACTGAATTTACTGGCATTGACCATGTATGAATGTCTATGTTATGTGTTCACTATAACAGCTATATAAGGCCAACTGTGAGTGATCATAAAATGAGAGAAAAGCTTAATCTGGACTGACGTATGCATGCAACCTTCTAGAATTCTCTATCATAACTTCTACATGGTGTAAAAAGTGGGAAGTTATGATAGAGAATTCTAGAAGGTTGCATGCATACATCAGTCCAGATTCAGCTTTTCTCTTGTTTTATAATCACTCACAGTTGGCCTTATATAGTACTTATAGTGAACACATAACATAGACATTCATACACGGACAATGGCAGTAAATTCAGTTCATGAATTAATAAGATTCATTCACACAAAACACATATCTGAGTTGTAATCTGCTACAGAGTTAGGGCTGTTTTAGGCTTAGGGTTAGGTGAAGTTAGGGTTAAGGTTTGGGTTAGGGTTAGGGATAGCTTAAAAAAATGGCAAAATTGTCAAAATAATGTCAAAATCATGGTAAGTGTGTCAAAATAATGTATGTAGAGTTTCATGACAGTCATCACAACGTCGTTTCTACAAAAATGTGTGTGTGTGCGCTTGTTTAACAGTGTGCTCGCATTTATTTGCGTTATATAATCTGTAATACTTGTTTTTGGAACTTCCTATAATGGTAAATTATGTCATCAGAAATAATTAGTAATATTATTAATTTAATCATCATTACATTTTATTTTAAATTGTAATCGCTCACTCACCGTCTTACTTGCTCTCTTTCACAAACATGTTGGGAAAAAAACCCAAAAAAACATTGATATTTTATTTTTATTTATTTATTTATTATAGTGTCTTGTTTGCTGTTACGAAGGAATGGCATTGTACAAACGCGTGCTGATTTTCTAGCAAAGGCTCAACCCACAAAGGTACCATTCATATTTTCCAGAAACTCTGGATGTAGCACCAGCCAAGTTCCGCGGACCCAACCTGTCATATCAAAATTCAGAGTAAACTGCAGGAGTTTTACAGCATTGATAATTTAGACTTCTAGTACATTGTAAGATAATAATAATACTAAATAATAATAATGATAATAATAAAAACAATAATAATAATAATAATAATAATAACAATAATAATAATAATAATAATAATAATAATAATAATAATAATAATAATAATAATAATAATAATGAAATAGGTGCTTTTTCCTAAATCACTAATCAGGATCAAAGCAAAGCAGTCTGTACCAAAATTCACACTGAAATATTTTACACGCTCTTAACAAACGCAAATTTATAAGTATAACTCAAACATATGGTGTAAAGACTGTGAGGTAGCCATTACGTTTAGACGAGAGAAAAAGGAAATAGAATATTTTATTTGAAGTTATTGCCATGGAATTGAAGGAGTTAGGTGTCTCGCATTTGGATAGATAAAAGCAAGCTAAACGGCCATTTTAAACAACTAACACTCGAGTATTAAAATGATAGAAGTAGCTCAAATGTCACAAAAATGACATCAAAGGGAAACAATTCAGTATAAAACACACCAGCACAAGGGAGGCAAACATCAAACCATATAGCCTACACACACACGCGCGCTCACGCACACACACACACACACACACACACACACACACACACACACACACAAACAGCGTATGCTCCCTGTGTAGTATTATGCACTAACACACATTATCATCCATTGGGGCATTTAGAGCATCAATGTAGTTGGGGGACTGCCAGGCAAAGCAAGGCACTAATCATAACATGCGGTTGAGAGTTCATTTAGAAATTTGATGGGAGGGAGGAAACCGGAGGAACCCCTCACCCCACTCTCATCCCCTACCCACCCCATCCCCCACTCAAAAAACAACAAGCAAAAAAATACAACAGGCGCTTGTAGTTGGACACGCGCATAGGCACAGGCATAGACGCTCGCGTGTTTAGATACAAGCGCCTGTGGTCTACAGGCATTATAAGTAATGCAGAGAGCACTCAACCCTTCTCATGCAGACACGACAATTTTGGGTGCCTGTGCAGCAGTACCACAACTAAAATATTTCCCTGACATTCCTCTATAACTATAATCGATAGTATTAATCGTCGTCGTCATCATCATCATCATCATCATCATGAGCAGCAGCAGCCTCATCATCGATAAGCATCATCATCGATAACTTACCAATGTGAAGCTCCAGGAGTCGTTGCATGCAGCTTGCTGGCAGCCCTCCCATCAGCGACACTACCTCGTGCACTGCACGCATGCACCCACACACACACACACACACACATACACACACACACACACACACACACCACACCACACCCAGTTTCAATATCAGGTGACAATATTCAAACAGCACGCAGCAAACGACTGTAACAACCAATTTATATTTAAAAAAAAACAAACATGTAACAAACAAACAAACAAATAAAATGTTGGTTACAAGAATTTCTGATCATACGATACCTAGGTCTCACTAGGGTTTAAACTATGTGCTATTACTTGAGATGGTTACACTCGATGTTGTTTTTCTCTATCAGTAGTTGATTCAGCCCCGATGCTTGAAATCCTGATAGGTGTAACTCACGATTCGTTTATCCACGCAACCCGTTCAATCATCATCAAGGCAGGAGTCGTCGTTTGAAGGTTTCCACTTTTATTCAGCATACATCAACAACTGCATACAATCGTTCTATCGCTTTTCACTTTACAATTCTCGACTATCAACTTTCCACTTTTTAAAACTTTCTCAACTCTAACACAACAGCTCTCTCTACTTTCATCTCTCTCTTATTTTGAAACAGTGCAGCACTTATATAGTCTCTCTCTACTCCAGAACAGGCGAGAATACCCCCGCATGAAACACCACAACCAATCAAAACAAATTTCATCATCACTGTCTCACGTCATACCCCTTATTTGGAATGGAAGCTTCTATAGTTACCACTAGAATTATCCATACGCTTCGATCGATAGTAAACAACCAATACTAGAAAATTCTCAAATAATATCGACCAACTAAAATTACCAACGTTATACAAAGCTTCTTCTAATAACAACGCAAAATCAAATCAAAGATAAAAACACTCTATTACTGCATGCTTAGCAAAACAAAACGATCGCATCTATCACGCGCGTCACACACGCAAGCCTATTATCGCACGCGTTTCACACGTAAGCCTACCATCGCACGCGTCTCCAACGCGCCCGTAACAGAGATATACTTGTCACATCCCTTAAAGAACATCACCATTGGACTTAGCATTACATTCTCTATCAGAATATATCAACTTTATTCTTGATTTATGTAGCAGCTTCAAAGGAGAGCGCGATGTTTAGAATAACGCGATGCATATCACATTGATGCTGTTATAGGCTAAGCCTCAACGGGTATCATCCCTCGGTTTCAAACTGAGCGGCAAGCGTAGCGTGTAGATATAAGTTCCCTCCTGTTTGAACACCCCACGGTGTGGGTGGGGACGGACCTTATCTTCACTCTGAATTGGCTGACGAGTTATGCTCTGTCCAAGATCTCAAATGGAGGATATGAGTAGTCGTAGGAGGAAGGCGCTCGGCATAATTCAATTTTCACAATTGTAGGCTGACGAGTCCCGCTCTGACCAAGGCGGCACCGCCTCAAATGGAGGATATGAGAAGTCGTAGAAGGCAGAGTGGGCTATTCAGTTTAGTTCATACCTATACATTTCTTACATTTCTGGCATTGTTTCGAGTCTGATGACCCTTCTTGCCGGGGCGGCGCTGCGTCTACTCTGGTTAGTTCAGGTCTTCTATTGGAACCTGCCGTACGGTATTCCATGTAATGTGTGTAATAACGAAACAACCTTTTATACTTCTAGTTTAAAACTCGCGTGCCTGATGTACTGTGCGCCTTTATCGCTACGTACTTTGCTTGTGTGGTTTTTAACTAATGGGTCCCGACAGGAAGTCCTCTCCAGGAACAACTGAGGCCCTGACAAGGTTGAAGCCCATTTGGAAAGACAGGACCATCAGTCTACATTCCAAAGTCAGGCTGCTGCGCTCCCTTGTCATCTCCATCTTCCTAAACGCTTGCGAAACAGGGACCCTCAAAGCAGATCTACGACAAAGAATATAAAGCATGGAGATGAGGTGCTACAGAAGATTTTTAGGCATTTCCTATACCCAGCACATCAACAACGAAGTCCGACAGACCATCACACAAGCCATTGGACAACACGATGGCATGCTCACAGTGGTGAAGAAATGGAAACTCCGATGGTATGGCCACGTCACCAGAGCATCAGGCCTTGCAAAGACCATCTTGCAAGACAGGGTGCAAAGAGGCAGAAAAAGAAGAAGACAGAAAAAGAGGTGGGAGGACAACATTCAAGAATGGACTGGTTTGACACTGAGCGAAACCATGAGAGTTGCTGAGGACAGAGAAAGATAGTGTACGCTGGTTAAACGATCAATTGTGGTGCCCCAACGGCCTTCGAGTTACGAAATAGGATAGTATAGGAACTATGAACTATTTAAATGTTGGGTGTCCCGTGACACCGTTTTCCTGTTATTGTCGTTTAGATTACGACTTCTGTTTTAACTCCAGTATCTACGGACATGATCTTATTATGCATTTAGCTTAATAGTATATTGATTTTAATATAATACAGACTTCTTATCGTGGTCCTAAAATGTTGCTATTCTTACGTAACGAACGACCGTTTTAGACGAGTCCTTGCTACCCCTCTTGTCCTCTTACTATAAATTAATTTCGTACTCACGTCCCCTATGCGCTATGGGTCCGGGGACACTAAACTAACTAACGAAACGAAACGACGAAGACACTTACTTTCTGTTGGGGTTAGCAATGCGTGAGTCGTAGAGGTCCTCCTTGTTCTCCCCTGGGAAATGACATTCCTCTTCTTCCCTCCTAAGGAAGACACACACGCATACACGCACACGCACGCACACACACACACACACACACACACACACACACACACGCCCAAAGTAACGTAAAGAGAAGTCGCTAACAGAAAATGGAATGGAAATCGATTAAAAAAACACAAAAAAAACAAAAAGACAGAAGAAATTATTGTTTAGACTGCACCCAATACCATTATTAAAGGAAGGGAAGAAACCGGAGAACCTAGGGAAAGACCTCGGTGACCTGAAATGTCTCGAACCTAAGTCACATATTAATTCGCTCATTTTTACTGTGTTTCTCGTGTGACGCCCATGTCGGAAACATCTTCACTTGAAACCATTTTGGTTCATTTGCATCTCTGTTGCCAGCTAGCCAATGGTTTTGTTTGGCATGAAGTGGTTTTTTTTCTTCTGAGGACTTCATCCAAGCATCTCCTTATGCTATTGGAAATACAGTCGCCTTGCTGATTGTCAGCAAGCGAAGATGATAACACCTGACGAGCTGAGCACGCGGGAAAATTGCCATCGGTATTTTTTTTTTTATGAACATTGAGGTTTAACGTCTACACCCACCATTGGCGATATGGCAGACGGGGATAACCATCCCAGGGAAAGAGGGGTAGGGACCTGAATCAACACTGAACCACCGAAGTAATCCTACTGCTAAAATGGCCAGTAAAAATGGCCACATTTTATATCGCCCACCACGGGATTCGAACCTGGGTCATCGGTGTGCCAGGCGAACGCTCTACCAATTGAGCTACGGCGGTGGGTATTGTTTATGGCACAATTCCGCAAACTGAAACCACCGGCAGCAGAGGAAGGGGATAAATCTTTCCTCCCCCTCCCTCTCCCCTTCCGGACCCTTCCCCCTCCTGTTATTTCCAGGAGGATATCATCCATTAAGTATCCAGGATGCTGTCCTTCTTTCTTAGGCAATATAACCACTACTACCAGCTTTTTCTGTCTCTCTTTTAATTCATTCGTCAAAATGTATTGGCTTCACCATAGTTAGTTATTCATTGCTTACAGGGTCCAGCGGACTGCAAGGAGCCGAATCAGGACCACAAAATCAAGACCACAACTTCGCTGAAAGAGAGACTCAACCCTGATCCGCATAAAAGATCTGCCGTAACAACCCTATTGGTAACACTGAAGGCACTCCGCCAGCCAGTCACTTTACAATAAAGGCATACCATGCAGGAGACGCTGAGGCTATACTCTAATTTATCGAACTCCCGTTTACAAAAAACAAAATAGAATGCAAACATCATTATAAAATATCAACAAAACACATATAAATTGCCTACGTTGCCAAATAATAACATCATAGGAAGCCCCAGTGACCACCTGGCAGAAAGCGTCCAATATTCCTAAGCTGATCCAACAGACCTCACACACAAATGAGGAGTTTTGTCCCAGAAGAGTTTTCAAGAAAAAAGGTAGGTGACTGGTCTAGCGAAGAAGAAGAAGAAGAAGACAGTAACTATAGTAGATTGAAAGAACCGAGTAGGAATGAGAAAGAACCAAGGAGAAAGACAGCGACATTGGGAATTTAAAGCACTAAATTTCCAGAAAGCGGGGATACTATTTATACTGAAACCCCGGTACCCCCACGGAGGTTGGCTTCACCATAGTGATATTAGACACTTTTGGGGTGGTCTCCTTTGTGATCGTTTCGTGTCGGTGTTTTAAGACGTTTGATTGCACACTACTGTACCCGCCTCTCCCTACCTCACACCCAACCCCCAGCCCTCATCTCCACCCACTCTCACATTACCCTCAAGTAAGTTAAGTATAAATGGGTGAGAACTGCGCTGTGAACTGAAAGCGCTATATATCCTTACGCTTATATACGCTATATACGCTTATATAGACCCTTATTATTATTATTATTATTATTATTATAGAAACGGAAACTCCGATGGTATGGCCACGTCACCAGATCATCAGGCCTTGCAAAGACCATTCTGCAAGGCACAGTGCAAGGAGGTAGAAGAAGGGGGAGACCGAAAAAGAGGTGGGAGGACAACATTCGAGAATGGACTGGTTTGACACTGAGCGAAGCCATGAGGGCAGCTGAGGACAGAGAAAGATGGAGTATGCTGGTTAAGCGATCATCTGTGGTGCCCCTACGACCTTCGGGTTATGGGACAGGATAGGATAGGATAGGATTATTATTATTATTATTATTATTATTATTATTATTATTATTATTATTATTATTATTATTATTATTATTATTTTATTTTATTTTTTAATGTTTTTTTATTTTTATTATTTTTATTATTATTATTTTTTACATTATTTTAATAATAATAATAATAATAATAATAATAATAATAATAATAATAATAATAATAATAATAATAATAATAATAATAATAATGATTATTATTCCCCTTTCATTCCACCCTAACCCTTCTCTCCTCTCCTACTCGCTACCACACTGCGCATCTGAGACCGGCCGAGAAAGAGAGAACATTAAGCCTCGGTCAGGCTCAGTTAAGCGGTATAACTCTCTACTAACCATGACTGTGGCTTCCCCCGTTCACGGTGTGGTCCACATGGGCTGACGTAACATGGGTCTGGGGCGCATGAGTCTGGGGCGCTTGTGTCTGGGGCGCATGAGTCTGGGGCGCATGAGTCTGGGGCGCTTGGGTTGCGTGAGTAGAAAGCTACCCGGGTAAAAACAAGAACATGCCATTATGAAACTAATACATAATAATAATAATAATAATAATAATAATAATAATAATAATAATAATAATAATAATAATAATAATAATAATAATAATAATAATAACCATTATTATTATTATTATTATTATTATTATTATTATTATTATTATTATTATTATTATTATTATTATTATTAGTATTATCATCATCATCATCATCACCACCACAACCACTACCACTAGCATTATTATCATCATCATCTTCGTCATCATCATCATCATCATCATCATCATCATCATCATCATCATCAACTTCTTCTTCATCCTAGGCATCCTCCTCATAGCTACCACTACCACAACCATCATCATCATCATCATCATCATCATCATCATCATCGTCATCATCATCATCATCATCCTCCTCCTCTATACTCCTCATCATCTTCACGTATGTATCAGTTTATAGTCCCCTCTCTTCCCGATAAGGATTTTCTGAGAGGAGACTAACATCATCTTCACGAGAGTGTACAATCACCCAACCAACCACTGCACCACTGAACTTACGCGCGCAGCTGTAGTAGAAGCGGTGGTAGGAGCGGCGGTGGTCGTGGTCGCTGTCTGTGGTGCGCCGGTGAATGCTGCAACTACTGTGGCGTCATGCTGGTGAGAAGCGGCAGCGACAGTGGGCGGAGTGTACGGACGCACATTGTAGAACAGATCCGCGATGGCATCTCTCTCGTCTGTTGACACATCCAGTCACTCACTCAGTTCAGTTCAGTAGGCCTATTCCATACATCCCACGCCGCATAGCGTCAGCAGATCTAAGGCCACGTAAGTCCCGGTATATCGATTTGGGATTTTCGGTAAAACATCGATGCTAGGATCCTATTCCAGGGCCGGACCTGGGAAAAGTCGAAGGGGGGGGGGGGGGTGTTACAGATTCAGCGAAGGCGCGAAGCGCCGAGCCTTCTAGGGGGGTCCGGGGGCATGCTCCCCCGGAAATTTTTTTTTTCAAGGATGCAAAATGGTGCAATCTGGTGCAATCTGAACCTTGAAAAAGCCATGTGTGATGGTCTGGGACTTTGAGCTTTTTGAACAATTGAACTGACAAACTCTGGGGTACAAAAATTTTTCTCTGCCCCTCCCTTAAAAAAAAACACCACACACACAAACATTTATTTATCAGCAGAGATGTTTTGTATACTATTATTATTCACTACTTTTTGTTGATCGTTAACGGTATAAAGTTTTACCTTGTAGTTTATTAACATCACCGCCCTGCTTTCACTTTCAGTCTTGCTGCACTAGGTTCCTCGGCATTAGTACCATTATTTTGTGAATTGTATCTTCTGGCAAAACAGTTCACTGCCTCTTTGAAGTCAATATCAACATCCCTGTGCACTTTCAGTAAAGCAAGTCCATTGAGTCTCTGTTGCCCTATTGTAGAACGCAGGTAGTTTTTCAGGTTGCGCAACTGACTGTTTAAACGCTCACACTCGGCAGTAGTGACAGGCAGGGTGCAAAGGTTCTTTAGCATGATGAACAGGTTGGGATAAAAACTCCCTGTCACAATGTTTCAGTGCTTCTGATGCAGTGGATGGGATGATAGCTGCCGCATTCTCAGCAGCATTTCGCCATTTGCAAACCCACCGTTGGTATTCTGCAATCAAGGGTAGCATTGTTTGGTAGGTCAGACTCCCACACCATTGCCAGTGTCTTCACCCCTTCTAAAACCTGCATAAAACCATCCTGGTTGTCTATTAAAGTGCTTGGCACCAGACAGAGACCATCAACCTGCTAGGTCAGCATTTTTTAACCTCGAGTAAAATTTGGTTGACAGGTGTTCCAAGAAAGGAATGGAATGCTAATCTTGAAATATTCTTATGGAGTGGCCGCAGGTTGGTTGTCACGGAGAGTCTGTCGGGATGCTTGACGAGGAACGCTAACATCAGTTGTCAAAGCATTTGCCATTTTGCTGACTTCACCAAACCAGGCACCGAACGCTGTGTTCATAATTATCAACTTAGCATCTTAATTAATATTTCTAAAAAGTCGT